>JASVER010000066.1:3074481-3215044 GCA_030449065.1 Oceanodroma leucorhoa
AAAAAAAAAAAAAAAAAAAAAAGGCCTATGCAATCCAGAAAACCCCCAGCCACCAAACCTACCCTAAGTATTTTGAAGAGGAAATACATTCTGGTGAAGAGTTAGAACAGCATTACCGAGAGGGGACAGCGCGTCTCCTCGGATGGGGCAAAGGGAGGGACACAACCCCGGCGGGTGTCACAGCCAACACGGCCGGGCTGGAGCAGGAGAAAGAAGGGGGAAAACAGTGAAACCAGCAGCAACGCATTTTAAGCTGACGCGAAACGCCGGGCTTAGCTTTGCGCGGTCGCTCCGAGAAGCCATCCATCTCCAACCGCAGGGCTGGGGATTTTCCAGCCGCTCTCGCCTGGGCTCAGCATCTGCCGATGGAGGCTTTTGGGACCACGCAGCCAAACCCCCTTCGCTCGCACGCCTGCGGCAGCATCTCCCCGTTTTGCAGTTATGAATAAAGATTACAAAGGTTACTGCAGTAAGAAATCACATTACTACACAGCACTGAAGAACATTTGCCAGCGATATACGGAGTGTCAAGAAGAATTAATCAAAACCACCCCCATCAAAGCTGACACGCACCATACTTTGGGGGAAAACACCCTTGGATGAAAACAGTCCCATACCTGCGTGCTCGCACAGCGTTGAGTACATGTTAACAAGGTTCAAATGCATTTGCACAGACAAATGGTGATTTCTCGTATCTCAGACCGATTCAAAGGCTTGGGGTCTTTCTGGTTTTCCCTTTCAGAGATAGGTAGGGAAAGATGTCATGGATGGTTTTGTTGCTGTTATCTTCACATAAAAGGAGGCTGGGAAGGGGGAGGCAGGGAGATTTTCACAGTTACAGCTTTCCTGGGATTATTTGGTCGTGTTTTTATCATAATCAGATTCATGGGATTACCAGTTCCCGTCTGGGTTGTTAGTTTCTTGTCAATTAATTACACCCTGTGTCATTTAATTTCTTCCGGCGATTGAGGGCCAGCTGCTCAATTCCACACTTTCTCCCTAAATGCGCGCTGCAGAAGCGGATGTCAAAAGCTCCGTCTATGCCTTTTAAGCCTAGAGATGTTTTCCGAAACCGAGGTGCAACGCCCCCCTTCCCACCCCACCGAAGCCATCCGGGGTGGGGGGGGGAAGCAGATCCGAGGAGCACCCAGCCCCAAGCATCCTCCCCTTCCCCCCCCCAACCTGCCCCAGGGTCCCCCCAGCTCGTCCCCGCCACGAGTTGCCGAACCCCCCGGCAGAGGCGGCAGCTTCAGGGTGTCCCCCCCATCTCCCACTGCCTCCGTCCCCCCGCGGAGCGATGTCGGCTCCCTCCACCCCCCTCCTGTTTAACCTTCTCGGGCCGGCGCTAGGCTAAAGCAACGTGGCGTGCCCGCCAGTGTCGTCGTGGTCCACGCTATTGAGAATGGCTGTCTGGTCTTCGGGGAGCTGCCGGTGGCAGAGGTCGTCCTTCAGCGCCGAGAGGCGGGCGAAGGGGTCCTGACGAGGGTGTCTCTTCTTCTTGCGGAGGCAGACAGCTTCGTCAGGCCACAGTACCTGAGAGCTGGGAAGGTGCTGAACCTGGGAGGCAGAGCCGTCTGGAGGGGGAGAGAAGGCAGATGGGACCGGAGCCAGCGGCTATCGGCACCGCCGGCGGCAGGCAGAGCGCTTGGCGTGCCGTAAGAGGGAGGTTACGGCAAGCCTGGCCCCCAAACCCGGCTGCTTGGCAAGGAGGGAGCACGTTGGGCATCAGGGAAAATTAAATTAACACTCAAAAAATAAAATCCAAAACAAATCGCTAGAGATGGGAGATGCATGGAAGGGGAATTCGGTTTGGAGGCAGGGGAAGAGCAGGGAGGGACAGCGCGTGGCTGAGCAGCCCGAGGAGCCATCCCTTCAGGGGGCAGAGGGTGAAGGCAGCACTAGGCATGGAGACCAGGCTCGGAGACCCCCCCCCAGCGCTGGAGCCAGCAGGGACCTGCCCAAGCTCTGCCCCCCGGGGGACAGAGGGGATGCTGTTGGGGACCGCAGGGTCCTCGCACTCACTAGATTGTTTTCTGGACTTCGAGGAACCCTTGGATGACTTTTTGGGCTTCTTTATCCGCTGGTATTTCAGAGCTTCGAGCCTCTCAGGTGCAGCAGCGTCCCCGGACGGAGATGGACATTTTCTAGGAAGGAAAAGCAGACAGGCGCCGTCAGCGGCTCCCGGCCACGCTCGGGCCTCCGGATGTCCCCGGCAGGGATTCGGTCGACCCCAGCCAGCTCTGCCATGGAAAAGGAAAAGGTGAGAAACCCGGGGCTGAGGGAGCGGGGCCAGCCAGGCGTGAGGAAGCGAGGTGCCCGCACGTGCCGCTCCGCGGGGTCCCCGCCGTCCCCCTGCGTCTCCTCTGCATTGCCGAGCGGTGCCGCGAGCCCGGCCGGTCCTGCCGGCACCGTCCAACGCCGGCCCCGGAAGGGAGCTGCCGGCACCCCAGCTCACCTGCCTGCTATGCCGACACCGCTAAACAAAAAAAGGACGGGGCAGATCCTATGTCCGATAAGGTATTTCTGGGAAGTGGTAGGAAACCCCTTGGGATGGAGAGAGAGGAAGAGACAGGCAGAAGCGGCACAGCAGCACCGAGACGGGCACCACGAGCCAGCCGGGGCGGACGACACCGGCGCCACAAACAGCAGGGAGGCAGGATCCTGCCTGGCCCTGCTCCCACAGCCAAAAATAACCAGGGGCCACACGACAGACAGGGACACGAAGGGCACACGCCGACACAGCCGGGAGCGGTACCTCCTTCCCAGGTCCCTGCTATAGGCGACAACAGAAACACAACAGCACAGGAGCGTCTGCTCCGTACTGGGAGCTGGGTTTTCTTGCCCTGCGGGACAGGACGTTGAAATGGAAACACTGACAAGGTTTTATTGCGAGGGACAAGGAGAGGATTTGCAAAGGGGTGTTTCCCGCAGGAGAGCCAGAAGTTGTGATAGTTTTCCAGCTTTAGCCCCTGAGTAACTCTTCTGCAGTAACCAGCTCAAGGTTAAGTGGTCTCCCCTTTGCAAAGGGTTGGTTTTTGTTTTTTTTCTTTTTTTTTTTTCCCCCCCTCTATTTTCTTCACTGTACCTGTTTTTCCTGTCCAAGGACCAGACAGTATKACTGCTGTGGAGAGGAGAGCAGTAGAGGAAAACCTTTTCCTTAGGAAAGCATCAGTCCAGCTCTCATCTATAACACATCACAGCATCCCCCCCCRCTCTTGCTGCTTTCCCATTTCCTTCCCCCTCTCCATTTTACTTTCATGTCCCTCCAAGCTGCACCAACACCTAATGCCGCAGAAGAAGTCTGAGACAAGGCAGCAGAGGCCACAGGTAATGACCTGGAATCAACCTGAGTCATCACAGAGCAACCTGCACACAAGGTGCCCGAAGATGACAGGGGGAAGCATCCACAAAGCGCCTTTCATTGCAATAAAGCCGACGCTCAAAGCCGGGCTCCGGAGAGAAAAGCCTGGAGATTTAAACCAGCGTGCCTCTAACAAGCCTGTCCTCCCCTTCAAAGGAGGAGATGACATTCTTCTGCTCTCACAACTTGGTCACCGAAGGTCAGGGACCAAACCTTTTCAAAACAGCCATGCTGAGGGCAACACCTGCATCTTCAGGTGACTGTGACTGGGTTCAGCAAACCCTGCAAGCCACAGGTTCTTCACAAGGCAGCAGGATGGGCAGGCGGAGGAGCCGCCTCAGCCRGCTGCAAGGACGCAGCATCGGTGCATTCAGACTCTTGCTTCGTCACCAAGAAGCCATGGCCGAACTCATCCACCTCGTTTCTGGTCTGTCAGTAACGTGCGACCCATCCAGCGCTGCAAAAACTCTGCCGGTGCCGGTGGGAGCGGCAGGGAATGGGCGAGCACACGGCTCGAGCACAGAGCCCCAGCGCACCYGGGCTGCGGTACAAGAGCCCATCCTCCTACGGAGAGTTTGGAGCTTCTCATCTCCCTTGGGTTTCAAGTGGAGCCTCTCCAGCACTGAAGACACCCCATAGGCTTTCCTCTGCGAGTCCCCACGCGTGCCACCGCTGCAGAGAGCATGGCGTGACAGGAATGCTTTACGTCTGAGATCCCGAGCGGCTGCCGGAGCCGTGATACTTCAGCTGGAAGTATCACAGGCAAAGAGCTCCCAAGGGATTTTTTTCCCCGTGGGGAGCAGAAGGGGTCGTTTTTGAAGATGCGCATGACTGCAGAGCTTCTCAGTTCTGCTAGCAGCACTGGAGAGCACCAAGTGCAGTGTGAAGCAGCTGGGGCACAGCAGATGCAATGGAAACCCAAAGACTGGGGTATAGAAAAGTCCCTTTTCATCTTTCCCATCACAACAGAGACATCAAGGCGCGGATGCTCCTGGAGAGCCTCTGTTCCAGCTCCCAGCAGAGCAGCACGTCAGCTGAAGATGAAGCACCTCATTAGACAAGCTGGTAGTCCTGCTGGCTGGATCCAAGCGAGAGCCTTCCCTCGTAGGAAAGACGACGTTTACGAGCCCGTACAGTCGCTCTGCTTAAACACCTTCTTCCCAAGTGCAACCAGCCTCTCGTGAGAGATGCTGCAAGCAGCGGCTCCGAGCTCTGTTGGGGCACTACCCGCCGGGCTGCACCAATGCCGACAGCCGCCGGGCTGCACCCTGTGCACACGCTGGCTCAGAGTAAGACCACAGTGACCCGAAGGCCAACAGCATGGGACTTCCCTGCAGTATTTCCTCCTCGAATGAGCAGTAGCAGGCTTTTTCCATTTTATCTCCACCCAACACAAATATTTGCGCAATAGTTACATTCATGTAGGTACTTGGCTAATTGCAGCGTTGACTACGCCAATCCCAGTCCATCTCCCACGGAGCTCACGTGTGCCAAGCCCTGGACGTTGGCAGGCTCGGCAATCCTGTCACCATCCTGCCGATCGGCATCTGTCTTCCACCGCCTGTTCCCATCACCCAGACAACTTTGCTAATATTATTAAAGCTCAACTTGTAAGAGGCTCTTGCTCTTTCCAGTCTTTTTTCCTTCTAAGAAGATGCTACTGTGGCATGTTGACAAAATTAGACAGATTTACGCAAGGGATGATGAGGAAATTGCCTGAAGCTCATTTCCACTAGTTCTCCATAATTGAACTTGTATTTATACACACAAATATAAACAGCGAGCGCACTGAACCCGTGTGTCACCATAAATACTGTCTGACCTCTAGCAAGGAGGAGACAGTCGAGGACGAAACGATGCTACTCACCAGCCAAATTTTATCTGCTCTACCTACCCTTTATTTCTTCAAAGGACTCCGATTCTTTCAAATTAATTTTCATTTTAAGCTCAGCCAAAAGCCTCCTCCTGCCCCCAGAGTTAGCATTTTGGGCAGCTGCCCATGCACRAGAGATCTTGAACACCAACACATGAAAAGTTCAGGGAGGCAGGAGGACTTCTTCTAGAGACTTCAGCGTAGAGCCAAGCAAACGAGCTTCAAGAAGCACACGTGAATTCYTGACGCAAGCCTTCTGCAAGACGTCACAAACACCCGGCACAGCAGTTCTCCTTGAGTCTTCAAAGGACAACCCTTCTGAACGAGCAAGTGTCTGAACTGCATGGACAGAGAGGTACTGGAGAGGCCACAAACATACCGAGGGACCTCAGAGAGCCCCAGGACAGGGGAAGGTAGCTAGAGGAGAAGAGGTATCCAACCCAACGCACATCTCAGCTGTTCTTCAAACGTCTTTCCACATATGAAGCACAGATGCAAGGGTGAAGGCCCATTGAAAGCATCACTAACTTTTTTCCACCCAAAAGGGGGAACCCAGGTAAAGAAAAAGACCAGGAGATTCAAGGGCACAATACATGTATTTCACCTCATGGAGGTCTTTCAGCACACGTTCCGTTCCCTGTCTCCTTCTCTGCTTGAAACAAGACAGTGACATCCAGGAACAGTTTCGACATGTTAGAGCATCCACTCGGACCAGTTAGAGCATCCACTTGGACCAGAGCTCACCACCGTGTCCTTCAACACTTCATCCTACTCGGATGGAGAGCTCAATTCACCTACACAAGGCTCCATTTCAAGCTCAAGTCCTGCGCGATCCCATGAGATGTCCTGCAAGTTGGAATTCCCCCTCTGCTCTGAGRCAGCGCTGGCTGCTGCCTCCATCCTGGGATGCCATTGCGCATCGCTTGAGAAGTGCTAGAGAAACACAGCGGTGACGGCCCCTTGTCCCAGAGCTGCTGCTGCTGCCAAGGCACCGCAATGAGGGAGGAAGGGGCTGGTCACAGCGGGGAGCACACTGGAGAAGGGGGTCCCTTCTACAGGTCTGCAGACACCACAACTCATCTACACAACGGACTTCACCATGCTGAGGGGAGAGGAGCGGGGAGGAGAGAGGGCGAGGGAAAAGGGGCYGGACTGGAGAGGAAGAGGGGGATACAGTCACGGGGGAGGGGGGGAGAGAGGAAGATAAATGAAAAACAGGAGTGAGAAAATATATAAGTAAATTAAAGAGACTGAAAAGAAAAAAATAATAATAATTAAGAAAGAAAAGAAAAACGCACTCAGACAAGCGGACTCACAACTTCTCCAAGCGGGAGGAGGCATGAAACACATGCAGAGGATCAGCACATGGACAGTCTTTAAAGGGGAACCCGTTTTCTTTCAAGCGGGGAGCGAGGGGTGCTCCTCCTCCCGCACGCCTGGTGCCGACGTCCCTTCGTCACTCAACGCTACGCCGCGGTCAAGCCCCCGAGCTCCCGGCGTTGGCAGCGCTGTCCCGGCAAGGGGGGGCCAGGCCGGCTGCGRTGCCGAGGGGCGTGGGGGCTTGGTGCCTTGTCTGTGGTTTTTGGGTTTCCCTCTGCAGGGAGACGACAGCCCCCCTCTTCCCCGTTAGGARATGCATCACCACGTGCTGCATCCAAAGAGAAGACGATGGGAAAACTGCTCGTGCCGACTCAGTAATGGCATTATTTATCTCTGCCAGTCAGTAAAAACCAGCCAGCCTTCCCCCAGCGAAGGTCACTGTGCGACAGCCGCCCCRTGCCCGCTCCCCGCACCGGGGGCTCAGCTGCAGCCGCCACCGAGCCCGCAAACTGCCTCTCCCCCTCTCCTCCTCTCAGCTTTTATTATTGCAGTACAGAAATCTGGCTGGTCTGGTCTAAAATCCCTGTGCTCCGCGTGCACTGACAATTTTATGACCCCAAATCATCAAGAAATTACTTGGCTGGGCTCTTTACAGGGTTCCTCGCTTATTAAAGTAAGATTTATTCTGCCGCCTTCCCCTTTTTGGGGATAATGACTCTGGAGTCGCTCCTGCAACTCCAACCCCCGGCAGCATCTTGGAGTAGGACACACGGCTGCTCCTCAGCAAATGTCCTGCTGGGCAATGCGACCCTGCTCCTGAAACCCCATCGGCCCACAGCACCCATCACCGGAGACAGGAGCCAGCCAGGATCTCCGCAAGARGCACACCGAACTCAGACGTGAGCCTGGACTCCCCTCTGCTGTGCTAGAGCCACGTTCACTCATGTCCCTAACGCTCCCAGAGCAGGGAAGCACCACGGAAAAAGAACAGAGAAAACAGCCGCGTCCTYGCTGAGGGCTTCCCCGTTTCTCGAGAAGTCTGACACAGCCCAGATCTCAGCAAGGYTTGGCGCTAGCTTTGCTCCTCATGGACACCCTGCTCTGGGGTCAGCAAGGGAAAAGAGAAGAAGGTGGCCAAGCGCTTAAGAGCTTTGGAGACTGCAAGGCTCAAACYGGAGGGGCTTTGCCATACCAAGAGGATGGCTCCTTCATCCCATACCTGATCCTATCGCCACGACTTGACAACTCCTTCCTCCCCTCTCCTGTTCTCCTCACTCCAGGACAACCCTCCACATCAGCTGGARGAATTCCCCTCTTCTGGAAATGTCTACCTGATTTCTCTAGGCATCTCATTTCTGTCTCATGAGGCTCTTCTCCAGTCCCACAAGGCTCCTCAGGCTCTTAGGAGAGCATCAGCCAGGACCTCGACTGTTCCCATCCAAGGCAGTAAAGCTTAAGTTTTTTTAAGACCTGTCCTAAGGAAGCTTGGGCTTGACCAGGCCCCAGAAACAGTCCCATCTGCAATCCCACCTCTCCTTCCATAACCAGCCTGGCTGACAGCCAAGCGGGTCAGCATTCCYACTCCTTGGGGTCAGGAACGACTATTATCCCATTTGGCTTTAGCAGTTTTAGTGACATTCTCTGCTTGTAAGGTGTAAAACCATCTCCCAATTACTCCGTCCCRGTTCCTGGGATGCCCATGGCCATCTAGGAAACCAGCCCCATGAAGGCAGCCCGAGAGGTATTTTCTTGGGAGAGTCCTTCAAGATCTGCTTAGGGCTGTTTAATTACAGCTGGGTCAGAAAAAGTCTTAAAGATGTCTCCAAGGAGTATTTCAGAGCAGGAGGGCTTTTACTATGACTACACTTGTGACCGGAATGAGAAAACACCTCACTGGCAGCCTGAAACTACAATGAGGCTGCTGCCAACTATACAGTCCATCTTGAAAGAAAGACTTCTCCCAAAAACTTGTGAAGATGACAGATCCAGGTCCTGATAGGAACAAAATTCTCCATGTCCTGGACCGCAACTGGAGACTGATTTTTGGAGCCCCACTCCAAGAGCGCTGTCTGCAGCTGGTTGCTCCAGAGGTGGCTGTTTTAACAGGCTCCAAGGGATGGTCACAAGCTCCTCCTGGTTTGGATCGGCTGGGACAACCCCACCTCAACACCCACCTCCCTAACACCACACAAGCCCTGCCGGGGCCGAGGATGCCACATGTCACTGTCCTCCAAGAAAGGAAGGGCAGCCACAGGGAGACAGCAGCTTGGCTCATCCCAAACCCCAACACGAAGACACGGCTGCCACCACCGGGCTCTCCAGCCCCGCCGCCTCCCTGAAGGCAGGGGAGCGGCGGCGTGCTGCTGGGAGGGGAAACCCAAAAGCCACAGAGACTGTGCGTCCAGAGATGTTTCCTAGTGTTTTCGGATTCCTTATTCCCCTTTAAAGGAAGAGATGGTATTGGAAAAGCCCCTTCCATGTCCCCTCTCATGCCCCGCTCCCGGCCACCCTCCACAGCACCCACACCATCCTTTCGGACATGGATCACCCTTACCTATTGAGCTGAGGAGAAGCTTGTCTCGACAACACTGCCCAGATAGCTGAGATTAATCAAAAACAAAGCAGTTATCAACACCCGCAAGGAGCCGAGCTCCGCAACACATCAGCACGTCAACAACTCCAAAGGAAAAGGAGGGAAAGAAACCAAACTGAAACACAAACAAAACGAGGCTGGAGAAGAAAGGGGGAAAGAAACAGAAGAGAAAGGAAAAGAAGAAAAGAAAACAATAATCAACAAAGCGAATGGATACACTGCGTAAAAGCACGGACAACAGTGCTGCTCTACTAACACGGATCTCTCCTGGAGCTGGGTCTCCTCGGGGTGCCCTGGCTAGGAGACGTAGACCTACRTCTACGTGCTTAATTGCATCGCTCCGTAGCTGTGTTTTCCAGAGGCACACAGAAGTCGTTTCAGGCTCGTTCAGCTCCTCTCCCTCCCCATCCTTTCCCCTGAGCCCTCCTTTCTTCCCCCCTGCGCACCCCAGCCGCGCTGTGCCGGAGGGGTTTTCTAAGGCCATAACGCTTCCAGGTACCAGAGGGCGGGAGTGAAATGCGGAGGGCACTGCGGGGTGAAACGCTGCCTCCCCCCTCCCCGAAACACACGCCTCTTCTCCGTACGCCTCCGACCACGCCGGCTCCGCGGGGCTGGGTGCCCCGGCCCCCCGACTCCTCTCTGCCGCAAGCCGGAGAGGGGGGGTTCGACCCCGCCAGACAACAAGCCGAAATGAAGCGAGACGAAAGGATGGGACGAAAGCACGGCTACGGGGTCTAAGGTGCTGTGAAAGACGGAGGGAAAGAGGAGAAATACAGAGAGAGAGAGAGAGAGAAAGAGAGAGAGAGACGCTTTTTGCCTGGAGCAACCCTGGTACCTGGAAAACCAGCCGCTACTGTCTAGTGCAGCCACATCCCTCTTTAGGGCAGGATCTGAGCGTGCCGGCAGCCTCCCGATCTCCGCTGGGGTTAGTTTATTTTTATTTTTCCTCCTCTCCTGACATGCTGCTGCTGTGGCTAAGTCCTTGATCTCTCCCTGCCCGCGTCCTGGGGCTGCAGCATCCCTTTTGCAGGTGGGGCGGTGACCGTGATAGCTGTTTCTGTCATGCATTAAAGCTCTCTAGACTCCGCGGGAAGGAAGAGGAGGAAGACAGAGGCGCGGCGGCAGCGGCCCTAATGTTCGAAGAAAGCCAAGAGCCAGCAGCTAGAAGAGGAAACAACCGCCAATGACACCAGGACACTTACCTACGTGAGCTAGGAGCCAGGTCTTTGCACGCCTGGTAGACTGCCTGTAGCCCGAGTCACGGCGCTCCCGGATTCCCAAGGGAGTGGCCGGGGAGGAGGCAAACGTGCCGCCGGCACCGGGAAGGTCGCCTGCCTAAAACCCAGCTCTCTCGGGGCAGCGGCCATGCAACCCGCGCCCGCGGCACCAGCCTCTTCCTAGCAAAGCCCGCGGGACGCCGTCTCCAAAAGGGATGCTGCAGCGTGCCCAGAGAGACCCTACGAGTTGGGATGGCGATGGCGGGGAGGGAGTCGGAGGGAGTGGGTGAGGCAGGGTGGGGGAAGCCAGGAAGGGGCCGGAGGGGCACCACGGGGCTCACGGACTTACCCCGTGGCGGCTACCGTGGTGGATGTCGGCTCCGGTTGGAGAATCTCCTCATCGGCCCTCGTCGGAGAGGGGATGTCTCCRAAAACATCCATGGTGTCCACGGGCAGGGAGGTGCCCTGGGAGCCAGAGTAGGCGGTGGTCAGGGAGGTGAAGGCGGTGGTAGGTCGGTAGCTGGGGCTGCCTCCCCGGCTGCTCGGCGCGGGGGATCCCGTCGACGGCGTGGACTTGCGGGAGAAGCTGACCGCCGCGGGGGGCTGCAGGGTGATCTCCGACACCTCCGCCTGCTGGATGAGGCCCGGCCGGGGCCGGGCGCGGGCTGTCAGCTCCGGGGAACTGTTGCGGGAGCTGAGGGGGCTTTGGGTCAGAGGAGAAAGCCTCGAAGGTTGTAGCACCACCTGATGTAAACTGGGCTCAGCCCTCCTGACCTGCCGAGGGCTGGGCCGAGGTCGGGGTTGGGGCTCGTACCACCTGGTGTCCAGGCTGAATGTGCTTGTGCCGCTGGGGCCGACGGGCTCGGACGGTTCGTGGTAAGGCAACACGGGTATGCCCATACCTTGGCTGGTATGTCTTAGCTGCCCTTGACATCCCATGGGTTGCATAGGTTTGTCCTGCCACTTGGTGGTGGTGGGCACAGAGGGTTGGCCCCTGCCGGGTGACTTGCCGGTCCAGCTCTTTGGTGCCTCCAGGGGCAAGATGCCCGGGTAGGACGCGGGGACCACCTGGAGGGAGGAGGGAGGTGGYCCCCGAGGAAGGCAGCCGGTGGGCTGGCCGCCCTCGGCCGCCTCGCAGGGCTGGAGCTGGTGGGGGAACGGCGCGGGGGCTGGCTCCAGGCCGCCGAAGGGGAACTCGGCCCTGCCCCAGGGCTCGGGGGACCGGCCCCCCGTGGGGGTCTGGGCCAGGGGCAGCGTGCTGTTGGAGGCGTTCTCCCCGTTCTCCTCGGGGATGGTGGGGTGTCCGAAGGGCCCCTCGGTGGGCAGCGGCGGGGAGGACATGACCGAGCTCAGCGGGCTGACTTCTGGCATGTAGAAGGGCGGCGGGTCCACCTCCCCGGGGCTGCTGCTGCTGAGGTAACCGTAAAACTGGTGGTGGAAAGCCCGGGGGGCCGGCGGGTGGGCCTGGCCGGTGGCCTGCAGGGTGCCGGGACCCTCCAACGCCCGGTGGAACCGGGGGCTGTATGCTGGTGGCTGAAGGTAGGACTCCTGGCTGGAGGAGAGAGGGGTGAGCTGGGCTTTCAGGGCGGTGACGGAGGCGGGGACGACGGGGTCGTCGTTCTCCTCGTCCGACTGCCTGAACTCGGGGTACATGTCCGTCTCCTCCACGAAGGGGAAGCCCTCGATCCGCCGCGTCTTCAGGGAGGGCTCCATCTCCGAGGGGTCCATGACGAAGCGGCCGTCCGGCCCGCGGCTGATGAGCTCGATGGGGGTGGTGGCCTCKGCTTCGGCCTCCGCCTTGGAGACGCTGTACTTCTTGCTGCTGATGGCTCGCTTGGTCTTCTTGTAAAGGGAAAGCTCYTTCTCCTTGGTGGGGCTCAGCATCCGCTTGGCCTGCGGGCCCTGGTCGTCAGAGGACTCCGAGGGGGGACGGAGCGTGCGGATGCTCTCGGGACTCACCTTGCCGGAAGACAACCTGGACCACAGGGGAGAAAAACCGAGAGAGGGGACGGTCACCCGGAGAGGAAAGGAGGTCTTCTCGCCCAAAAGAACCGCCAGACGGATCCGGAAAACAAAGTGCTACCAGCTCTCAAAAGAGGAACCGCTGGAAGAAATTTGCTGGGGCTAACCAGGACGGCAGTCTTGCCCGGTCGCAGCACAGGCCAGAGGACCAGCAGCAGCGCCCATCGTCCCCGCTCCTCAGGAGCGGAGCTCAGCACGCTCGGCATCCCCCCCAGGGCAGGCAGCTCACGCCAATGCCTTGCAACAAGCTCCACCAACGCCTCTGCAGCCCCAGCGGGACGAAAGACAGATCCAGAGCTCGCTTCCAACTCCTTCAAAGGTTTCCTATGTTCACCTGAGCTATCCASACCCGGGAAAGCCCCCGAGAGGAGGGACGTCAGGCGGACGTCCCGCAGAACTCAGCATCTCACTTGGAGATGCTGACAGATCATTTCAGACTAACTTTTCCCCCTCGAACTTAAGGCTGAGAGCCTCAAAAGSCAGAGAGCATCAGAATAGCTCACTCATCCCTATCCAGAAAGCCTCGGACAAACAGGCTTGAAAGGCAAAAGGTAGCAGATCCAACAGAGACAGTGCAGGCATGGTTATTTCAGTGCAGTGGACGAACCGAAAAAGAGGAAGATTAAGATCCACCAGCACCGGGACATTTTGCAATGGTCCAGGAGCCAAAGCATGAGGCGTCCACATCTCAGACTCTCGCGCTCACATCGGGAAGATGCTCCCGCTGATTAGCAGCCATACATGCTTTTGATGGGCTCTGCAAGGAGCTGTGGCTACTGCAGCACCACGATCCACCACCTTTGAGCACGTGTGGAAAGAGGCTTCAGCGGGGCACTCTTCATGGGAAAAGAAAAGATACAGGTGTAAGATTCTCTGAATTTCCCAAGAAAAACCAGAGCCAACAGAGAATGACTCAAAAACTACACCGAGCTTGCATGAAGGACTCCGTACGCAGCAGGCTAGCCCTTCTCCTAAGGAGCCCCTTCAAGCTGGGTGTGTAATTGAGTTTCACCAGTCAACTCCAGCTTTGGTCAATGTCCACAGATCCAACGGGGTTGTCTCTCAGCTTAACGTTTGCTGCGTTTGTCCCTGCTGCTTTCTGCTCCAAAGCCCGTTTGTCTCTTGTGACCCGTTGTGTTCCCACAAGTTCAGGGAACACCCAAAACAACTCATCAGAAGCAACCAAACAAGGTCAGACATTTCCAGTTGAGCCTTGCAACAACTGTAGGAAGGAGGCACCTTGAAGGCCCACAGCCTGGTGCCGCATCTAAGACAGATACTTACGGGGACTCCAAACTCTTCCTGCAGTGGGTTATCGAGAGAGGAGGGTCTGGAAGAGAATAAAAAGGGGAAAGAAGAGAGAACGCTAAGGAGGCGCAACACGACAGAGACAAGACAAAACATCAAGACAACAAAAGACACTCAACAAGAGGGCAAGGTTTCATTGCTCCAGTGCTTTAATGGTTGCTGACAACAAACAGCTCCCGTCACAGGGTCCTGCCCGTCCTGCTGCCGCAGCCWCGCAGGCTAGAGGAGAAGGAGCCGATTCCCCTGCCCTCTCCGGCTCCCCAGCCGCCCTTTTCCCTACCGGCCGCTCCGCACGGCGGCTGCAGTCCCAGCTTTCGGGAAGCAGAGCGGCAGGGTCTCCTCTGCGGGGGTCTTCTCTAGCCTAGTGCGGCCGTCGGGCACTGCCCGCTCCGGGTTGGGCAGAGCTGGGCAGGAAGCAGCTGGAGAGCCCAGCTCCGGGTAGGGGGGGGACCTCGAGGAGGTGAGCGGTCCCCCCCATCTCTGGCCCAGAGGACACCCCAGCCCTAAACCCCCGGGCTCTAGGAGTTATCACCACGCGAGAGAGCTCCCTCGGAAATCCCAGGCTAGTTTCTCTGTCGCCTCTTCACCCACCCTGCCTCTCCCGCTCCCGACCACGGGCGCTTTCAGGCACAGCCGAGGGATGAAGTCAGGGCTTCACCTGAGGACGCGCACGGACGGAAGAAGAGACAGACAGGGAAGAAGGTTACCACCACAAGACAACCAGGGAGGAGAAATGAGGAGGAGGCGGGAGTGAGGAAGGAAGCACACCGGRGTCGGGCTCACCTTTCTTGCGCTTGAGCTTGCGTTTGCGTTGCTTGTTGACGAAGCAGGCGGCGAGTGTGCTGAAGAGGATGGCAGCAGCCAGGAAGCAGATGGTGGCAACGATGCCAGCCAGCACTGGGCGGGCTAGACCCTCGTCCGTCAGGTCAGGCGGAGGGAATACGTCTGGGGGGGAAAAAAACACAACAATTAGGTGTTATGCACACACCCCTGCCTGCTGCCTTCCCCAGGGACCTACCACAGCGTGAAGGCAACYGGTACCAGGAATGGTAATCTCTAAGTAAAGACCCTGCTTCCAACCCAGCCCACCTGGGGAGAGCAGTCAGTGCTGCTGCAGGCCGCTGCCAAGGGATTTAGCGACCTCGCACCAGATAAACCTTTCTGTCTTAGCTGATGGACCCCCAGGGAAGAAGCCTCCACGCCACACAAATACACATTTACGTACAAGCGCACGCAACTGCACCAAACCTGCAGTTATCTCCCGGCCCGATAACCCGCTGCAGCTCAGGCTGTAGCAGCCTAAGGTATTCTCCCCTGTGCGTCCGCGCAACATACTTCAGCTCTTCAATGAAAACTGGGCTCYGAACCTCATCGCACCCCTTCGCCAACCACAAGCGCATCCCAACCACCAGCAGACCTCGGCTGCGGCCATTTGCTGATGCAAACCCTGCACACCCCAGCGCTCCTGCCGTGCACTTGCACGCCGGGTCAGCGCGCATCCGCCCGCCGGGAGCACCGGCTTCCAAGGGCCGGGGCGCACGCACGCCCTGCGGGCGCTGCCAAATCCTATCAGAAAAATTGTGCGAGAGGAGCAAGGGCAGGCAAGCAGGCAGCCGGCAGCAGGCAGGCTCTCCGCACGGCACCGGCACCACTTGGGGGCAGAGAGAGACCGCTGCATTCCGGTGCGCGGCAAAGCCGGGTGGCTCCTCGGCTTTTCCATGAGAGCCATAAAAGCMGGGTTCGCTGCATCCCTCCTGCTGCCCTTGCCTTCCCCATCGCGATCACGTACCCTCGCCCGTCCCTTGCTTGAGGAGCATCCTCCGAGCTGGACCAGGGTGCAGGGTACGTGCGTGAGCTGCAGCGTATTGCAGTCTCCTGTTGCAAAGCTTTTTTTCCCCTTGGACTCTGCACTGCAGTGCTACGTTTCCCTCTCTGCACCTTTCATTCCCATTTCCAGGCTGCGCAGTGCCCGGTCGGAGCTTTGTTCTCCAGGCACCCCGCAGAGCCGAGATGTGCCGCTACTCTGCGCCAGCGGACGCCCGACAACACTGCGCTCCGCGAGAAGGACTAACTGGGGCGGTTTGTCCTCGCCCACACCGAGCACAGCTAGTCCRTTTGCATCAGGAGGTGGCACAGGGCCAGCAGCGTGCCCAGGACACTGATCCTAACCRTGTGCCCATCTGCCCAGCTCACAGCCCAAGCGTCTCAGGCAAAAGCATGAAACCAACCATCGCTGCCGTAAGCCAGTACTGATGCATGACCTGAGCGCTAGCTGCAGAAGCAGAGATGCTCCCGCAGCTGGAGGTAGAAGAAGGAGCCACCCCTTACCTGTACTGGACACGCCAGCAACGTTGCTGGGTTCGCTGATGAGATCCTGCATGACCGCCAGGACCCGGAACTCGTACCAGGTGTCCTGAAACACCAAGCACATCCGTCAGGTCCCCCACCGTAGCCTCCAACCTTGCCCAGCTSCTTGAAGACCCCAGCACGGGGACCAAGCCACCCCAAAAGCTTCCCCAGAGCTGCAGTACTCAGTGCAACACCAGAGGTAGGGTGTGGACAGATCCTGCTTACCAGGGACAAGTCCTTGGCAAAAAACTCGCTCTCGGTCCCCGGGATGCCATCGTCCAAGATCTCCCACCTCTCTGCGACGCGGAACTCCATGATGTAGCGGTCAATGGGGAAGGTGTGGTTAGCGGGAGGAAGCCACGACAAGAGGACGCCTTGCTGTGTCCGGTTGGCTGTTAGGCACCTCGGTGGGGTAACCAACACCAGAGGCTCTGGAGTTGTTACAGGGAATGCTGGAGACAGAGCAGATGGGACAGGGACACCCTTGAGATGGGAAGCGCAGAGGATGCTCTCCCACGTGTGCCCCATCGRCGGCCGATGGACCACTGCGGCAGCGGCAGTTCCCACCTTCCGGGAGTTTAGGGCATATCTCGGGAGCGTGCTCTCTTATCTCAGAGATACAAAAGTGGCTTTCCAAAAAGCAGGGGACTAACGATGCAGTGACTCCAAGAAAAGGGGCACAGCATTAGAAAACCTCCTGCTTCCTCCCACCTCTGCCTGAGACAGCCCCAAGGCAGGTACCAACACAAGGCCCTTTGTGTTAGGCTCCCGCTCTGAGCTGCACACAAGTAATTTTGTGCTCTATTAATACCTTCTGACCCCAGCTGAACTTAAGGGAAATCTGAAAGGTGACTGGTACAGTACAGCTCTCCCATGCTGTCTCTTAGGGCAAGCTTTCAGAAGCTTCATGCATCCAGCAAAGTCTACAAGCTTCATCCAGGACCCTCCACAAACTACCTTCTATGCRGCTGGGAACTACCGCTGCTGATCACCACCTCCGTCCCCAGCAGACAGGACACACGGACCAAGGGAAAGGGCCACTTCTCCCCAGGGACCTCCTGAATCCCTTCCCGCTCCTCCCCTTGTGCCCATGGAGGACCTACCTAGAGTGTTCACAGTGACCACCTCACTGAAGGAGCTGGTACCCAGCTTGTTCTGAGCCAAGACACTGAACTGGTATGCAGTCTCTGGTTCCAAGGTATCCACCAGTAGCCAGCTGGAACCAGCTGGCACAGGGAGAGATAGCCAGTCGTGGGGGCCAAACTGGGCTCTCTTCATCCTGCCAAGAGAGAAGGGCGCATCCTCAGAGAAGGTGCCTTCGACAGGGAGGACCAAGAGGCAGCATTAACTTCTCGAGCAAAAAATGGAGCTTTCCCGAGCGATGGTTTGGTTTGACAGCAGCGATGTGTATGGACGTGGGGCAGCCACTCGCCACCCAAGAGCTGGCTTGGGGAYGGCACACACGAGGACTGCCAGGCACGGGGCACCATCCCATTGTGCCACACCAGCATCCCCSAGCTCACAGGGACACTGCCACCAGCTCCCCCCTCTGCCGTGCACCACCTGCACCCTCTGAGCAGGGTCAGGGACAAAAGCAGTGCCAACAGCCCCGCTCTGAGGTTATCTCCATCAGATTCCCACGGGCAAAAGTGGAAGTTGGCGCATTTTTACTCCAGTGAGTGCTGCAAAGGGGACGGCTGGAGCAGGAGATGGGCCCCGTTCCCACTCATACCTCGACAGCTCCCAAGTCAGAGCCAAGTCTTCCCCCACCTGTAGCCCTTTACATGCAATCCCACAAGAGACATTTAACTAAATCACCATTTTTGCCATATTTGCACAAGTCGGGGGCTGCCAGCACAGCCCAGGGCATAACTCAGGGTTTGGCAGTGCAGCAGAGGCACTTGCRGGGAGCGCAGGACACAGCCTTTCTGCTGGGGTCTAACCCACAAACCCAGGGTGAAAAAAGCTCCCAGAGCCATCCCAGTGCAATCCCAGCACACRTGAGCGTGCAAGCCACCTCCACAAGCCATAACCCTGCCGCGAAGCACCACAGCGAAAGAGCCCCATGTCCTGAAGCAGCATCACCGCGCTGCAAGGATATTGCAAGTATCGGTGCTCGTGTTAGAGATGCTCTAGAGCGTCCCAGCCTTTGGCTGCATGTTTCAGTGGTGTCCGCAGAGGATTTGGGAAGGATTACTGCAGACGGTCTATTCTGCATAGGTAAGTGGGCGTATCTGTAGCCACCGGCATCCAGCCAGGTAAAGCTACTGAGTAGAAAGTAAAAGATGGAGCAAAGACAAATAATGCTGCTGTAAAGGGAGCAAAAGGTGAGGCAGGAGAAGCAGCAGCAAGCTATGGAGACAAGCAAGTCGGTGGAGAGCCATGCACGTGCAGCGTGCCTCCACCAAACCGAGCGGCTGCGGGCAGGAAAGCCTCTGGATCGCTGCGGCTCCGGCTGGGACTACAGCTCCCAGGATCCCCCGCCGCCGCAGCGGAGGCRTGGAGGGCAGCGGAGCAGCCCGTCGCCCCGAGCAGGTTTCCCTGCAGCATTTAACCCCGCCGCCTTCGCATCCCTTCTCCCCAGCGCTGCTGCGGGCAGGCACACAATGGCAAGGGGCTGAGGGCGGGGAGAGCGGGGGGGTAAACACAGCACTAATCGCCCCCGGGGATGGGAGATCGTCCTTGCCGAGGGAGAGCGCGTATGCAGGCAGGATGCTGCGGTGGCCCTGGCCGTCCCTGGGGAGCAGGGTTTGCATTTCCAGCATCAACAACCGCAGAAGCAGGAGGAGAGCATGAACTCCGCAGGAGGCGAAGCCACGTTTTGCTTGAGCATCCCCTAGCCGCAGCAGGGAGGAAARCGCACGGATGGCCAGCTCTCCGGAYGGCACTAGATGACCCAGCACCGTCCCAGATCCCTGGTCCCAGGGAGCAGCACAGCCCCCAGGGCTCACACCCTACAGTCAAGGCAAGACGGGTCTCTGCCTCCCTAACCCAGGTCCCCACAGCACCCTGTAAATTCCTTAAGGCAAGCGTGGTGCAAACGCCCTTCCCTGCCGCCGGCTGCTTTCCCCAGCGTGGGGTCTGGAAGAGCCTCGAGGAGGCAGGAACCCCGCAGCAGGTTGCAGAGCAAGAGCAGCAGATGCCACCTCCCTCCAAGGTGAGCCACGTCTCCAGAGCAGAGACGTTCAACCACTCCTTCCCAAGGACGTTTTTATCAGAGCAAGGTCTGCACCGCTCTGCTCGCTCCCTCATTTTTCCCCTCTGCTCACTCCATTCYATCTTCTTTCCATCTCCCGACAGCCCCACCCCATGAGTGTCCAGCCTCGGGCTGGAGCAGAGCAGAAATCATTACAGGCAACGTCTACCCTATCTCCACTCTATCAGCAGTCTCCATCGGGGCAAATTAAGGCAAGGAAGGAAAGAGAGAGCGAGGAGAAAGGCTGAAGAACACCAGCTCCAGAATTGGGAAGGGAAGGTGCCATCCCCTCCACGTTTGCGAGGACAGCTCATCAGAAGAGGAAGACAAGAGCAAGTGCAGAGCCCAAAGAAAATCCCGACCTCGCTGCAGCTACGTTTTGCCCTCTGTTACCCCAGGGGAAAGYCAGCAGGGCCGAGCCCGGCCCCACGGCAGGAAGGTGGGATGCACCCGCTGGCTTCGGGTACCGGGTAGCGCAGGCTGGCACAGGAGCGATGGGAGCAGAGCCCCACGAGGCTCAGACCCGGCCAGCATCTCACGGTGGCTGGCCGTGAACTCAGCYGGGATTTAACAACCTCCGGGGAGCCACAGAGCAAGGAGAGATCATTTCTGCTTAGTCACAGCTCTTCCAGGACGCACTCTATAAAGGTTGCATTTTCCATCCTCTCCCTGGCTATTAAGCTTCATAAACAGTTTATCTTGAAATTAGATGCCAGAGGCAAAGTTACATGAATGCAAAGCGTCTCCCTTGCACTATAAGCAGAAGAAAACCTGCTGGGGCAGACGGAGGTACTGACTAGCACAGAAGGGAGAGGAAACACGGGAAGTACATGATCCCACCACCACCCACCTCTCCAAGGCACCGAACCGGAGCTCAGCCCCGCGACGCCCATGGGCACCGAGCCGGGCACGCCGCCCTCCCCACCCTCCTCCCCCCCGGCTGCTCGAAGCTCGGGTCGGCTAGGAAGGAAAAGAAGCAGAGAGCAAAAGCATGCCGGGATGACTCACAGAGGGCCGTACCAAACTGAGAAAGTCTGCTCGTATCCACCGTCGTAGCCGGGCTCCCAGGAGACGTTGGCTGAGGTCATGGCGGCCACAACGTGCACGCTGGTCGGGGCGTGAGGGCTTGTGCCTGCGGAGGGAGAGGCAGGGGTTGAAGGGGAGCGAGACCACGCGCTGGCCGGCAAAGGGGCTGGAAGGGGTCTGCTCCCAGTCACGATTCGAGGACACTCCTCTTGCACCAAGCAAAGGCCACCTGGAATTTCTGCTAGAAATAGCAGCAGGACAGCTCTGTCCACAGCTGGCCAAAATAACAGAGCAGAAAAAGCCACTGGTAAATAGGATTTAAAGGAGACACTGCTTTTCACGGGAAGCATCCCCATCTCCTGCCTTGCCGACACGCTGCCTGGGGGACCCTACCCAGGGACCCGTCCCCTGCCCTGCCCATACCTACGACGGTAAGGTGGGTGCTGGCAGTAATGCTTGCGACGACGTTGGTGGCGACGCACTCCCACTCGCCGTGGTCGTCCTTGCCGAGGGAGCGGATCTGCAGGGTGCCACCGGGCAGCGTGTTGTGCTTGCTCCTGCTGGGCTTCCCTACCTTGGGCAAGGGAGCCGGGCAAAGAGAGAAAAAAAAACACGACTCAGAAGCAGGTTGCGGGACAGGGCGAGGCGGCAGCGGGGTCACTAAGCTACCTGCGCGGCCCAGGGGACACCGCCGGCCACCAGCGAGGGATCTGGTCTCTCCGGTCGTGGCAAGGCAGCCGGTTCCCCCGTTTTCGAGAGGACCTGGCGGGGCAACGCGAGAGGCATGCGTCAGGGAGGCTGATGCTCAGCCCTCACACACAAGCGGAAAACCCCACAGCACTCGCATGGACACCGAGCCCCGCGCCAGGGCTCAACCTCCAGCATCCAAAGCTGAAACCGCTGCGAGGAAGGTGCACCGGCCACCCCCGGCAAACACCCGCCCAGGCCGGGGCAGGCAGTGCCTGCAGGAGATGCCAAAACTGCCCCTCAGCCAGCGGCAGAGAGGCAGGACCCTTCATGTCAGAAGTTTGGGCAGCAAGGGCCCCACGGGGACGCGGGAGGATGGCGTGCGTGGAGGTGCCCGGGAGCTCTCAAGCCGAGCAGAAAGATGGCTCTTGTAATGACTCTACGCCCATCAGCCGAAGTTGTGCAAATCCCACGTTGTCCCGAGTCCTCTTCAGCTCTTCTTCACGCAGGGGTCTCTGCCGATCGACACCGGGACCCACATTTCGATGCTATGCAGGATGAGCAGAGGGGCACGTGGGGTTACCAGTGCCAAGCCCAAGTCTTCAGGAGTCCTTCAAGAGACTGGTCAGCACTGGTGGGCTGACGGGGAGCGAGGGAGAAAACTTCTGCCACTGGAAAACTGAGCCCAGCCCAAGCCAGCCCCGATTGGAGTCAGRGGGGATAAGCCCAGAGCCATGACATGAGGAGGACCGCCAGAAGGCACAAGAGGGCTTGGAAAGAGACCTGAATAAGAAGGGGGTTGGGGAAAAAAATAAGATGGAGAAAAAGACTWAACAGCCAAAAAGTTTTAGGTAGGTCGCTTGCAGTCTGTGCAAGTCATGGTCCTCCTCGTGCTGGTGAAAGGAACTTAAAGAGATTCAGCATCTCACACCACAAGGACTGAGGACGGGGCCCACTGGGCAATGCAGGGACCCCGCTSACTCTCAGGAGCCCCAAGAAGGGGATGGGAGGCTTGGAGAGAACATCTTGACAGGGGGACGAAGAGCCCAGGAGGTCCCCTGCTCGGTGGCTTTCCTACAGGAGCAGTGAAGGCGGGAAGCAAAGGGAAGGCTGGAGGAGGACTGGAAAGCCCTGGTTGTGCCACCACGCCGGATCCTACCCTGCTCTACAGAAAGGGACATCCTGAAATCATTATGTCCAGTCCCGCATCATTAAAACAGCTTCTTCCCGGGGTCTTCAAAGTCACGGGGCAGCAAAGCAGCCACTGAGTGGTCCAGCCCCTCACCAAAATGCAGCCGAGAGACCCCGGGACATGCTCTGGTGGCACGTCCCCTCCCGCCATGGGAGGTCTGCGCCGCAAGAACAGCATCGCCGGGGCTGCCGCGTCCTGCCGGTGACCACCTCGCAGGCAGGCAAGGAGGAGGGTGTCCTGCRGGCAGCGCCGGCGAGGAAGAGGAGGGGGGCCGGGGCGGGGGCAGCGCTCAGCTTTGCAGATGCTGCCGTGAGACAAGTTTCATGGGATTAAGGTACTCGGTGGCCACAAGCCGGGCTTCCCCCACCCACCTGCGGGACAGGACGGCAGTGGCTCAGCCCAAAGCGAAGCAGCTGTACCTGCAGTTTGTTCTTACCGGGACAGAGTGTGGCTTCTCTGTCTGCAATATTCACCAAAAGCCAAAGGCACTGCAGATTTGTCTGGCAGGCCGGGTACCTTTCTCCAGGCGATGATGGGAAAGGGGTCTCCGGCAGCAGCGCAAGGAATCAACAGCTCCCTCCCTGCCTCCTGTCTGTACTCCCAGCCTGGTAGCACCGTGAAATAGGGGGGGTCCTGCAGCCAAGGGAAAAGGCAAGGAGCGTCAACCCGCGCCAACTCCCACCGCGCGCGAGCGGCTCCCTACAACCAAAACCAGCCCTCTTCCAAAAGAAATGAATCACCGGTTTGGGGAAGGTTGAGGCATTGCAAGGAAAGCTGCGGCGGAGAGCGTGCGCTGAGGCTCTACGGTACACCAAATTATACACCCGGAGGGAAGTTTTCTCCGAAGAGCCGCTGCACTAGGGCATCTTGGTTAAGTTTTAAGGAGGTAAACAGGAAAAACCCACCCACATCGCATCAGACATCAACCCGATTTCAGCGACTCTGCAGCCGTCTTAGCAGATGTGTGTGTCTATGATACACAAAGCGTTATCACGTGAACCTCAGCGAGACACCATGAATCACCGCCGCTCACAAGCACAGGACTTTTTGTTCAGGGAAGGAAGAGGCAGCAGCTCCCACCCCAGCCGCGCCGAAAACTGCGTCGGGAGCCCAGCGCGCCTCGGGCTCCGCACGCAGCAGGAGCACGCAGAGCATCTCCAGAGCTCACACCATCCGTTTATTAAAATCCTCCATGAACACRCGCCCAGGTCAGCAGGGTTAAGTGTTTCGTTGGCAAAAAGGCCATCCCAGGGACATGTTTCCTCAAACTACCCTGGTCCAGCACTACCAAAGCCTTATGCTCATCRTACCCCAGCTGTGGCCCAGCCTGTGCCAAAACCCGTGCCACTGCTCCGGTGGGGTACTTCCAGCTGCGCCAGGCAGGGTGCACCCAGGGTTTGCCTGTCCTGGTGGGAAGCACACCTCCCACCGCAGCATAGATACACCTTCGTCCTCGAGCCTCTGCTGTTCCCCTTCCAGGATGCTTGCAAGGGCCCGCGTTTGCCCTTCTCAGCACAGGTAAGAGACAAGGCTCGGAGCAAGAGGGAATAGGTTTTGGCTAAGTCAAGTCTGCTTTTTCACATACATGACAAGTTTGGGGGCACTGAGCCCTCCTTCAGGTCACTTCATAAAGAACCGCTCAGAAAAGCAATGTAAAACCTCAATTTCTGCACAGAATAAACCACCAAATAAACAGCATGGAAAAAAAACCCACCTCATCCTCCCCTGCAGCACTGGGCTGAACAGGAAGGCAGAACGAGTGACATGCACACTGCTAAATCCCTATTAAAAAAGCCTAACTACAGCGTAAGATGCCTCCACAAAGCTTCCACACATTCACACCACCTGGCCCGGGACTCCAGCACCCCGCACAACCCCGGGAGCTCTTCTCGGCCCGGGACCAGCCCACGGGAGGACAGAACAACCTGTGGTGCAAATCTGCCGGCTGCAGAGCAAGGTTTTTAGCAGGCAAGTTACCTTCAGTACCAGTCGGGCAGGGGGAGACTGGCCCATCGTACCCAGGGCATTATAAGGCACACAGGTGTAAGTGCCGAGAGCATCTTCGGTTGCCTCCTCTATCCGGATCGACCCGTCTTCCAGCAGGTTCCAGCCAGTATACTGCGGCAGCGAGAAAGAGGGAGCTGACTTACCCTACACCCACCACAGCTTATTATTTTCCCTTCAGCCAAGCCCCCCACCTAAGCCCAGGGCGGCTGTCACATGCCTGGGAGATGCCCAGTTCAATTCCCAGCATCCAAACCATCTCCTCAACTGCAGGGAGAGGAACGGCGGGTGAGATCAGCCCCGTCCAAAGGCAGCCCTCCCGGGAAGGGTTGCCCTGCTCTGTACGCGCCCAACGACACACAGGTTTGTCTTGCGGCTGCTCTCCTCCATGCGCACAGCCAGGCTKCTTCAAGTAGCCCGAAAGATTTAACATCAGAATCTATCACACCCTAAGTAAAACTCGTCCTGGTGGCACCAAGGAGACAACTCCACCCRAGGGGCTGAGGGCACCAAGGGCCAGGAACCCACAGCTGCAACAGGTTTAAATGGAATTAAAACTTTGGATCATTAATATTTAAGCAAAAAATTTAAAATACTGAGTGTTTTCTTTAAATATTTAATGGCTAATATCCTTGCTCAGACTATCAAACCATGATTATAGGAAGACAGAGACTTGTTAAAAGGGTCTTTTAACCATCAGTTGCCATCGGAAAAAAAAAAAAGGCCATCAGGAGGTCATTTTAGAGGGCAGCAGGCATTAGGTCTGGGAGACGCAAACAGTGCRTCTACAGGCGTCCTGGGCTCCACGCAAGAACCCGAATTAACTCTGTCCACAGCTGATAAGGAAAAGCAGCGTCATCCCACCCACGGGGTTTCTCCTCTCCTGACGGTGGGCTGGACCCGCAGGGTGCCCAGTGATGCTCACTGGCATCTCCAGAGGACGCGAGGGTCCRAACCTCTCCGTGCCCCCACGCGTCCCTCCCTCGGGGCTTCGTTACCTTCTCGACTCGCAGGGGACGTCCGTCTTTGTTCCACTTGACCAGAGTGACCGGGGGCTCTGCCTCCACCGGGCAGCGGATGTATCCGTGTATCCCGATGGGAACATAGATGACGGGGGGCATGTTCACCACGCGGGCAGGATCTGGGAGAGCAGCACCACCACGTTAGCACGGGGAAGGAGCCCACCTTTCCCCCACCACCTGGCTTCAGAGGACCTACATCGCTTTTATAATGAATTCCAAACCCAAACACCACCTTGGCTCCCACAGGCTGTTATCTCCAGGCTTGCTACACACAAATTCGCTGTAATACCTGGCATGTCTGGGAGGCTTTACTCACGCCCAGGGTGTTCCTATCTGGGGCTCGTTAAAAGCTGCAGTTAAGAAGGAACATTAAATACGCCTGCTCTCACATCCACACCGACTCGCGTCCTGCTGAAGCCCCAAGCTGCTCCATCCACCACGCTCAGCCTGCAGGACAMAAGCACACCCAGCAAGCCACCCGCCTGCCCTCCAGCCTGGTTTTGCACACCGGCAAGGAAAACTATTTCAACTCCCGAGCCTTAAAACACACCAACTGCGGCAACCAAGATGGGAGAAGGGACCCGTGGCCGGGCTGCCGTGAGCCCTTTACCTCCTGTCTGTACTCGCAGCCCGTGCCTCACCGAGGCTGGGTCGCGTTGAGCACCAGCCACCTCCACCCTTTCCAACGGGATGCAAAAAGCTTAAAATACGTACCTAACCCCCCCCGCGCTGCACCACCCACGCAGCGAGGCGTCTCGCAAACCTCCAGTCTAGAATGTGTCATTAACAGTGCTTCTAAGAGCTTTTTAATTAAGCGCGAGTGGGTTGGAGAGAATCTAGACTTTCTTTAATAAGAAGCTTTTAAAAAAAAAAGTTACTTTTAATAAGAAGAGCGAGTATTTCTACAATCTCGTCTAGACAGCGGCAGCGTGAGGTTACGCGAAAATCCTGACGGGGCTTACGCTGCATTAAGGGACGAATGCATTTTTTTGGGGTGCAGCATCCCTGTGCTGCTGATGCAAAAACGCAAAGCTGGGGGTAAAGGTAAGGTGTTCAGGGGGAAGGGATGGAGGASAGCAAAAGCTACCAAGTTCGGGAGCTCTGCTCCCCCCCCCCCCGCCAAAACACATAACCCCAACCGCTCCTCGAAACCGCACGCCCCCGGCAACGGCACCGTAACCCGAATTGCCAAGCGCTGCATATGGAGCGGGCTTTACCCCCCTCCGCTTGACTCCACCTCTTCRGAAATGTAATCAAGGGCTTCGGCGGCATGGGAGAGGGTAATGGGATCGAGCCTTTCACTACTAGGTCACTGGCTGGGGGCCAGCCCGGCTCACTAATGACCCAGAGCCGTGTCCCCGTCCGACGGCTGCTTCGGCAGGTGGGAAACCTCCCTCCCGAGGCATCAGCCCCGGTACAGATGAGGAGGTTTGCTCTGGGGGAAAGGGGTTTGCAGCACAAAACGCCAAGCGCACCTCCTTGCGCCGAAGCCTCGCAGGGCCGTCTGAATGGCAGCTTGTCCAAACACCGCTTTTCCGGCCATTAGAGCTATTTTTAACAGCTATCAGCCTTGATGAGCGGTCCTGGATTAGCGGCAGGGCAGATTTAATGGCCTGAGGCTGCATGCTTTCCCAAGAGCCACCCAGCCGGGCACATCCAAGCCCCGAATCACGCCTCTGCCTGGACACGGCACCAGTCACACCGTCCCCCTGCCCCTTCATCCATCCCCATAGGGAAATGATCAGACCTACCAGCCCTTCTCACAGCAGCTCCCCACCGGCGTGGGGCTTCCCACTAACCAGCACTGGGTCTACAGGCAGCAGCTCTAAGGCAGCCTTCAAAACCCAAGTCGCGAGCCCGCTTTGCTCAAGCCTGTCTTTCATTATAAAAATAAAACCGCTACAGTCTTTTACAGCAGAGCAATATTGCAATTGCGAGGGGCAGCAATTGAGGCCATTACTGTCGAATGCCATGGGATGCCGGTGGCACACTACCCATTACCRCCCGGGGAGCCCGAGAGAACAAGCGTGGGAAGCAACGCTCCTGCTACAGCCCCTTCTCTGCTTGTTTAGATCAGTTACTGCCTGAAAAATAAGACACGCGAAGCTACCGAGCTCACAGAAAAMCCATGCCGCGGGAACAAGCCCCCATAATAAATACCAGAAAATACAAGCAGGTAGTTGAGACCGAGAGCCCCGATTCGGTCTTTCCCTGCCCGACACGATGSAGCCGATGAGGACAGCGTGCCAGCAGCAGCGGTGGGAAGATGCCCACCTAGTCAAAAACCACTTGTATCGAAGGCGGACACCGGTCCCAGCTGAGCGGTGCTACCCAGGATGCTCAGGCTATTTACTTTCTTGTTGCCCACACCCTACAAGCAGGTGTAGGATGCTCTCAGCCTTTTGCTAAGGAGGAYTGCACGCTCATCCGAAGGCTGCTGTCACATCAACCCGAGCCTCCTAGTATCATACCGGGACGACAGAGCCCCTGGGGCTGCCTCAGAGCCGGGTATTATCAATCCCAGCCCCATCCCGCAGGATGGGGCCCCGCCGCCCGCACTCACACTGCACCGTCAGGTAGGCAGAGGCTGATGGCGAGCGGCCCAGGCTGTTGCTGGGGATACAGGTGTATTTTCCAGCATCCTCTGGCTTGACACGGAAAATGATCAGCGTCCCGTCGATCAGGATCCGCACCCTCAACTTCAGGTCGCTAGGAGAGAAGAAGGGAGGAGGATCGCAGGGAGACCCGGGGGCAATGCCCACCCCGTCGGTGGCCCCAGCACAATTTGGAAGCAGGAGGAGGAGGACACATCGCCCCGCTGGCTGCAAACTCACTTCTTGAAGTAGACGTTCTCCTCCTCCCAGTACCACAGGTAGGTGAGGTTCCCGGGGTACGCCTCGGCCTGGCAGGTGAAGAGCGCATCCTGGGAGATGTTGACCGTGATGTTCTCCGGAGGCGAAACGATGAAGGGAGGTCCTGGAAAGGGGAGAGAAAAAGCGTTACCCCCTCCAGTACAGGTGTCCCCACAAAGGTTGCTCGGGCTCAGCTCCATCACAGCATCGTTGGCTGGGAGCTGCCGGAGGGCTCCGGGGCAGAGCTGGCCCCGATCCCGCGGGAACACAGAGCGCAGGGGCTGACCTCGAGGATGTTATTCCCAACCCTTTCCCCTAATCTCTGCAGCTTTGGGGAGGGGGCCCCGCACCCGTGGYGCACAGCTCTGCTTCTCCCAGGGCACAGGAGCTCACGCCTCCCCTCATCAATCATCTCATCGAGATTCTATCCCGAGCACGGTTCCAGGATCACATCACCCATGGGAAAAATCCAGGGGGAAAACAGCAAACTGCCAGGAGCCAGCAGCGAGCATCCACAGCTCGCCAACGCGGCAAAAGCAGAGCAGAGGACACCCCGCGCTCCTCTCTCCGCCGGTAGCTGTTGACCTAATTAAAGATTTATTTAATAAAAGAGGGAGCGAGGAGCGGGAGGCCTGCCATGCATCTCCGCTATCTGACGAGGCGCTTTGTGACAGCCTCAATCTTTTCCCCGCTTCCCGAACAAAACCCAGCCGCCATCGGGGCCCGGCTGTTCATCGGCACAACCGCTTCGGCACGGTCACCGCGAGGCCCCAATTAAGTGGATTCCTCCATCCTATAAATGGGATGCGGAGCCATGGGGCAGCCGGCACAACGCYGAGCGCGCAAGGCCAGTGGGTCGCTTCGGGGCAGCCCCCCGGGGACGCCAGCGACCGAGGACAAGCCGGAGGGGCTCGGGTGGGGGATCTCACCTTGAACGAGCAGGCGCGTGGTGTGCACAGCCTCCCCCTGGATGCTGTACGCCCGGCAGGTGTAGGCACCCCTGTCCTCCCGGCTGATGGAGAGCACCGTAAGGCTCCCGTCGCTCACCTGGGGACGACAAGGGAAGACCCTGGAGCGCCGGCAGGGACCCCCAGGGAGGGGGGATGCGCCCTAGCCCCGGCTCAGCACCCTCCGTCCCTCCCCGCTTCCCGCGGCAGAGAGCTGCCGGCGCTTTTAGGGCCGGATGAGAAATGGGTTTCCCCGCTCTGCAAGACTTCAGATATTAATAAACCAACACACGCGTTTCTGCTCGACGCCAAGGGGAAGGGAAAAAAAATAAAATTAAATAAATAAATAACCCTCGCAACRTATTCATCTCTTGCAGAAGTGACTGGCAGGCGGCAGACTCCAAACCGCTCCTGCCAAGCGCCCCGGCTCCATCAGCGCTTCACAAGGAGCAGGACGCCTCRCCGGAGCATCCCCTGCTCCCGAGGGACCAGCTCCACTGCTGGGGTACGGTAYGAGGGGGAGGCCCCGGCTCGGCCACCGTCCTCCCCATGGGGCCACCTCGCAGTTGCAAAAGGAGCGGCCAAATTTCTCCCTCCCCGGGGACACAGCTGAGGATGGACCAGCAAGGGACCATCACCCCCGGGGTAGCAGCTCCCCCATGCTCAGGGAGCCCTGCTCCCAGCCAGGCTCCCCCCCCCTGCCCCCCACCTCATTCTGCCTCATCCTTCTATTTCAATTAGTAACAAATGATTCCTAATTACTCTCATTAGTGCCTGCGCTGATTCCAATGCCTGATTTACCAATTACAGCTCGGGGGGAATCTCTGCCCAGGAGCCTCCAGGATGCAAAAAGGGTCCTGGGAGGGGGGCAAAGCCCTCCCTGCCCAAMCCCCCCCCTGCCCCAGCCCCGCTGCACCCATCCCTGCCTGGGGACACCACGTCCCCAGGCTACAGCCCCCACCCCATCTCCACCACAGCAACTGGCCCCCAGTTCGACCAGGGAGCAGGAGGGAATGGGGCTGCCCTAAACGCCCGGGGGCTCTCCAGCCTGCACCCAAGGGCAGGCAGCCTTAGAGGCTGCGGCTCAGCAGAGACGGGAAGGGGGGCAACGGGCATCTCGGCAAGAAGTGCTGAGAAAGCACACCCAGCTCCAGGCACGGTGGAGCTGCCGTGGTCCCGTCGATACCGTCCCCGCCGGCGGGGTGCCCCAGGAACCCCTGCAGCAGCTCCTGCCAGCCCCYGCCACCCACCTACCTGGTACTTGCCGTTGGCACCCAAAAGTTCTCCTTCTCTCAGCCAGGTGACGATAGGCTTGGGGTTCCCGAACGCCATGCAGGTCAAGGTGACGCTGCTGCCTTCCTTCGCCTCTACGTACTGCGGCGGCGTCTCCGTGAAGGTGGGGGGAGCTGCGGGGCAGGAGAGACCGCCGTGACCCCCCCCGTTTCACCCGTGGGTCTGGGGGGGGACACTGGACAGAGGGGAGGCTGCCTCCTGCAAATGGGGGGACACACCGCGGCAGGGCTGGGGTCACCCCAATGGCGAACGGGGCTGCAGGGACGGGGACGACAGCAGCTCTCCCCCCAGGGACACCCGCCCAGGGCATCCCCTCCCCGTCCCCGACGGCTCCAGGGCATGGCACCACGTCCCCCCCACTGCACATTAACTTGCTATTGTCAAAACATGGGAAAACACCGCAGTGCAGATCGAAAGGCTCCTTCCTGATTAAAGAGGCTGGCAGGATTACAGCCCGCCCCTAATTACAAGCAGTTGTTAAAGCCCACTTTCGAGGAAGACAGGTTGGCAATTTAATCTGCTCGGGGAAAAAAAGAATTATATTTTGTTTCTCCCCAAATGATTTTTATTTTCCCCTAAGAAAATTAAGCATTGTAATACACTGGGGGAAAGCCACAGCCTTCCCCCTGAAAGCAATTCCTTGGGCCGGGAGGATTACAGTTATTATTTTACTATKAAGCCCCTGCATGCCCTGCGCTGCACAAAACCCAGAAAGCACCCCATTTTGCAAAGGGGGGGGTCGAGCCTGGGGTGGGACTGGACACCTGGGGCAGGTGAAGCAGGCACCATCCTCCTCCTCTSGCCTTTCCTTCCCGAGCCCTCCGAGCTCGCGAGCAGGCAGGAGGAGGGCAGCCTGGCCGGGAWGCGCGGCGGCATCTCACCCCCTTTACGCAGGCAGGGGGAAAGGAGGCAGCAGCAAGGCAGGGACGGGGCTGGTGTGCCGCACGGCCCCGCTCGCAAAGCTCCCGCTCGCTAATTGGGCTCAATTAGGTGGCTCCGCTTCGTGCCGCAGCCATCGCCCCCCCGAAAGGTTAAATTAATTGCTCAAGGTCAGGCAAGACCAGCGAGGAGCTGCGGGTGCCCACATCGCCTCTCCAGGCACCCCACTGCAGCAGGAGAGGCACAGCCCTGCTGCTGGGCTAAAAATAAAGACCTCTCCTGATGTGGAGACCGACAGTTTGCTAATTAGTTTAATATGTAGCCTTAATAAAATGAAAAAGTCATTTGAGCAAATCTGAATTTCAAGAAAACAAAGATTTGGTTTTCTGATCTGTTTAAGAGGAGATTCGCTCCCAGCCCCGTTTCTTGATGTCTCTCCTTTAAACAAGCTCCACATAATTAAACAGAAGAATCCCTAATAAAAGCTTGTCCCTTTTTAAGTCACGCCCCGGCTGGAGCAGTCAGCCTGCGTGGCTTCAGGCTCRCTTGTCTGCAAGGCGCAGATACCATCCAGGTCCGGCGTCCATCGGAAATCAAAGAGAAACCCGTCCCGGCACCGCGCGCAGCCCCACGGCGATGCCGCAGCCCCCCGCCCGCCCTGCCCGGCTCACCGCAGCCCCCCGCCCGCCCTGCCCGGCTCACCGTTGACGGTGAGATGGACCCAGCTGCCGTTGTGGAAGGTGTCGTACTGCTGGTCCAGCATGAGCACTTTGCACTCGTACCAGCCCTGGTCCTCGGAGCGGACCTGATCAATGCGCAGGGAGGCTTTGTCGTGCAGGCTGGCCCGGCCTGCGGGGAAAGCACAGCCGTCGGCTCGGTGACCCCCAGCCCCGMACGATGGCCCCCCAGCACCAGACCAATCCCCCCCAGGAGCATCACTGCAGGGGACACCCCGGCCCGGCRCAGGCACCGAGCGGCTGCAGCAGCTTCGGGGCCGGGCAGACCCCCAYCGTCCCCAGTTTTGCGGCCATCCGGCAATACGCTCGCCCGTCTGGGGAGGGCCGAGCAAGCTGCCGCGGCCAGGCAAGCTGCCTCGAGCGGCGTCTGCCGGCAGCGACGCCGGCCTTCTGCTCCCAGCCGGGGGCTGGCGGCAGTACAGCCGGCGAGCGGGCGCGCCCCAAAGCCTTTCCAAAAAGCAGGGCGGCCCCCGGCTGACCTTGCGTGCAGCCCGGGAAACCAGACCGACAGCAAAGCAGCCCAAACCTCCACCCCGGCACAGCGGCCACCGGGCTCCGGCATCGCTCAAGCATGAGCTGAGTTTGGCAGGGCTCAGCCCAGGCTCAGGTGCTGGCATCYTCCCTGCCGCCACATTTCCCAGGGGAGYAATTTGGGCGGAGGAAGCCCCGCARAGCCTGGAAGCAGCGTAAGACTCAGGGAAGGTGATCCCCAGGGAACGATATATTAAAATGGGTCTGCCCCACCACGCCAACCCCCTCGGGGTTGGTCCCCAGCTCAGAGACCCCACCAGAGGCCACCGGCCATGTGGGGCTGGTGGCACGTTGGCAAGAGGCCACTGTGGACTCTGCAGTTCCAACCTGCCACCTCCACCCAGCACGTGGCCCCGTCCCCATCCCCATCATTCCCCCAGCATCCCCCCCAGGCTCACAGCTGCTCCGGGGCGCAGCGGTGGCAGCAGCAGCAGCAGCCGCCGCCACCACGCGACACCCTGGGTTTCTCTGCCTCGCTTGCTCCCGTCCCACACAGCCCAGCTGGCTTCCTAGCACTGCTGCTTAATTAAAACCAACTGGGTGGAAAGCGAGCAACAAGAGGCAGAGCCTGCGCRGTTTCCAACGGAGGAGCGGATGGAGCGGAGCCGTACATCCCCGGCTGCGCCRCAGTCAGGACCCGCCACGTCCCCTTTGTACCCCCGTGCCCCTCTGGACTCACCGGCATACTCCGGGTCGACATGGGGAGGGTAAAACCCAAACTTGATGAAGATGGGGATGGGGACGCCAAACTTGAACCACTCCACGACATAGGGAGGGGGCTGCCCCGTGAGCGGGTGGATCACGTCGCATCCCAGGATCACGCTCTCGCCAGCACGAGCGGTCACGAACTCGGGCTCCTCCCTCGAGCCGAGGGCACCTGCGAGGGGGCGAAGGAAGAAACTGTGGCTGATCCTGCCACCGGACCCCGGCATCAGTGTTAGTCGGAGGACTGGGATCCCCAGGAGAGCCACAGTGGAGATGATGCCCATCCCCAGCTGCCTGGCTCCGCCGAGGGCAGCCCCTGGGTCTCCCCTGCCCCAAAACCAAGGGGGGTTCCCCAAGCCCCTCCACCCAGCTCCAGGGCCACCCCAAGCCACCACAGCACTCAGGCCATCAAGCACCCCCTGCTCCGGGATGGCTTCCCACCCCCTGTGCSGAAGCAAGGGTGCTGTCCAGCAACCCCCCGGGGGTTTTGGGGACCCCCTGCTCTCATCAGAGGGGTTGTGCGGAGCACATCTAGCGCTGCTCCCCACCTAGCAGCACCGTCAGGGCTGCCCCGCATCCCTGCGGCGGGGAAAAGGCTGCTTTTATAGCCCCGCTTGTGCCCCCGCATCCTCCGGCGAGCGGGACCGAGCACGCAGGGACCACCGACCCGCAGCTCCGGCATGCCCAGGGATCYGGCTTTCCTGCAGGAGCCATCCCAGGGCGGGCCGAGCCCCCGGAGCAGCGACGCTCCGGCCAAGCCTGCCCATCCTCGGGCGTCCCCGAGAGCCCCAGGCCTGAAACCTGGCTGCGACCTGCGCATCAAGTCTGGCACCTTGCTCCTCCTGCCCGGCCCCCGGCTGGGGTAATTAAACAGGGCTTTGGTCTCAGCCTCAGACAAGGCTCTGCTCCACCCCGGCTGTGCCTCCCCGCTCAGCTGCAGCCTGTCGTCATCCAGCTCTCGCCATCAGCAGCAAAGCTGCATCCTCAGCACGGCTTTCAGAAAGGGAAAGGGAAAACCCAGGGCTGGGGAAAGCCAAAGTGCGGGGGGTCCCCAAAACTGCAGGCGCAGGGTTCAGCCCCACGTCTCCCTTCCCACCAAGGAAGGGCCCCCCCCCTCCTTTTCCTGGCACACGCAGCCGCCGCCTGCTCCAGGGGGGATGCTCGGGGAGGGATGCTCGGGGAAGCACGTTCCCACTCCTCCGCGCTGCTCCTCGGGGCTGCCGGTGATTGGCGGCGAGTGACATCACCGCTTCCCCGCCGCGGGAGCCGAGCATCACCGGCTATTTTTGGCTCTGGCACAAGCGCGTACCGGGCGAGAGGCCCGTGCCGTGCCACCCCACGGGTTCACCGGCCGAGTGCCCCCACGGGAAGGGGAGCGGGCAGAGCCGGCTCTGCCAGCAGCCCCGGCCACAGCCGAAACCCCCTCCCCGCTGCATGGTGCAACGCCGCAGAGGAGCACAGCCCTACGGCCAGCCGGGCATCCCCGGTCCCCGCAGCACCGGGAAGTCAGGCGCTGGGGCTAGATGGTGGCTGTTTAACCCGGAGGGCTGGCTGGTGGCAGCAGGGAGGGCAACACCGGGGTGCAAAGACATGAACCATCTGCAAGGAGCAGATGCTGCACTGCATGCCCGCTGCAGGCACCCGGTCCCGCTACGGGAGTCCTGCATGGCCACGTACCCGTCCGGACCCCATCCGGGCGGGGGGAACGCTGCGCACGCACRTGCAATATGCATGCCCACGCGCGCACCCCGCTCCTGCCCCCCACTTTGCACCGCCCTGACAACACTCTTGCACCTCTCCGTGCCTCGTTATCGCTGCATCGCCGATGAGCTCAGGCGTTCGCACCCTGTCAGCGGGGACAGTGTCAGCCCTCCCCTGCCACCCCAGCAAAGAGCTGCGAGGACCTTTCCCGACCTCGCTGCRCCCAACTGGGGGGCTGGAAACCCCCCTCCCTGCCCACGGCCCCCCTGCGCTGATCGGGGACAGGAGCTGTCACGTGCTGCTCAAGAGCATCCAAGGACGCACGCTTCCCCGACCGCCTTGCCTGAGAGAGCAGGTCCCCAGCACCTCGCCGCCTTCGAAGGGACGGTCCTGCTTCCCACCGGCAGCAGAGGACAGAGGGAGCAGTGCCCCGGCCCCTCTCCAAGCCCCCCATCTGCCCCAGCCCACCAGCTCCTTAGGTACCAAGGTGGGATCTTGGTTTTTAGCCCCTCAACGCCCAAATGGAGCCTGGCATGCTGATGCTTGCCCAGCTGGAGAAGCACGCTACCCAAGAGGCCACCCAGATGCCCCGGGGATGGGCACCGGGGAGTCACACTCGCAGCCCTACGCCAGGATCCCCTGACTGGCTCCCCAGCAAACCAGTGGGTGACATCCCCAGGGAGGGGACGAGCCAGCCGCTCCGCCGGACCCACGCCTGGCCAGGGCCACCCGGGCATAGGAAAATAGGTCAGTCCCGGCAGCTCGTAGCGCCGGTGTCTGACCGCAAGGCCGGTGGGGAATTGCACGCACGGCTGAGCATCACCTCCCCACGCGCACGGCCGACTGGCAGCCACGGCGGCTAACCGGCCCCCGGCTCTCCCCAGCTGCCACCCGCCCCGCCACCGGCCCCYGTGCCCTCCTGTCCCCGCTTCCAGGGACAGCAGGAAAGCAGCGGGGAGATGTTTTACAGACCCCCCCCCCCTTGGGTCTCCCCAACCTCCCAACCCTGCGCTCCCAGCCCTGACCAGGTTTTCCTTCCAAGCCCCGGCCGCTGAAGGCACCCGAGCGATGGAGGCTGCAGATCTCAATTCAAAGAAGTGTTTCTCACCTCCACGTTTGTGGGGAATCGCTTGAAAACAACCCGCAGATGCCAGAAGAAACAGAGTGCAAATAGACGGGGTATTTTTAAACCCACTTGATTTTCCCAGCCAAGTTCAGAAGGGTTTCAAGGCTTAACCTGCAGTTTGGAAACAGGGTCAACATCGGGGAGCCGCGAACCCCAAATCCCCCCTCGGTGCGGGAGCTCGGGTGAAGCTGGGGGATGCCTCGTAAAGAAAAACAAGTAATCAACAGGCTTCATCATCCAAGCAGATCCAGGAAAAATAAAAGCACGCCGTGTGCCAGGAGGCAAGAATACAAGATGCGGAGGTGGAGTTGAACAGCATCCCAAAGGGAGAGGAGGGAAGACTGCCGCCGGGTAGAGACGGTGCCACCGCGGGGCTCCCCGGGCCGGCGATGCCAAGGCTGGGAAGACCCTCACCCAGGTCTAAGCATCCAGTTCCTCCCATCCCGAGAGCAGAGATGTAAGGCGACAGGGGAATCGGTGAAGCTGGGGATATCCAGCATCTYGGGGGCACTCGCTGAAGCGGGACCCTTCCTGCAGACGCTCTGTGAGAAGGATGTGGCCGTGGCAGAGCAGGTTTCCAAATGAAATAGCCCTGCACCTCGGCTCACGGTGGGGATAAACATCAATCCCACGGCCAAGGGACAATAGCGAAGAGCCCAGGAAGGCTGCCCTGCCCTGGGGACACCCATGCCCTGGGGTCAGAGAGGGGATCCCACCCCGACCCCCCACTCCAGGCGCTTGTCCCCAACCCTGTCCCCCCATGGGGACAGCCGAGGGAGTAGGCGTGCAGCCCCGAGCCCTGTCCCCAACCCTGTCCCCCCATGGGGACAGCCGAGGGAGTAGGCGTGCAGCCCCGAGCCCCTGGACCTCTCCTCCCTGCCGAGCAGAGACGAGATCTGCTCTGACACATCCCGCTCCCATCGGTGGAGGCGGGATATGGCGGGGATCTCCGAGGACAAGGCCATCGGCGTGGCATATGGAGGCCAGCAGGAAAGGAGAGCAGGCAGCCAGCACCATGAAACAAGCAGGGCAGCGACCGCAGGCGGGGGGGGGGGGGGGGGTGGGGGTGACGGGGACCACCCGCTGCAGGGACCCGGGCTGCCGAACCAGTGCATGGGATGGGGGGAGGGCCACCTGCCCCCCCACCTCCCTACCCCCCCCACAACAGCTCGGTGGGGGCTGCACCCCCCACTGCACACTCGGTCCCCCCTTGCCTGCCCGGGGGTACCCGCAGCCCCCCCAAAAGCATCTGCCTGTCCCCTGGTGGGGGGGCAGCCCCAGGGGCCAGGAGCACAGCCCTTGCCCCCTCCCCCAGCTGGAAAGCAGCAGCATCTGGGCTTTCAGCGCGATTCCTGCRTTTTAAACCCGATTTTCCAGATGGATGGAGGACGACGCGCAGGTCAAGTGACATGCCTCAAGGTCATGTGAGGCCGGCGGAGGAACAGGATTAGCTGCGAGGGGTGGCTCAGCACCCTGTTCACGGCGAGATGGTGACTTCAAACCCCATCCCCGGGGACAAGGGGTGTCCTGCGGGACCCCCAACACCATCCCCACGCAGGCAGGCAGCTGCCCTGGCATCCCCAGGGGAGTGTGCATGCTCAGGGTGCTGCCCCACGGCAGYCCCCCACCCGTCACGGTGGGTCCCCACTCCCCGGGGTGACACGGGTGGGACCGTGCCCAGCTGGGTGGCAGCTCAGCGAGCACACGTGCTAGCGCAGGYCGGTGCTCAGAGGGGTGCAGAGATGGAGCGTGCAAGAAAATTACTTCCTCGTGGTCACCTCAGCGTCCCCACTCCCACCTGGGGGTCCCCGGCWTCCCCTCCCTCTAAATGCCACCGGCCCAGAGTAAAGCATCCCCACGTGCCGCAGAGCAGCCGCCTCACGGGAGCCATCATCTCCCAGCAACAACCAGCAGCTACCTGCGCGCTCCCCGCGAGCTCCCTCTGCGTGCTGCGGGGCCGAGCGAGCAGCTGCGGTGGGAGGCTGGAGCCGAAACCGCTCCCGGGGGAGACCTCCTGCACCCGGAGAGCACTGCCRGGGTGCTGTGCCCCCCAGCCCAGAGCATCCAGACCCACATCGCACCGGTACCCACAGGCAGGCTGCCCGCATCGCCCTCCCCACAGGGCAGCGCGTACCACCCCGATGCCATCGCAGTCCTCCGACTGGTAACTGGGATGCAGGCAGCGCTCCGAGCTGCCCGCCAGCAGCTCCTGAATCACGCTGTTCCTGGCTCAGGCAGCCCTCCCACCAACGCCAGCCTCTCCATCGTGAAGCGRGAGGAAGGGAGTTGTTTTTCCAAAGGCCAGCTGGTCGCTCAGGGCTCCCAGCTCGGGAGATGCCTACCGCAGGGGAAAGGAGAGGGAAGGACTCCTCCATCGGCATGGCATGGGGCTGGACCCGCTGCTCGCCCATCTCCAGGGCTTCTCTTCCAGTCTGAAGCCACGACCTCCAAGACAGAGGACTGGAGGTGAATGGGAGCTAACCCATCTTGCCGCAGCTCCGGAGAGGAACTTGCAGGGTCCACCCATCACTGGTGAAGCTGCATCTTCCAAGTCGAAAGGCAAGCAAGCCAGGAAAGCATCACCACAAAAACCCTCCGGCAAGCCAAGTCAACAACCAAGACGCGCACGTCCCTTCCTGCCCCGCGCGCTCCCATCCAACAGGTCCAGAGGAGCAGAAATCCTCCACGGAAGGATGGAAACGGGAGCCGGGCCAACCCGCTCGGCCRCTCCCGGTGCCAAACCATCCCCTTGCCAGAGGAGAGCGGGGCCAAAGCCGCATGTGCCAAAGCCGGCGGCTGCCGGTCCAAACCCCTCCATGGCCGAAGAGGCACCAGCCCTCGCGTGCAACGGCTCTGCGCCCGCAGCGAGCAGGGGATGCAGCGCAGGCACCGCCACGGCGAGCTGCTCCGACCAGCCAAGGTCAGCGCCACGAGCATCACCGGCCGTGGTGTCCGGGGGGGGACCTCTTCAACGGGAGCCCTCGCCCGGGGCTGGCGAAGCCGAATCCTCCCTCCGCAAACTGCGCCTGCTGGATCCGCGAACATCCCCACTCACCCTGCGGCACTGCGTCACGCTCATGGGAGAGGGAGGAAAAGCCCCTCGGCGTCACGGCACCGCTGGGAATGCCAGGAGGCCGGATCCCTCCTCCGACACCCACTCCCGGCACGGTCACGTCCCGGCTCTCCTCCCCCACGCCGTAAGAGGGGATAACGCGCCCTCCTTCCCTCTCTGAGCCGATTAACGCCTGGAAAGCCCTCGGAGAGCCAGGCCAGGCAAGAGGGCTGCCCGGGGACAGCACCGCTGCATCTCAGCCTGGCTCTGCGAGGAGGAGGAAGAGGCAGCGTGGGGAGGAAGGCCACAGCCAGGAGAAAAGCCCCAGCGAGGGCACCGGCGTATGGCGAGCCCCAGCCCTCCTCCRAAGCCCTGTCCCTAGGTGATGCGGGGTGACAGCCCCCCAGCRAAGAGGGGACGTCGCTGGGGCGAGTCCCGCGGGCTCCCGTCCCCACGCAGCCCTCCCGCGGGGGCCGTGCCGGCCCGCAGCGCCCCCTCACCCGCTACGCCCGGCGCCCACCCACGCATTACTCACGGCGCGCTCATTCATCACGTACGCGCCGCTCCGTACGCGCAGCACCCCCGCGCCTGGGGTCCCCGGCGCCCACCCACCCTGGCACCAATTCGGGAGCCCCATCCGAGCGGCTCCAGGGGTATTTCCAAGTTCCCAGGCGCTGAACTCGTCGCCCTGCTCCTCTCCCAGGCAGAGGATCCCTCTACAAACCGCTGCTGCAAACCACCGCCTCGCCACGCCGCAGGATGCATTTCAGCCAGGCAGCAGCCGGCCGCGGCTCGGCGGCAAGAGGGGCCCCATCCCCCCAAAAAGGGTGGCTGCATCCTGACACACACCACGCACACACACCCCTCCAGCCTCCAAGGATCCAGCTGCCAGGCAGCGATGCCAAGGGTGAAGATGTGACCCCCCTCGGCGGGGGCTGCGGTACCCCGGCGCATGCCGAGTGCCCCCTCCCCAGTCCACCCGTGCCCGCCGAGGCGGTGTTGCCCCACGCCGCGGGGTGGGGAGCGGCGGTGGCTGCCAGCCAGGCATCGCTCGCTGCCGGCCGCCACCGTGTCCCCGTGGGCAGGGCTCGGTGACACCCAGGGTGGCAGCTCCCGGGTCGGGACCACCGGGGCGCAGGGACCACCCCGTGCCCGGCAAGGTACCAGCGGCAGAGATGGTGCTGCAGCAGCGGCAGGCAGCTCCCCTCCTACCTGCAGGGATGGCTGGGGGGGGGAGGTAGGGGGCTGGCAGCTGAACGGAAAGGAGCCAGAGCAGGAAAATCAGGATTATTCCCTTCCGCTGTCTCCCTCCTGACCTTGGACAACCCCTGTGCCTCAGTTTACCCGGGCACAGCAGCCAGCCTACAGGGGGGGGGGAAGGAGGGCAGCCTCCCCCGGGCAGGGGGGAGCAAAGTCACCCCCAGACCCGCAGCCAGGAGCAGGCGGGCACAGCCGGGGTGCTTCAGGGGAAAGCACCGAATCCCTTTTGCATTTCTCCTTGCCCTGCCAGGCTACCCTTGCAGGGAAGGGCAAACRCTGCCTGCGCCCCTCGGAGCTGCTGCCTGCTGCTTGGGGGAAGAAACGGGGAGCAAGAAACGCTTGCCCACCCCCTGCCTGCACTCTGGCCCCGGCCGGGGGCCACGCTGCCCCCCCCCGCAAGGACCCGCACCCGTTGCCTTCTCCCAAAAGGAATTTCCAAGCCCCCCGAGTRGAGACCCAGGACCTGCGCCGGGAACGCGGCCGGGCTCTGCTGCCAGCTCCTGCCTCCTCAACTTCCCGAGTTGCAGCCGCTGCCCTCCGGGAGGTCACTGCAAAAACCGCTGAGCGCCTGCGGAAGATGCGCCGGGCGCTCCCAGCTTCCCCCCGCCAGCGGGGAATAACGAAACAGCCAGCGCCTCGCTGCAGCACCGGCGCCGGGGGGGCGGAGGGGGGACGACGGACACGGGCAGCCCTCAGCCCCCCTTGCACAGCCGCCGGCGGGGACGCAAACCCCCTCCGGAGCCGCAGCGCGCCGCGCCCCCGGGCCGTGCTCCCCCCCGGGCCCCCTCCCGCGGCAAGCCCCAGGACGTGCTGCCCCCCCCACCCCGTGCAAGCTCCCCGGTGCATCCTCCCCAGCCCGGTGCATCCTCCCCAGCCCGGTGCATCCTCCCCAGCCCGGTGCATGCACATTCCCCCCCCTCCCCAGCCGGTACACGGCGGGTGGGGGGGGGCATGCAGAGGCGGCCCCGTCGCCGCCCCGGAGAGCCCGGCGGACCCCCGCTGGGACATCCCGGAGGAGGACGGCCCGCGGCCCCACTCACCTTGGACGGGCAGCCCGCGGGCGCCGAGCACACTTGCTACCAAAGCGGCCACATACCAAATCATAGTACTACCGGCCCCCGGTGCGCAGCATCTTCCGCCCGCCGGGCGGCCCGGCCGGGGCGGGGCAGGGCAGGGCTGGCCGGGCCGGGGTAGGGCTCCCCGGGCCGCCGCGGGGCTGGCCGGGCCGGAGGGGGCGGCTCAGAGCCGGCCACCGGCCGCCGCCGCTGCGCCCATGCCCGCGCCCATGCCGCCGCCGCGCTGCACCTGCCCTCCGCCGCACGGCGCGGGGCGCAGCCTAGCCTGCGCCCTTTAGCGGCTCGGTGCCGCCCCCGCCCGCCGCCTATTGGACGCGCCCCGGCGGAGTGGGCGGTGATTGGCCGGCGGTGCGGCCCGGGCCCGTTTCAAGGTGGGTTGGCGCGCGCGGGGCCCCTGCGCCGCAGTATCATGCGCACTGCCGGGAGCGGCGGGCGGTGCGCCGGCACGGCGCGGCTCGGAGCGGCACGGCACGGCTCGGCTCGGCTCGGGGTCACCTCCGCCACCGGTCACCTCCCGACCGGCCCCGCCACCTGCCCCGGAGCAGCGTCTCCTCCCGGTCCCCTGATGTGCCCGTTGCACCGGCTCAGCGTCACCTCCTCCCTGTCCCCAGATGCGTCCCCTACACTGGCGCAGCGTCACCTTCCTGCCTCCAGATGTGCTCCCTGCACCAGCGCAGCATCACCTTCCTATCCCCAGATGTGCCCCCTGCACCAGCGCAGCGTCACCTTCCTGTCCCCAGATGTGCCCCCTGCACCAGCGCAGCGTCACCTTCCTGTCCCCAGATGTGTCCCCTGCACCGGCTCAGCGTCATCTTCCTGCTCCCAGATGCGTCCCCTGCACTGGCACAGTGTCACCTCCCTGTCCCCAGATGCRTCCCCTACACTGGCGCAGCGTCACCTTTATGTCTCCAGATGTGCCCCCTGCACTGGCGCAGCATCACCTCCCTGCCCCCAGATGTGCCCCCTGCACCGGCACAGCGTCACCTCCCTGCCCCCAGATGTGCCCCCTGCACTGGCACAGCGTCACCTCCCTGTCCCCAGATGTGCCCCCTGCACCAGCGCAGCGTCACCTTCCTGCTCCCAGACGTGTCCATTGCACCAGCACAGTGTCACCTTCCTGACTCCAGATGTGTCCCCTGCACCGGCTCAGCGTCATCTTCCTGCTCCCAGATGTGTCCCCTGCACGAGCACAGTGTCACCTCCTCCCTGTCCYCAGATGTGTCCCCTACACCAGCGTAGCATCACCTTCCTGCTGCCAGATGTGCCCCCCTGACCTGGCACAGTGTCACCTCCCTGCCCCCGGCTCTGCCACCTGCCCCTGCTGCCACACAGCACCTCTCTGACACCCCAGTGCCACTTTGCGCCCACGCAGGGCCACCTCCCCACCACGGGCTGAGCCACCTGCCCCCCTGCACCAGCTCCGCATCACCCCGACYGACATCAGCTGTGCCGTTGTCCCTGCCACCCTGCACCACCTTGGCGTCACGTCCCTGCCACCTGCCTGGTGCCACTGCAACCTTGTACCCCACATCAAGCTCAGGGTAACATACCTCCCGCCATCTGTGCCCCTGGCAGAGATTCGGTGTCAGCCCCCCCCCAGCCTGCATCAGCTGTGCCCCCTGCACTGCTCAGTCACCTCCTCGCCACCTGCCACAGCTTGGTGTCACATTCACCTGCCACCTCACACCCAGCACCGGCTCGGTGCCACTGCCACCCCTTGCACCAGCTGTACCACCTGCCACCACCTGTGYCACCTCCCCCTGCTCCTGCTCTACCCCACTTGCCCCCATCCCTAATCCCCTGCACCCTGTGACCCCTCCGTGTCACCCTGTCCCCCCCGCCGTGCCCCTTTGTGCCCTGCTGAGCACAGCCCTTCGTGTGAAAAGAGAGAATTGGGGTCCACTCCAATGGAAAATAGGTAGAAAACAGGCAGTCCCCCTGTGCTCTCCCGTCTCAGCCCACCTCTCCTCCCTGCAAAGACCTCTGGTGATGCCAGATGGGCAAACAGCCAGGCTCGCTCCCCRAGGAGCGTGCCAGCAAGAGGAATGGGCCACCGAACTTCCCCCCAGATGACAGGCAGCCCGGGAGGGGACAGGCTCGCACAGAGAGCGGGGCGCACTGTTTTGTCCCCRGTACTCACCATCTTTCCTTTGCCCGCACCATTGGGAGAGTATSTGGGGAGAGGTTTGAGCAGCCGCTGATCTTCCCACTTCGTCTTCCCATGTGTGTCCTGGAAAGAGGGAAAAAAACCCAACCCTTGTAGAGGATGCAAGCGAGGAGCGTGAGGAGCATCCCACACCTTCTGCCCGCAATTATTGAGGGTCCGGCATCGGCACGGCCCTGGGCAGGAGGCGARAGCCTGCGGGCAGCACGAGGCTCAGCGGAGAGCATCCCCCAGCCCAGCCCGAGCTCACGCGAGCTCCCGGGCAGTTTGCTTCCCTAGCAAAATGCAAGACCTCGTAAAAGTCTGACTCAGCTCTTAGTCCTGAGGTCTGAACTGAAAGCTTGCAAATCTGCAAGGTGGGTTGGCAGAGCCAAGGACGACCCTCGCGTTGGGGCAGTTTTGCTCTTGAAGCGGCTCTCCAGATCGCATGCCAAGCCGCGTCGGTGCAGCCTGGTTCCTGAAAGTCAGGTTTGCAGCCACGGGAGGGCAGAGCCCCTCGGCCAGCACCCTCCCTGCTCTGGTCCTGCCTGCTTCAAAGCACCCGAAAAATCCCATCCATCACCCCCTGCCTGTGAGGGAGCAAGCCCAATGCGGGCAGAGCTCCATCCACCCTCGCCCAGCCAGAAAGAGTCGGTATATTCTGGTTTAGCTGGAGTCCATGCTACCAGCCAGATCATCTTCATGTCTTTAGCTGGGTTTTGCCACAATTTCAAAGAGGAAAAAAAATAATGAAGGGCATTGATGACACAGCCCAACCTGGGAGGCATCAGGAGCCCGTGGTAGATGGGGAGAACCCAGCCCCGCTCCCGGCGCGTACCTCTCCGAGCCGAGCACAGCGCAGGGGCCCCACCAGCATCCCTCAAGAAACTGGAGATATGGGCTTGGGTTGGAGCACGGCTGCCGGTTCACACCCTTGTTTCTCCAGACTAATTTGCTGGTTTTATGAAATCCATTCCCCACTGTTTTCACACTTCTCTCCCTCTCTATTTATAGCTGGGTTTATTTACATGAACAGGGCACTCCRTGTACTTTCACGTCAGTCTGCGGTGGCAGAGCCGGGAGCGGGCGAAGGCAGCAACGCAGCAAGGGAAGGCAAGGAGCACCCAGGACCCCAACGATGGCCACCTCCTGCCCGCCACGTGGGAGGCAGGCAGGCAGCCAGCCCTCCCTGCCGAGATGGGAGCTGCCAGGGAACGAGCCGGAGCCGAACGAGCCACACGTGCCCCAGACCCACGCACGCCCCGTCCCCATCGGGCACAGCGATGCAGCTCCCATGGGATGCAGGTGGCCCTGGAGCTGGCACCTTCCCACCTCGCAGGTGAATCCCTTCTCTTTCCAAGGTGGAATAGCTCTTGCAGCAGCGTTTCGCTGGCCTGAGCCATATCCATCTTTCGTGCCGCTGGCCTGGGAATCCCTGTGATCTCCCCGGCTCAAAAGGTGATGGAAAAAAATCACTGCAGAGCAGGACTCAGTGAGACTGCCCTTGCCCTCTGCCCCACCGCACAGCCACAGAGAGCACAGACTACCACGCACAGCTGAGTCACTTGATAACTGCCCAGCGATAAATTTACCGCTTTGCCTAACAAGAGGAATAAAAATGTCATTGCTTTTTGGGTTTTTTTGGAAAACTCTGACAGATGAGACAGGAGTCCTCAGATTAGCGCAAGGGCTTGGGGGATGCAGCTCTCCCCATCGCACGTAGGATCATCTGGGAGASATGCAGCCCCGATCGAGCCTGGCTGCCAGCTCCCTGGGACTGGGCTCTCACGATCAGGGACAGAGGTTTAGGTTTGGCTATTGGCACAAGAAAAGYCGGAATGAGCTACAGGTCCAGGCTGGAAATTCAGAGATTTCCAGCCCTCGGAGCAGCGAGGTTCTGGTTCAGCCTTCACACAGTGCAGCAAAAATACCCAAAAAAGCCAATCCCTGGGTAGGCTCCGGCTCCGGGGKATGGCTAGGGCACGGACCTCAGGAGAAGAGGCATGGGCTTGCTTTATGCAAGCCTTGGCAAGCCGTGACTCTGATGAAGCTGACCACTGGAGAGGGGCTGACCTGAAAAAGGGGCTTCCCGGGGTGCGGATCGCTGCCACTCTCCTCCTGGCCCCTCGCCATGCCCCAGCAGCAGCCAGCCCCGGAGCTGCCGGTGACCCAGCCGGGAGAGCAGGAGACCCGGGCTCAGCTGCCTCCTGCCTGGCCTTGGGATGCTCCAAGCCCACGCGGGGCTGAGTCTCCCTGCACAAGTACATGATTATTCACAGCCTCCAGCATTTGCATGGTGGAGTCACGAGTCTCACAACACCTGATCTCCCGGGAGAGCTGCCTCCTGCACTTCAGGAGGCAACGGCCCACATTCGGAAAGTGGGACTCGGTGTCTCACGGCATCCCACATCACCCAGCTGTCACCTCCTCCCCGCTCCGCACGGGGACCGGGAGAAGGGAGCCCACCTTGTCCTTGCCACCGTGGCAAGGAAGACGGCTTCAGGGCAGGGACACTAGGAACCCTGAAAACGTGGGAGCTGAGCATGGAAATGCTGAGCCAGCCTGCAGCGTCGTTGCGTGCACAGCGAGCCTGCCATGGGAAAGACTAAAAATCCCCTCGATGGAGTCACTGAAGGACAAGCGGGCAGATGGGCTCGGCTCACGCCGAGCTGGGGTTAGGCTCGTTCCCTCCCCATCCCCTCTCCCATCGCCGGTGGCTCATCACCGACGCGTGACTCCAGCTGGCAAGCAAGGAGGAATATCCTGCCATGCATTCCCGGCTCCACATCCAAGTCGTGGAATAATCCACCTGTGGCATTTCAGAAAAGACACACTAACTTCTGCGGAGAGGGGTCAGCTGAGTCACATTAACAACTTTTTCCTCCCCTTAGCAGGTCTCCAACAYAGCTGATTACTCATCAGCCCACTGATAGACTCACTCACACAGCACTCCCTGGATCAAGCAGCAGCAATTGTCTSTCTTGTCTTATGAACCTCAAAGAAGGATCCGACTCTGGAAATGCAATACCCCATCCTTATCCCGTCACCTACTTCGTCAGCCAAAATACGTCTCCCCGCAGTGCTGGGCATCCCCATCCCGGTGCCGGCCAGGGGAAGCCAACACCRTCGGGCTCAGCCTCGCGGCGCTGCTCGCGGGAGCTCGGCTGGGGCAGATACAGCCCAGGCGGGGTGGGAGACCCTGGACCCGCAGCAGCCACCTCCGGGCACCGTGGGCCGGGGTTTGGTCCCCCAAGCAAGGGGCAGCAAGGCACCGCCGACCTCCCCGGGGACCCGTCTCACCCTTGGCACGAGGCAGACTGTCCCCACGCTCGTGCCATAGCCCCCCATCCTACTGCCCCACAGTGGGACGTGTCCCCCCCAGCACTCCCGGGGCTGACAGCGGTCCCCCCCCCACCCTAAAAGGATGCCGGAGCGTGTTCCGCTCGGTGCCATCAACTGCAGCCCCCTCCAGCCCAGCAGCACCGCGCTGCCGCACCCACCCCCCCCGCAGCGCCCCGGCACTGCCGCCCACCCCATTACTCACTGGGCCTCTCTGGCACTGGGAACACACCTCCCCGCACGGGGAGCATGGGCACAGCACGTGCTCCTGGGGGCTGGGGGACTTGTCATCGGCACTGTCATCGCCGTGAGTAACGACACTTTGTCTTGGCTTCCCCTAGCATGTCCCCAAAAAGCCAGGAGCGTGCACGTCTCCTTTTTTTGGGGGGGGGAGCGCGGGGGGGGGGGGCACAGCCCCACAGCAGCTGCTCAGCTACCACCTCCCCTGCGCTACGGGGAAACTGAGGCACGGGGCTTCGGCAGCACGCCTGCCCTGCCGGAGAGCTGAGCTCCCGGAGGGGAGAGGGACGGGCTGGGCCACTTTCAAATGTGCTAGGGCAGGCTGGGGAGGAGAGGTGACTCACTGAAGGTCGGGCGGTGAGGCTGGCTCAGCGCTGCGAGGCAGACGCTGCCGTCCTGGTGCTCCAACCTCTCGCCCTGGCATCCTTTCCAGCCCCTGCACATGCGGCGTGTCATCAGCGGTGACACACTCTGCTGACGTCCCTGAATCATGTGGCATCAACCTCGCCGGTAATTACCGGCGGCAGGAGCTCTTCTCCCTTCCCTGTTCCCTGCTGCAGCCGGGCGCGCTGGGCTCCCCGATCCCCCCAGCCAGAGCCCACCCCAGCCCTGCGCGGTTGCTGCCGGCGCAGCTCCTGCTGCATCCCCCACGCTCCGGCACGCAAGGTGCTGCCAGCTGGCACCGCTCCTGAACCAGGGRGCATCGAGGCTTGCTGGGGAGCCACAGGCACCCCTAATTGGGGGGGGCTGGCTAGCACACCGAGCCAAGCCCCCCCTGCACACAGCCCTTCCCCAAACCCTGCTCCCCCAGGACCCTTGCCGGTGCCAGGCAGGGAGCACCAGACTGCAGAACCCTCTGCCTTGCAAGCGTTGCCCCCCCAAAATCCCAGCAGCGAGGGCACGTGCTGGCCCAGCTGCAGGAGGGGACAAGCCTGCCCGGGCAGGGCTGGCGGAGGGCAGCGAAGGGGGTTGCAGCCCGCCCGGGAAGAGGGGGGCCAGGCTTGGAAAGGGCTTTTGCTGCCGGAGAGAAGGGCTCTCTTGTAACGTGCCAAGAGGCAGGGGAGGCTCAGAGCCGCCTTTGTTCGGAGGGGAGCAGACGGCGGCTGCGGGGGGCTGGAGCTGCGCACCTCCCTCCCTCAAACTGAGCATCCCTGGTGGGGGCTCAGCGGGGTCTCAGGGTGGCCCCCAAGGACTGAGTAGCTGGAGACCATCCTCTGCAGGATCGCTTTCCCCATGGCCGTGCCAAGTAACCCCCAGAAACCAAGCCGCGGGGAGCTAAACTGGGGGGTTGCATGGAGGGGGGAAGCAGGCAGARCCCAACCTGCCGGAGGGACCAGCTGTGCCCCTCCAGCCCCAGTCCGCCCCACGCTGCTCCCTGCCCCACGGTGGGTGGGCAAGTCCTCACCTCCCACGAACAACTGCCCGATGAGCAAAGAGCTACCTGTAATGGGATTACTGGAGGCCACAGTAATCTGCACATGCACGTGAGCCCAGACAGAGTGAAAAGAGGCCTTGGCCCTTCCACGGGTCCCCTCCAGCTGCAGCCCAGACGCCACAATGAAGGTCTCAAGCAAACACAMTGTGCCCGTTTCCCATGCTATCCCAGCAGCACATAGCCCGGGACTGGTGGCTCGGTCCCGCTGGAGGCTCCTGGCTCAGCACCCTGTGCCCCCAAGCTCAGGACATCRCAACCACAGCCCAAAACCTTTCCTGGGTCAGGAGGGACCCAAGGGCTCAGGGGACAAAAGTGCAGTGGCCAGGTGACACTGCAGCCATGCACGGGAAATCCCCAGCCAGAAATCACGAAGGCAGTGACACCATCCTGCAGGTCCGGGGACCCCYCCAGGTCACCCCTTGACAGCTCTGCCAGGGCACTCCCAGGGGACACGAGGCTGTCAGCCATCACGGGGAGAGGTGGCAGCCCCCAGGGCTCTGCTGGGGACRTGGGGGTCCTGCACCACCAGCACACACAGCTCCCAAGACCGTCCCTTCAACCCAGACTGGCACAAACTAGAGAAACGAGTTGGCTAGTCCTCAGCTCACCGCTGAAACCACCCCAGCGAGCCAGCCCGGCCGGGGAGCAGCGCGGCGGCTGCCGGCATCGCTTCCCCGCAGCTGGGCTTGGCCCCGAGTCGGCTTCCCCCCTCCCCGCGCTCCCTCCCTGCCAGGCAGCAATCAGCCCTGCATTCAGAGGGCTGCCGGGGAAGATGATGGGGAAGATGATTAGGCAGCGAGTCAGACCACTTTGGGGACAAATGTGCAATCAGCCCCGGGGAGCACGCCTCGCTCCCCCCCACCCCGAAAGGGTGGCATGGCCCCAGGGGATGCCCCGACGYGGGGCACGAGTGTGGGCAGCACCGCACCCTGCTTTGCTGACTCTCCCCCAGCCCCAAAAGCAAACGCCCCGGGATGCTCACCCGCTCCTGCATCATCCTCCTGACCCACGAGCTCCCAGCTCGGGCAGGAGGACCATAAAAAGGCACCCTCATCTACCCATCCTCGCTGAYGAAAGGGCTGAGGATGGTCCTGGGAGCGGAGCAGCTGGAAATCCTCGGCTCCAGCCTGTTTTTCCCCCATGAGACAGCAGCAGGATAAGATTTCGGGACCCCGAGAGCTTGGACCGCGGGGCGGCTTGTGACTGACGTGTGCCCAAATCCTGCTCAGCTGCAAKAGCATCCCCAATAACAACCCGGGCAGCACGAAAGCCACGCTTTGACCCACCAAATTCAGGGAGAGCCCCCTCTGCTGCTGCCCTGGCCCCAATTCCCGCGGATTTTATCCCCCAGGTAATAACCTGGGGGGATTTTATCCCCCAGGTAATAACCCCCAGGTCCGCACCCTTTCCCTCCCCATCTTGGGTGCTGGTGTGTCGCTACTGCCGCACACTGACATTTCTTTCCCCACATGCCACTTATTTATAGCATGCCTGACCTTTTCCCCAAGTTTACATCCTCCTTTCCCTTCCCTTCCACCCACCCAGCACCAAAAACCACTCCCGGCTTTCTCCCAAGTCCGGCTGCATGCAGACATCCCCTGAGGCCCAGCCGGGATGCGGTTCCCCAGCATCCCCACAGACAGCACGGGAGGACAAAGCCGGAGGTGTCCGTCGGGCACGAGCCCCCTCCTTCCTTCTGCAAGGAACAGCTTCCAATTAAACCGGCTGCCTGGCTGCTCTTTGAAATCCAGATGGCCCCGTAATTCTTGCTGGGGAAGAGCAGAAAGGCCATTTCGCCGCAGCCCCCTGCGAAGGCAGAGCTGGGGAAAGCAGCAGGCTTGCTCTGTGTGGGTGGGATTTGCCAGCGAGTTGCAGGCAGGCTGGAAGGGCAAGGGAGGGCCGGGAAAGCTTCGGCACACRAGCGTCGCAGCCCGGCTCAGGGCTGTGCCATTTCCTCAGGCTGCGGGGAAATCTTTCCCATTTTCTCCCGCCAGCAGCAAGACCTGACTCCCTCCCGGATGCCCCATCACTTGCTCCTTGGGAAGTGCAGGGGTGTCTCTGAGGTCCCCACCTCTTGCAGGCACCTTCTAGCATCCAGCATCTGCCTGATTTGGGGAAAATCATTTCCTGGTGCAGGAGATGCTGCTCCAGCGGGGAGACGGAGGGGAAGGGTGCTAGGAAAATGCCTTTCCTTGCCAAGCTTCAGGGAGCCAGCCCTTAGCAGTGTCAACCTGCCAGCYGGGGGGGGCTTTGGGTGCCGAAGGGCATCCCGGCTGCTGGGGAAGCAGGAGCCAGCCCCTCGCCCTCCCYGCCATCTATCCATCCCTCCCCAGGTGATGGGCTCCGACGGCCGCCCCAGCGCCCCGACCTCGCGGCAGCCGGCTCCACGCCACCCCTGCTGCTCTAATTACTCTTCTCGCACCCAGCGCCGGGCCGTCCAACCAAATTATGATCGATTCTTCGCTCCAGCCCAATCGATGCCATTGACTGAGGCATCAGAAAGACAAATCCGGGCTCCCCGCCCCGGGAAGGTGGCAGCAGCTTCGGGGGGGATGCCACCACGCGTAGTAAGATGTGGGATGCACGGGGCTGCCTTCGTTTGATGCTCTCCATCACTAGAGCCGCATGGATAGGGCAAACGCCTTCTGACCTGAAAGCACTTGTTCTCTGGCCGCTGGCTACAAGACAACCGGCAGCAGGGACCAAGCTCCTGGACCACACAGCCCCAACCAGCCAGAAATGCCCGGCACCGAAGGACTTCCCTCCCAAAAACCTCCTCCCCCTCTGCCCACCTCCAGCTCCCATCCATACAGGAAAGGATTTTCTCTTAACCTGCTGAATCAGCAAATCCAGGCTGTAACCAGGACTGCATCCCAGCCACCTGAATTAAGCAGCAGTGATATTTAATAGCACGAGCAGCTGATGAACCAGCTAACCTGGGAAGGGGCAGAGCTCACCCGGGCAGCGGTCCGCCCTGCGTGGGACGGGGAGGCTGTGGTCCTCCCCTGCCCCGGCACRGGGGTGAGCTGTCCTTCTCCATCACACCATGCGAGGAACCAAACCCCAGCCCCGGGCCGTGCTCCCCGGTAGCCGCAGGCAAGGCTGCAGCGRGGAATAATTGAATCAGAGCCCTGACAAGGGATCGCTGGCTAAACCTCCCCTGGTCCAGCGTTACACAGATGGGAAATGGGGGGGGGGGCTGCCCCTGCAGCCCCCTCCTCCCAGGAGCGGATAATAGACCCCGCATGAGGAAATTACAAGGAATTTGCAGCCATCCCATCTAATCCACAGGGGAGACATCTGAATTCTACAAGGAGCATTTGGCTTCTGGGTAGAGAAGAGCTTAAAGACATGCAGAGGCATTAAAAAACACACATGGGGATTAAGCTGGGAACTGGGAAGGGAGAGCACAGCTGGAGACCATGGGTGGCTGCGGGAGAAGATGCTTGGGGCTACCCAAGGGCTATGGGTAAACAGGCTTTAGGCAACGTCTACGTGTCCCCAGTGCCCTGATCCAGCCTTGGAGCCCGAGGCATCAGGGATGGAGGTGGGAACCCACGGGATGCTGCAGGACAGGTGGGATTTGACCATGGTGTGCAAAAGTGAGGTGCTACGGGGTTTCGAGCCCCGATGCCCAAGCAGGCACCGAGCGCTGCAGCCCGTGCCCAAACCCGCAGGCAGGTCGGAGCACACAGCCTCGGGGCAGGGCAGAGCGAGCCCCGAGCAGCCCCCACGGCCAGGTCCGTGCCGGTGGGGTCTTCCAAGGATAGACTTTGGCCACGTCCCCCATCATTTGGGATTTATTCTGATCATCTCTAATCCTCTGCCTTGATTGCTGAGACTCCCAATCTCATTAGCTGGGCTACGCCGGGTCGTCATTTATGTTGGGGGGTGTGTGTTTAAAATTGATATTAATCCCATCTCGATAATCTGGCATTTATTGATTTTTATTTTTAACCTCTCATTTTATTAAGATGAGCCGAGGCAGGTCCCTGCTTGCGGGGGCAGCCCCAGCCCTGCACCCCCAGCAAACCCTSGGAGGTGTGACGTGCAATGCCCTGGTGACACCAAATGCTCCCGAAAAGCTGGTTGACACCAGCCCACGGAGGAGATGCTACCTCTGGCCTTTGCAGGCTGTGAACATCACCAGGGGCACGCGAGCCACCAACGTACCTGGCGGCACCAACCCCCGGTTGCTCTCCTTTAAACCCATTATTATCATTTTTCTTAATTATCGCAGAAAGAAGCAGCTTCCGCTCGGCGTGTTTGGGGACATCCGCGCCCGCAATTGCCTGACGAGGAAGGAGCCATTAGCACCCCATCAAAACAGCTTCTCAAAAACCAGCTTTGACAAAATYGTCACAGGAGAGGCAGGGGGAGCGAGGGAGCCCGGCGCAATTGTACATCATTTTGACAGCTCGCATTAAGGCAACTTCAGGCACCCCTGGGAAATTACCTCCCCGTTAAACAGAGCTCACAGCAAGCGCGGTGCCTGGGGGCCGAGCTCGGCAGCCCGGCTCCCTGGGCAAAGCCACCACCGGCCAGGATTTGGCCTTGCTGGGGCAAACCAGGGCAGGAGGATGCTCCTCGGGGTGCCCAATGCACACATTTGTGCATGGAAACCGAGGCCCCATGCCTCAGTTTCCCCAAGTACAAAGTCCTCTTGGCTCCGAGGGCAAATGCAGCAGCAACGGCTGCTGATGTTGCTGCAACCTGGATGCTCGGAGGGGGATTTCCTCCAGCCCCAAGCTCCCCCCTCCTAACCCGCTTGCTCCCACAACACGGGAACAAGCCACCTCTTTGCTGCAGCTCAGAGTTAATGGCTGTTTACCCGCCTCCTCTCTAGACCCCTGGCAAAAAACAAAATGCCAACGACTTCAGGAGCAGCTCATATTTAGCTTGGCAGGACGGCTATTGTTCCTATATTGCAAATGCACGTATCACACAGAAATGTTTTGAGCAAAAGCAAACYGTTCCCCCCAGTCCCTCTACAGCAATGGCAAGCACCATCTTACAGCTTGAGGCACGGCTTTTCGGGGTGAAGTCACCTCCAAAGGCTCCCCAAATTATGGGGTGGGAGAAAACCAGCTGCAGCATCCCAGCCTAGCCCCATAGTAAACCCATCCCTCCATCCCAGTCGAGCTGCTCTGGGCACATTTGAGCCCAAAGCTGGCGAGTTTTTTGCACGAGGTAGGAGAAACCTTGATGGAGCAGAGCCAAAGAGTCAAGCGCCAGGATTACACCAGCTCCATCGAGTGCCTCGAGATCCTCATGGGGAGAAAACCAACGCATAGCCGGCGGTCCAAGGGAGAGGTGTGGAGACGGGGAGGGCAGCTCGGTGGCCTTGCTGCATTTTTAGCTCCTAGTTTTATTTAAGAGCCAACGGTTTAATAAGGAGGTTGTTTTAACTGGRACTCCAGTCATTAAGGAAAACACAAGGAAAGGGAGTAAATATATAGAAATAGTCATGTTTCTAAAGGTTCTGTGGTACCTGCCTAATTAAATGAGGTGTTTTTAATTACAAATCAAAGTTAGTGCCATTTAAAAAGAAAAAAAATAATCCACAGACATTTTCCCTTATTTGAAGAGCAGCTGACTCCAAYTTGGAAAAACAAGTTTGGACCCGCTCGTTTGCAATGGCACCAAAGCAGATTTGGAAAAACCCCGGGACAGACTCCAAGCACAGCAGGAACCGGGAGAGACGGGCACTCATCGGCGCGGAAAAGCAGCTCCGTAAGGAAAACGAAGAGCTGAAGGGCAGAAGTGATTCCAACCTCCCCTCTTAACCTATGGTACTGAGGAAGCCGGGAGGAGACGCATCGCTTGGAAAATAGACGGATACTTTATGGCAGTGCCTGGTTAGCCCGGTGGGATGGCTTTCCATCAAGCGGCGATACTGTCTGTGCCAGCGTTGAAATAGGGCAGGTGGAATATGGTAATTCCCAAAATGTTGGGTGAAGAGCTGCTCCATTCCCCGATCAGCCCCTCTTGTCGGGTGGATGTTTAGAGGAGCTGACAGAATCCGGGAGGTTTGGGGTCAAAATCCCCCTGCAGCTCCTGGGGGTCCCTCACCCCTTGTTCCTACCAGTGAAACCCATCGCTGGAGGTCCTGACTGTCCCCTGGACTCAAAGCAGATCAGCAGCAGCTTGCTATCCCCCAGTCCAGGGGTGAAGGAAGCTGGTGGTACCCATAAGATGCTCCTCAAAGCCACACACCCATAGCCCAGGATCTGGGGCAGAGCTAAGCAGCAGTCGGTAAAATACTGGAGAACTATAGACATCAAGACATGTGCATCAAGATGTCAAACATCTGGGCACGTCTGATGAGCAAAAAGCCCTTTTCCTGTGTTGTTCCAGGCATGCTGGTTCCCACACTGCCGGTGTCAGGCATCACCTCTCCGGGCACCAGGTCCCCAGGGCTGGATCCTTTTCAGGGCTAGAGAGACCCAAGAGCTTTTCAGCCTTCCTCCCCCCGAACCTGAGTGATGCACAGCCGTCATCGGCGGCTGTGTGACTGACAGCTCCCTGCCTAGCGCTTCGAAACGTCTCCCCAGCAATTACCTCCACAAAAAGTTATTAAGAAACGTCTTTGTCTGGAAGGGATAAGAATGGCACTCATTAAAAAAAAAATTGGCATGAAGAACTATGTATATTGCAAAACAAAATGTGTTGCTTTTTAATATGTTTTTATAACCCAAACAAATTTGTTTCTCACACTCCCAGGCTGGAAAAAGGAGCCGTCCGACAGTTTAAGATTGCAGTTTGCAGTCAGCTCCGCCAAAGAATCTGTTGCAAAGCTGTCGCAGCAAATAAATGCCGTTTCCCCGCTGTGCTGCAGCTCCGCCGGCGCTCCGGTCCCCGCGCCGTGGCTTGCGCGGCGGCCGCGGCTCCCGGCACTGCTGCGGGGCGGTGGGGAAGGCGAGCAGGAGCTCCGAGCCATGGGGGAAACGGCCGGGGAGCAGCAGCCACACGGACCCGCGTCACCCCCGGCTGACAAGGACACGGTGGCCTTGCAGAAGGCTTTGTGCCGGCAGCGCAGCCTCCGCGGGGGCATCGCTCCGTCCCCCGGTCCTGCCCGCTCTTCCTCTGCCGACTGCCCCCAGCTCGACGTGCCACGGCCTCGCCGTGGTGCTGCCCGTGCCGCCGTTCAGAGGGCAGAAACCCTCGGCTGATCTCCCCATCCCCGCCCGCTCTGTCCTCCACCAGCATTTGCAATTTCTTCTCGCCACCTGGGCCTGACTCCTCGTCAGCAAAAAGGCAGGAAAGAATCACAGCAGATGATTTCATTATTTTTTTTTTTTTTTAATGGAAACAAATGTACAGCCCCAGCTCCTTGAACCCTTGCAGAGATGCAAAGGCATTTGAATTTACAAACGTCTCCCCGTCGGTGCTGCAAAGCCAGAGGCGGACTGGGGGGACGCGGCAGCAGGCACGGCCAGAGYAGCCCTGCAACCTAAAGCCAAGGCAGGCTGGGCTGCAGGAAAACACCCGTGGGGACCCACCAGCGCCTTTCTGATCCCCGGGGCCAGTCCCACCGGAGCAAGCCATGGCAGGGAAAGGACCCCCATATCCTCGGTCAGCTGGGAAAACCCCCCAGAACTGAGCATCCTTCGGGAACAGGGGAAGGCAGAGCAATGCCCTCCCTGCCCTACATGCCTTTCCTCCCCCCAAAAAAATCCACGTGCGTTACCTGTGTTTTATCATCTGCTCAGCGAGACAGGGCATGAGATGCTGCTCCCAAAGTACCTGCACAAGCATCGCAACCAGAGGACCGGGAGACTCCCGGCTGGTTGCCTGAGGGACTCCGAAGAAATTAGCTCCCCACAGAAAAGCTGCCTGCGACAGGCAGGGAGCCATCCCAGCCAACCCACGGCGGGAACGCCGGGAGCTCGCTCCGCTTTGTGCTCGGAGAATGGCTGATTCACGCTTTTTCCAGGCATCCCCTGCAAAACCTTGGATGAGGACAAAACTCAAAGCTGAGCGGGTGTCTTCCACAGCGCRCCACGCTGGGCTTCCCTATGGGAGGGATGCTGCGAGCCAAAGCCCTGTRTTTTTTTGTAAAAACACAAGAGAAGGCCTTACGACTTAATTAAGGAGGACCGAGCCCTCCTGCAATAAATCAGCCCAGCCCCAGACACCTGCTGCTCCGACCCTCAGAGCCTGCTTATTTTTAGGCAGCAGCAAAAAAGTCAAGTCTATTTTAACCATATATGTTTGCACCTAATTTTAAGTCCTTAATAGATGCAAAGAAGTGGATCAGGAGTGGTGCAGACTTGGAAAAGGAGCAGGAATCCCCCAACACGAGCTGGGTTAGATGCTAGGGGACAGGGAAAGCAGAATAACGGCAGTAAAAAAAAAAAAATTGTCCTGGAGAGGGGAAAAAGTGAGGACAGTTTTCAGCTCACTTTCTGCCTTAATAGGGATGCTGGGCAAGGAGCGGGCACCCATGGGCCGTCCTTGGGGATGGTGCATTCACGTGGAGGATGCCAAAATGAGAGAGGGGGGACTGGGACAGAAGGGGATGCCCCCAAGGGACTGGCAGGGTAGGACGGACAAAACCAGGGCAACCAGCACCTCGTCCTGCCTCTGACTGCGGCCGGGTCTGGGAAAACCACCTCCCCATGCTGCCTGTCGTCTGGGCATCACACCCTGCCGGGAAACCCCTCGGGGCTGGGGTAGGCACACCAAGCCACTTTTATATTTAATAGCTGTTATTAGCTATTAACGTGTGCCCGCACCTTGCTTGGTAAGCACGTAGGGCCATGCTCTCAGCCCAGCCAGCCTCGGAAACAGCAACCGGAGCCTCGGCACGGGGCTCCGGGGCTCCTTCCCGGGCAATGGCAGTCGCACCTCAAGGCTGCCGGGTGGGAGCAGGAGCGAGGAGCCGAGGCAGGACATGCATAATTTCAACCCCATTTGGCAGAGCTCGAAGAAGAAAATAATTCGAGCCTTCCACAGCTTGCTGCAAGCTGAGCAGCCGAGCGCAGGAGGGGCTGCAGCCTGCTGTGGGGCACAACCGTGACCCACCAGAAACCCCTCGGGGAAGCCTCCCTGCACCCTGCAGACACCCCATGCATGCAGATCGGCCCCGGGGACAGCCCGTGCTCTTTGCTCCGTGACCCCCATTTCATGTTGGGGTGGCACAGCCCTGTCCCCAGCCCCTCTCCATCACCCCCACTACCCTTCCCGACCCCCTGCTCATCGCTCAGGCCCCCTCAAATATTCTTAGGCTCCACCTGAAGCCACGCACGCACACGCAGATTTAAACAATAGCATCGATGCTTTATTAATTTGCAAGGATAGAGCCAATTAACAGCACTTCGCTTCAAAAAATCCTAATTGGTTTTCTGCCGAATCTCCTACAGACACGGGTCTCTGCTCAGGTAACTTCACACGAGCAGCACCGTGAGGGGATTAGAGCAGTGGGACATGCAGATGCCAGCGGATATTTATGACTGCTGCAAGATAAATAGCAAGGTGACGTGGGTGACGCTTATCCCCCAGCAGCGCTCCATCACCGCAGCCTCGCTGTGCTGAAGACATGATAATGGCTCCAAAATGTTTGGCGTGAGGGATGCTGCGCGAGAGTGACAGTTGCCGGGGCAACCGGCTGCAGAGGTACCCAGCCCTCCCCTCGGATGGGCTCCAAAACAGACGRGGTCCCCCCACCCGGGCCAGGCAGGGACAAGCTCATCGGCAAGAGAGCAGCATTGCGCGGCGCACTGAATTTTTATGGGTAGCTGCAGTTTTAATTGCTTTGTAGGGGCTGCGGGTGCTTTAACAGGAGCAATATTAGGGATGCGCCAAGGGCAGCGAGTAAGGACCCCCCTCAGTGCTGTGGCAGGGTGCTGSGAGCCAGGTCACCCAAATTCACTGCTCCTCAACAAAATCATCTCCCCAGCCACCGCTGTAACCCAGGGCACTGCAGCCAGGCATCCGGACCTGGTGCCTGGCTCGCCATGGGGCACCTGGGAACGCACCACCTCATCTCTCTGGATAACGAGGTTTTCCTCCCCAGGAGGGGGGAGCACAGCACGGGTACGTTCCTTAGCRCCTGAAAAGCCACATGGAGAGGTACGGCTGCAAGGGCACCGCACGCACCCTGYGGAGAGGCACTAGCAGGAGCTGCAATGCCAAACCAGCCAGAGGAGGTCTGGTCCAGCCCAAAATTACCCTTCGTGTTGCATACTGAGCAACACAAGCACGTTTTTCTGCCCAGAACCAATGCCATGAACAAACAGGACTCCCCTAAACAGACCTGAGCAGCAACTCCATGCTCCCCAGCCACATCCCTTGGAGCTCAGGGCACCTGAACCACTTCACACCACCTCAGACACCTTGGGAAGCCGGCTGCTGCTGGGGGAAGGACCCGCTCTGCCAGCTCTCCCTGCCCCAAAGCACGCACCGAGGCCTGTTTCCCAGGGGAGGTGACAACCCCATTGCAGCCAGCACCCCCCCATCACGCAGCCCGGCCACGCTGCCGGTACCAGGAGAGCCATGGGGTCACCGAGCCGGGCAGAAGCCAGAGCAGGAGCCAGGGCAGAACAGCAGAAGGGCTGTGAAGGGCCCTGCTCCCCTATTTAAAGCTTCATGCTCCACAGATGCAGCCCCCCCCGGGGTTTGGGAGGCTCCAGGTGCTCTTTGTCAGGGCTGTCGTCACTCCTGCATCCTTCCCCACCCCGCATCCCCCTCCTGCTGGTGGGCATCCCCTTGGGAACGCTGTCCCCCTTCGTCCCCCTCACCTATGGGAGCCCCCGGGCTCCTGAATCAGGGCAGTGACATGCTCCCCCACTTAAAACCCCCTTCCCCACTAGAACCCATATTGATTGATCRACTGATCCATTAAGAAGCAGCATCCATGGTGGCAAATCCGCCGGCGGCTCATCCCTCGCCCTTGCCTCCCCTCTCCCTTCCATTAGCGCCTCCATCCATCCCGGCATCAGCCTTGCCAAGAGCTTCTTAAAAGACCTCTAAGCCAGGAGCAAACCTCAGGGGGGGATCCATGCAYCCAGCCCACTGGAAAATCCCGCACCGGCATGATGCCGGCGCCTGCACGGAGGCATGCCCGTGTCCGCCGGACTCCAACAAAACCCACCGCCACGCAGTCTCAGGCACATCGCGGGGAGGGGGGCTTGGGGACGTCCTTTGGAGAGCCACCTGGAGATATCCGGGGCAGGGGAGAGGCACGCAGGAGGCTGCACACCCATCCCCGGGCGGCAGTGTCCAGCCGCGGCCGCTCRCCCCGCAGACCATCTTCCCAGGGACTCGGAGAAGCTCTTCAGCATCGCTGAAATCCCTCCCTGSAGGCTCGGGCTTGCCGGGAAAGCGCACGCCGGCAGCCCTGGGAGCGGGCAGGGGCGAAAGGCAGGGTCTGGCGCTCGCTGTCGACCCCCAACACYGCCTGCCACCCCCCAGGGGACAGTGCTGCTGAGCGGGGGGCCACGACCCATGGCCGCATCACCCCCCCCCCGGCCCTGCTGCATCTCCTCCTTGAATTAATCACCTCCAATTACCCCTGGCAAAGCAGCACGGGGAGAGCCGGAGGCACCAGCATCCCCCCCAGCACTGGCACAGCCCCCTGCCCCAGGGACCAGTGTCCCCCCAGGGTGGCAGTGACGCAGGGGTGACGAGGAGGGGGCCGGAGAGGGGAGGTGGGCTGTCACCACTAGATGGGAAAAATGAGYTCCCCTGTCCCCCTGCTCTCCTCCTCCTCCTCCCCGGTCCCCCAGGTTGATGCACGAAGAATAGACCCATTTGCTGGCGGAGCTGAGTAATGCGCTGAGCCGCTCCTCCCCGGCAGTGAGTAATCGCGCTTTTGTCTCCCTCGCCGGCACGGTGTTAATCGGGGACACGGTGCTCCCGCCGCGGCCCCGCGGCCGCCTCAGCCCCCTGCCCCGCACGGGACCCGGCAGGACGGGACCCAGGGCGGCATCCCGGAGGTGACACCTCCGGGGTGACCCGTGGCGGTTTCACGCCACGCGGTGCCACCTCTGCCCAGGGCATCGTGGCAAGCCGTGCCCATCTGGGTGACATCTGGGCAGCATCCTCCATCCGGGCTCCCTCCGGCTCCGGGTGCCCGGGTCGGTGTGCCCACGGTGGAGGGGCACCCAGGGCTCCCCTCGCCGCGCTGCTGGACCCCACGAAGCGGTAGGTCCGTGGAGAAGCACCTCCCCACTGGGTGCCATGGAAACGTGGCTCCTGTGGAAAAAAAAAAAGTCTCCTCTTCTACCTGGTTTTTCCTCCTTCCCGAGGAAACACCGGAGGTGTGAAGGGTTTGACCCCAGCCATGACGGGTAACCCACAGCTCCTGCCTGCAGCTGCCCCGGGGGGGGGGTTTCTCCCCCGGCTGTCCCTCCCGGGGCACGTCTCGGGCTGCCCGGGGCCAAGTCCTGAGAGGTCCCAGCGCACCCCTCCCTCCCCGGTGCTGAGTCACTTGGTGCCGGCGGTACCCAGGCTGCACTGGCAGTGCGGGGCTGGCGGGCGGCTCCTGCTCCGGCACCCACGCGACAGATGGCAAGCCTCTCGCCTTGTGATTTGATTTTTTTTTTTTTTTTAATTATTTTTGGCTGTTATTTCAGTCCGCGGCCCCCTCTCACTCCCTTCCCCCTGCCGTGTCCCCTCGCCACCTCCTCCCGGGAGGAGAGGAGAGGGCGGCCGTGGTGAGCACCAGCTTTTTGCACGAGGGAGCAGAGCTTTCGGTGCATCCCTGCAGCCCTTGGTGGCTTCCCTATGGGACAYTGCAGGCTGGCAGTGTCCCACATGGGACAGCACTGGCTGGTGCACCAGGGTCCTGCCAGCCCCAGAGCTTCCCACGGCGCTGCGGGCCGGGGTGGGTGATGCCGGTATCGGTGATGCCGGTGTCCCCCGGCTGAGGTCTACATGCTCCTCCTCTGCACATCAGACAGTGGCCCTGGGCATGGGGACATCCTGCAGTGCCCCGGTGAGGGGACAGGTCTCGGGAGCGCTGGCAAAGAGACAAACGCCTGCCCCATCGCTGCCCGGCACTTCCCCGAAAGGCCATCAGTGGCACGAGTTTGCTGGGTCTCAGTCGGGTTCCCAGCAGGCAAGTGACTGGTGCCACCAAACTGGTGTGACAAGCAGTACAGCCAGCTGGAGGGACATCCCTCCTCAGGGCCCGGTCTGTCCTTCGCAGGGTCCCCGAGACCCCAGCGCCGCAGCGAGGACGGATGCTCCTCACGCCGACAGCACCTAACGAGGTCCCGAATGTGGGTCATGGCCATGAGCAGCGCCCTGACGCACCCCCCCCCCAGCCACCCGCCGGCGGTGATCAGCGCTAACGAAGAGCGGGGTGACGAGGCTCTGGGCCGCTCCTGCAGGCACCCGATTTCTCTTCCACTCCCTTTGCCATGGCCGTGCGCAGCCGAGCCGAGGGAGAAGCCTTTCCGCGGCGTTACGAGTTCAGCAGCTCAGCTGCGCCGGGGAAAGAAAAAGAAAGAAGAAAAAAAACCCAGCGCGAGCAAGACAGACTATAAATAAAAGCTGGAGAAGTGGGAGGCAGCAGCCACAAGAGCTTTCTGAAGCAGCAAGAAAAGCAGGTGCACGTTGGCTCCGGCACTCGATGCCTTTGTATTTCCCGAAGAAGCCCGGGTATCCCTAATAGCGGGGCTCCGGGTGGGAGACCTGCGCCGATGGGGAGCGGGGCCGGGCTTCCCTCCCGTGCCAGGGGGAAGGCACAGACGTCTGAAGAGCAAATACCGCACAGAATGGATGGGAGCGTCGCCGAGCCTGGGGAGCAGAGGGAACGGAGGAAGAGGAAGGAACGGAGGGGAATCGAAGGCTGCGAGGGGGCTGCCGGCACCAGTGCAGCCCCAGCGGCTTCAGGTTTAATGGGAGAGGGGGGATCCTCTGGCCAAAATTTACTCCTGGAGTTAATGGTGGATGGAGGGAACTGCAGGACCTCAACGCATCTCGGCCCCGGGTGCATCCAAACCAGGATCCCCGCAAAAAGYGCCCCGGCAAGCATGCAGCCGTACGGGAGCAGCGGAGGGAGGCAAAGTGCCTGACACCCCCCAGGSGTCACCCGCCGGGGACGGGGACCCCACGCTCCGCCTGTGCCTGCCAGTGCGCAAGGAGGAGAGGGAAGAGAGGAAGAGAAGGAGACAGATGGGCAGCGATGGAAACATAAGTTAACTCGAAGGAAGCGGATAAACAGCAGGCAGGGAGCAGATCCCAGCACATATGCTGCGCCACAGCCAGCCAGGAGCGGGGAGGTTCCTCGCCATTCCTGGTCCCCGACCCTGCGGAGGGGCCCGAGCCGTGCGCGGAGGTCGGCAGCAGGAGGGAGGCGAAGGCTCGAGGCGAAAACCCTGAGGGGGGTTTGGAGCCGGGGCTTGCAGCAGAGAAGCGGGAGCGCAGCCCGGAGCGGCCGGGATGAGAAGCTTGGGTGCAGCTCATGGCCACGGGGCGTTGTGGAAGCCAAACGCAAAAGCTGGCCAAACCCACAGAAGAAACATCCATGAGATGGGCACGACTCCTGGCTGGGGAATCACGGACCAATTCCCTAAGGCAGCTGGGGGGTCTTTGGCCAGGGAGAGATGGTTCCCCCCTTGCTGGCAGGGGCAGGGCAGGGCGGGCGGCTGGATTGGGGCCAGGTGAGGTCCCCTGCCTCAGTTTCCCCAGCCAGGAGAGGGGAGAGCAGCAGCAGCAGCTCGTGTGAACGGCTGGCGGGGCCCCAGCCACGCAGACCAAACACCGTTCCCGGAGCCGGCGCAGCGGCAGCTGCAGGTCATTGCTGAGGACTCGAGCAGCTGATGGGAAAGGGAATAAAGTCAAGCCGAAGCCGAAGCAGGGAGGCTGAGACCCTCAAAAGTCCTTGAGCCCTGCAGCACAGCGCTGCCTSCTGATTACCGGGTACCCCAGTGCCAACGCAGCATCGCTGGCTGCTCCGGCCACGCTGCTGCGGCACGAGGGGGACCCTGGAGACCCCACGTTGCCCCTGGCTGCCCCCCATGGGGGTCTCCACCAAAGGGACCCTCCCGCTGCCGCAGTCCCCGACTCGCCCGGAATAACAAGCAGGCAGAGGCACGGAGCTGCCGAGAGCATCTCTCCAGCGACATTCGGCCGGGTGCTAACGAGCCCCGGGCTCTCCGATCTGCTCGATGAATGTCGTGACCCAGATTAATTGCTCAAAAGGATACCCAAAGGCTGCTAATAAAAGAAAAAAAGGAGAAAAAAAAAATAAATAAAAACCTCAAACCCACAACAAGCCCCCCACAGTAGCCAGCACATCCCCCCCTTGCATCCCAGCGCCGGCAGCCCGGAAAGCCCTGCCCGTTGCAGGAATGCGTGTCGGGGCGGCTGGCCAGCGAGCGCCGTGGGCGCACACAGCCGCCCTTGTTCCCCGCTCCCCGGCGGAGGGTCAGAGCTGCCGGCCGTCCTCGCCGCACAAGGGGAAGCCTGTTCGGAGGCACCCGCGCTCCCCGGCGGGATGCTAACGCCTTCCCAGCGGTTGCCAGCACRACCGGATGCCGCTGCGGGACCCCCACGGCCCGGCGCAGCCCCCCGCCTCTCGCTTCCCCCGGGGGCTGCACCTTTCAGGGGCAGCGCGATCGCCTTTGGGGGGGGAAACTGAGGCATCGGGGGCCCACGTGCTTCAAGGGAGACGGCCGCTTCGCCGAGAGCTTTTTCAATGTCACCCAGAGTCCTCGCTGGCACGGGGCCTTGCAAGCAGGTGGCCTTTGCGTCTCCGTCCAAGACCTTCCTCCCGAGAGCAGCATTTCTCCTCCGAGCCTGCGGACATAAGCATCCTCCAAGCCTTTGGTTTCCAGGCCCTTCAGCAGCGTGCGGCTGGCCCTCGGGYGCTCTTGTAGCCATCGCTCGACCGCTCGCTACCTTCACGCCCATTCAGCATCTCCCAGACGGCTCCCGGCGCTTTGTTCGCAGCATCCTCCTGCTAGCGACGTCCTTCACAGGCCACCACCGTCTTTGTACGCCCAGCGGTGTCCCGCCGGGTCCCCCCAGTACCACGTCGGTGCTGGGGTCGGGGAAGCTCCGCCGGGGAGGGCTGCACCCAAGGGATGCTCGYGCCAGGACAGGCTCCCCGCAGCCGCCGGCTCAACCGTGCACCTCRGCTATGGCCTCCCTGCGCCGACAGCCCCGTAATCCATTTACTGCATGAAAATACCTCCCTGTGAGGAAAGCCGGTCCTGACCGTCCCGTGGACACGGCGGCTCATGTCTCTCCATGTCCCAGAGGAATAGGAGGGGGCCGGAGGGTCTCCCTGCCCCGCCAGCCAAAAAGGCAGGAGGAAAAGGAGAGAAGGGAGCGAAAGCAGATGGGAGATGACCGCTCGCCAGGCTGCTGCTCTCCGGTCTCCAGGACTCCTGACCTAGTTATTAGCCGGAGAGGTAAAGCACAAAGCGGAGATGGATGGGGGAAGAGCCCAGGCCCAGAGATGCAGAAATAAATAGGTGATGGACAAGTTAACCCAGGGAGCTTCCAAAACGATCCGTGAGACGGACCCTGGCTCTGAGCCACAGCAGCTCATCCCTGCCGTCGGTCATGCCGAGCCGGCGCAGAGCCACGGCAACATTTCAAGGGCCAGGAGAAAACACCTTCTGACAAGAGACTTAAACGGCTGCACCCACGCAGCCGAGCAGAGATGTGGGGGCTGCAGTACCCCCGGGAGCAGCGCTGCCCGCTGCGGGCGCTTCAGTCTGCCGGGGAAAGGCAGCGCAAGGAGCAACGGCTGGGAGAGAAAACCAGGCAAGCTCAAATTAGAATTAATAAGGCACAAATTGTTAGAGGCAAGAGGGATTAACGCTGGGAAGAGGCTGCCAAGGGGCACGGGAAGAGAGAGGCACCTCCACGGGTTTCCGCTCAGCTCAAAGCTGCGTTTCCCATCCCAGCAGCAAAATGGAAGCCAGCCCTGGCCCTGGTTTATCCCAGCACCTTCAGAGGGGAAGCCTCTGCAGCATCCCCCCAGCTCCCCAGGGGGGACAGCCGTGCCCTGGACCACCCGCAGCCTGCACATGCCAAACCCCGGATCTGCACCACACCAACGTGTGTTTAGCGATGCCAGCAGCCGGATCCCGACCTACTCGGGGAGCAGCTCATTCGCAGCAAGCAGACCAGCTCTATACCCGGCTCCTGCCCCGTGCAAGGCTTGGAAAGCAGCTTGCAGCCTTGCCTGGCAGACTGAAGCCTGATTTCCAGCCCAAGAGCATCMCTGCAAGACAAGCACTGCAGCTTCCCGTGCCCAAGGATCTCTCCCTGCCGGGCAGGAGCAGCCACAATCCCGTATGTCCGTCTGGGCRTCCAGCGGCACGTGTCGGGGAGATGCTCTGCAGTGCTGCCCACCCCTGCTGCCCCCCGCCCCAAACCACCGGGCCACCTTTGGAGACCAAGAGGTCACAAGCAGGAGCCCAGAGGCTTCCCTCGCCTTTTCGGCAGCCCCCAGCCCTGGCTGGGTCGAGTAGCAGCCCCTGCGCAGTGCCGGCTGCGGGCGGCTGTGGCTGCGGCGGAGGTGGGAGCGATGACTCAGGAGATAATGAGGCAGATCAGAAGGAGGAGAGGAGCGGCGAGCGGACGTGGCGGGGAGGCAGCTGCGTCCTTTGGGCCTACACCCGCTCCCCCTGACGCGGCACCGCAGCTGGGGTGGGGGCACACGCGCCCCCGGCCGCTCTGACTCACCCGGAGGGCACGGCAGCACCGGGGTGGGGGGATAATTTTAGCCCCTTCCCCGGGTACATCCATCCCTCCTCCTGCCGGGGATGGGGGTCCCCAGGGGAGGAGGTGAGAGGGAAGCGGGGCTGCATTTGGGGCACCACCGGGATGATGCCTCTGGGGTCCATCCAGCCCCCACCCATCACCCACCGCTCGGGTTCTCACTGCTGTGCCACCCTGCAGGGAGCCCACGGACCGGCCGCCCTGGCTTTGAGCGGTGCCTTTCAGCCGCAGGGCTCCTCCTGCTGCCAAACCTGCCGGTTCCCCAGCTCCCGCCGGGTAAACAGCCTCTCCTTCCTGGGGAAACTGAGGCAGGGAGACACCAGACTTGCCCGAGGCTGCTGTTTGCGACAGAGCCGGAGAGGGAAGCCAGGAGTCCCGGCTCCTGTGTTCATCTTCATCCCAAGCTTATTTATGAAGTCGTTTTTCCCTGCAGAGCAGTGCCAGTCACCCGCGGGGTGGCCGACGCCACTGGATCACCCTTTGCTGGCCCAGCCCGTTGGCGGCTTCACCCCGCACCCAGCACCAGAAGAAGGCAGCTTCTGCAGCTGAGAGCCGCCCCTGCCTCGCCGTGTGTCCCCAGGCACGGCCCATCACTCTTCCCAGCCTCAGTTTCCCTTCTTGTCCAAGGGCATCCACCCGCTGCACAGGCAGACCCGGCACTGTCGGGTGCCTCAGTTTCCCCCATGTCAGAGTTCAGTTTTGGGCCACCTCACCCCCGGCAGTGCCGGGAGCACCAGGGACCCTCCCCAGCACGGCACGGCTGGGCCCCTCCGGCTCACAGCATCTTACTTCCCCGGGAGCCGAGCCTTGGCAAGGGGAAGGAGCCGCTTACRCAGAACAAATGGAATCAATCAAAACAAAAGGCAGCGGGCCTGCTTCTATTTATTACCCATCCAAGGATTTAAAACGCATCTACAGGCATCCCCAGCCATATGGAGAAGGGGAACCCACCGGGGCCACCCCGGCGGGCAGGGGAAGGCAGAGCCAGCCGTGCCCACGGTGCTCGGCCGCGGGCGCACGCACCACCGGCTCCGCCGAGCCTTCGCCCAGGGTCCCGGGGACACCTCCCAATGTCCCGCAGCTTTTCAGCCCTCTGCATCGCACCCCCAGCCCGTTCCTCGGGACCCCACCGGTCCCCAGCCACCTGCCCGCTGGGGATGATGCCGCCGTGGCAGGGCACGTGGAGCGGAGGGAGGACGAGGATTGGGGTGCCCAAAATAGCCAGCGCTGGGTGTGGTACGGCCCCTGCAGCACCACCTCCAGGGACACTGCAGGTGCTCGGGATCCACGGCGGAGGATCCAGCAGCAGGATCCAGCCCACGTTGCCGAGTGAATTGAATCTGTGCCTGCTTTCTCAGGGCTGCCGCTCCTGCTAACAGACTCCCTGAGCTCCAGGCAGCTTCTCGCCTCTCCCTCAGCCTTATCAGCTCATGGAAGAGGTGATGCTGGAGGTACCTCTCCGCTCCCTTCCCAGCTGAGGCAGCACTACCGCTCTGGCATCGAAACAGAAGTTGGCAGCGGCGAGGAAGGCCGGCGAGAGATGCTTTATTAATGCGCTGATGAGGCAGCAGCCGGGCAGCAGCGTGTCAGGGCTTGCAYGCTGGAGGGACAAGCTGGCTCCTGGCAGATATGGCCAAAGAGGACCTGCTGGGGGAAGGCACCTTTGTGGCCRGGGGCTGCTGCGAAAGACCACGGACTCTCGTCCTGCGTGGCTGACGCGACACTGAGACCCACTCAGGGCTAACAGCAGACCTGGGCACAGCTGCCTGAAGGTCCTGCTCCTCAGGCTGGCACCCACGGGCCAGCCACGCTGGGGTGCCACCTCCTCTTCTTCCATATGCACGCCCAGCACATGCGCTGGGATGTGCCTCAGTTTCCCCTTGCTGTCAGACGTTGCCTCTGCGACCTGGCCCCAGYGCAGCAGCAGGACCTGCCGAGCCTGACCCACCTGCAAACCCTGGGACCCGGGCGTTGCAGAGGCGGCGAAGGGCCGGCTCCTGCGGGTCTCGGCTCCAGCTCGCAGCCCCCCACGAGGGCGTTGCGCCCCAGCTCAGCGTTCAGCCGGGCTGCGCATCGAGAGCAAAATGAYGCCACGCTGCTGCTCGCTGCCAGCACGTGGGGAGCAGCCATGTGCTGCACAGCCATTACCCAGGCAATTAGGAGATGCCAGCTGGGCTTTGTGGCTATCGGAGAACAAACCAGGCCACGCATCTCCCCTCGGGCTCCTCCTTGGCTCAGCCCTTCCCACCTACCTGGGCTCCCCGTTGCATCCCTCCAGGGCTCCCGCTGCCCCACGTTAGCCRTGTTTCTGGGCTGATGCGGGAGCCCAGGCACTCGGGGCGGTGGCAGGGCGGGACTCTCACATCATGGTGAGGATGCCGAGGGCTCAGCCGGAGCCCACGGCCAAGAACCCCCACGGGAGCCCGGCAGCTCCAGGCAGGGTAGCCGGCTGCTCTGCCCTGCGCCCYGGAGCGTGTCCCAGCCCGGGGGCGGCGGGGGACGGTGCTCCGTGGGGGATGATGGTGCTCCGTGGGGGATGACGATGCTCGGCAGGGGATGATGATGCTCCGYGGGAGATGCGGGGGATGCTGCTTGGCAGGGGATGCCGCTCCCCGCCCCGCAGCCCCGGCAGGGATGGGATCCCCCATCGGCAGCATCCCCCGGCCCCCCCCCCGCCGCCAGCCGCCCTCCTCCGCGCTGCCCGAAGCTCCAGGGCACCGGCGGGGTGCAGGCCGGCGGCATCCCCCTCCACCCATCTCCATCAAGCAGAGACTCAGTTTAAGCACATTCAAATCATATTTCAAAGRGAGGCTTAATTAAGGTTTGTGCACCCGGGCGCTTCCCAGCACCCKAAGGGACCCGATGAACCAAGGACGAGGGGCTGGGCCCCCCGTTTGCTGCACCCCATGTCAGTCTGCACCCCTGCTTTGGGCTGTGAAGCCCCCATCACCCCCAGTGTGAGGACAGCCCCCTCTGTTGCAACACCATGACTGCTGCAAAGCTGCAGACCGCACAGCTTTTATAGCCCTGGAGTTCACCGCCATCCCCTGCAGAGACCCCCTGGCTGCACCCAGCACCCAGCCCAGGCCCCCGCTCAGCGCCGGCCTGCCGGGGGGGCACCGCCAGTCTGCAAAGATTTTTGCCTCCAGAAGACTAAATCCGACAGGAATCGRGGGGGCAGGAGGAGTGGGAGAAGAGTTACTATTTTCTTTTTCCAATTTGATCTTATTAAAATTTCATTCAAAGAAATAAACTTTTCATCTCAAATCTCATGCAAGTTTCACGGTACTGCAGATGGCGGAGCAGGGAAACGTCCGTCGGAGAGTTTAATAACAGCATCTGGCCCTTAAACGGGTTCCTCACTGTGGAGGGCTGTGCCAGTGCCCCGCTGCCCTCTCAGAGCACCCCCCGACGCTGCCCAGCACTTTAAGGGCCATCCCCCCCGCTCCCATCCTCTAATTGCTTTGCTCACGTTCTTCCTAGTTAAATCTGCAGCACTCTCGTGTTAATAAATCCCCCCCGATGTGCCAGATGCAGGCAGCAAGCACAGCCCACCGCATCGCTGGCCACGAGGAGATCAGCGTGGCTGGGCTGTGTCCTGCTGTCACCCCTCGCCACGCACCGTGCCTCAGTTTCCCCCATCCCTCGAGCGGGAATCGCCCTGTTCCTCTGGGCGGGGAGGCAGCGAGCGGAGCGGCGGGCGGCGCGGCGGCGTCGGGAGGAAGCGGCGGTGGCATCGCCGAGGCCTCTGGCGGGACCCGGTTATAAGCGTGCTAAGTGGTGCGGGTGCCTGGGTGCCTCAGATGTCTCCCGAGGACAGCGGAGAAGCCTCCCACCCCACGGCAGGAGGGGAGGCTGCTTCTCAGGCTCCGTGGGAGCGGTGACTAAACAGCATCCCCAGTACAGTCATTAATAAACATCGATGCCGCCCGGGTGCTGCTCGCCTCCGCGCCGTGCGGAGCCCTGCTCAGCATTGCAGCGAGGTGCTGATTCATCACGGCTCGCAGGGAACCAGCCTCTCCCCCCACCAGCCGAGCGGGGACGGGGCTCAGCGAGGCTGCGCAGACCCTCGGCAGGCGCAGGGGAGCCCGCCGAGGCCTCCTCTTCGTGCCTGGCTGCTGCAGCAGCCACAAACATCATTAGGCAGCTGCAAAGCATCTGGTTTCCTACGTAAGGGGGAAGCCCAGTCCGTTCCCCCAGCTCACCCGCCCAGAGGTGGGTACGGAGGTGCCGGGGTCTTCAGGGCTGTCCTGCTCTCCYGCAACCCCCCCATCACAGCTGTGAATGTCGGGGTTACCTACCAGAAACCGGCTCTCCGTAACCCAGCTCTGCGCCACGGCATCCCCGCACGTGGAGACAAAGATGGGGGCCGCGGGGACAAAGATGGGGGCCGCGGGGACGTTCGGCCGCAGCCTGTCCGCAGGGACGGGGCGCAGAGGTACCCGCTGCCGGGCATCCGAAGCTGGTTCATGGGGCGGGAGGCAAGCTGGGGGGGATGCGGGGCTCGGAGCTCCGCTGAGCCGAGCCAGGCATCCCCGCGGCCGCCCGGGTAACGAACGCAGCCCGCGGCCGCTCGGCAGCCGGGAGCCAGGAGCGTCTTGCCACAAGGGGGAACCCCCGGGCTGGAGAAATGCGTCCTGAAGCTGCTCCACGGCTTTGCACCCCACAAACCCCTGTTGCCAGAGAGGGTTTTTTGGCTAGGAAAGGATGCTCTCCTCTGGCTCARCTCGCTAGCAAGGGTCGGACCCCTTCTCTTGCCCCAAAACTACCTGCAAGCACCTCCCGTCACTCCACGACTCACCCTGCCCCAGGGGCGGTGTGGCCCCACGGATACATGCCCTGACCCGGTTTTTGGTTCACGGGGTTCCTGTCTCTGGCCTTTCCCCAGCCGATCTGATCCGAGGGATGAGGGTCAGGCAGGACACACGACTCGCGCTCGGGATGCGGGGGAGCGCTTTGCCGAAGGAGGGAGCACAGCAGGGCAAGGTTTCCTAGGCATCTGATCGTACCGCAAGAAAAAGCCACATATTCTGCGTGGGTGGATCAGTCAAGCAAGGACAGCTGGGACACTCGTACCATCACGGTGAAGGAAAGCTAACAGGATTTCCAGGAAAAATGTAGCTGGCCTGGCTCCGGTTGCCGTCCTATAGCATCCACACAGGCGTTATCAGGAGCAGGCTTTGCATCCCGGCAGGACTTGCAGCACTCAGGAGGGAGCCCGGGGTCCTTTGGTGGGGCAGAGATAAGAACCAGTGGAGCCRAACACCGGTCTCCAGTCCTGCCATTCAGCTTTATATCCCCAACGGCTCTTGGAAGCCAGGTCAAGCTTTGTGGCCATTGCTCTCACRCATGGACGTGCATCTTACCCTCCACCTCCCGGAAGGCTCCAACCCCCCCGCAGAAGAGCAACAGTATTTAGGTTGGCTATGTGGCTCTCCAAACAACGGAGCAGTTCCAGGCTAAAACTCCCCGTGGTGCTGTTAGCAAGAAGCCCACGGGAGTGTCTGTTTAGGTAAAAGTATTGAATAAACTCCAGGCTGGGCAGGCTCCAGCGCTGAGCATAGCTGAGCAGAACCTGGGCCAGCAGCTCGGCACCTGCGGGGTCCCCCCACTGGTGTCTGAGCTCCCCAACCCTACATCTGGGGCCCTGGCAGGAGCATCACTGACACATGGGTGACAGGGCACCAAGCACGCCCGAAAGGGACCCGGGCAATGCTGCGTCACACGGAGCAGTAGCACCAAGGGGGACAGACAGGCAAATAGAAGTGACGAGAGCTACAATGGGGTTGGGAAGTTGTCTATCCAAAACCCTGGGATGACAAGATTTCCCTGTGGCTTTAATCTGCACAGGGAYACTTTCAGGAGAAGGAAAAGCATTCCTTGGAAGAGAAACTAACACTAATGTATTGGGAGAAGGGTGGGGGATGCTGGGGAATTTGTCTGCCCCGAAAGGCCGGAGATGCTAGTACCCAGAGCAAGAGAGAGAAAGGCAAAGCAGGGAAAGGGGAAGAAAGATGCCAGGATGATGGAGAACAGAGGCATGGACCGGCAGGATTAGCAATTATAGCCTCACAGCTAAACTGGGCTTATGTCAGCATGTATTACTGGAGAGTGACAGGAATGATGGGCTTGCTCATCTGCCGCTTGTAAGTGGCAAATTCCCCCTCCAACCCGTTTACTATGAATTAGCTGGCATATGTCTAATCGCCTTTGCAAGCGCAACTCAACTGGCAGAGATTAAGGCCCTGCTCCTCCTCCGAACCAAGCACTGCACCTCACTGCAAAGAGGGAGGAGAGTGCTTTGTACCTGCCGGCTCAAGGACAGCAGGGAGGGAGGGTACGAAGGATGGCACTCAGCTACACGAAGCAAGTCCCCCCTGTCCTCACGGGCCTCCAGAAACCCAAAGCCCTAACGCAGCCAGGCCTCAGACCAAGAAATCCCTGTCCCTACTAGCCGCCAAGGGAGCCTGGGCAGCTCACATCATGAGACAAGCCCTCCTCTCTGACTGCTTCACATCTCAAGGCATGGGACACCCATCATGGTTAACTCGTCAGGTAGGTGGGGATAAAGAAATAGCACTAACAGGTACCTGAGAGATCAAGAACCAAATTCCCGACTCCTTTCCAAGCAACCTACTGCACTTGAGCACAGTTGCCAACCCAGAGCCCGACACAGTACTGATTTCCATGGGAGTCATCAAGAGCCATTAAAACCGGCTCTAGCTGTCTCCTAGCACTGCCTGCTGGAGACACGGGATGGCGAAACCCAAGGCACTTATTAAACAATAAAGCAGGGCAATAGGCGTGTGCGTGCGTGGGGGGTGTTTGCATGGCTAACCGCTCGCCCCAGGGCATGTGTTGTTTGGCGAGCAAGGTGCTGCCTGGGTGGTGGGAGACCCTTGGCTGACACGTCGACTGCTAGTCAAGCATGTCAAAACAATCTTGGAGAGTTTGGAAAATTCAGCTCGCAGACAAGACTGCTCCACCACATCAGCGTGAGCCCTCGGAGCCAGAATAAACAGTGACTCAGGAGGAGAATGAGCAAAGGTGATTGCAGGGGGATAGGTTCGTTGGGAGGCAGCGAGAGGCACTGCAAAAGCAGGCTGTTCTTACCTGCACAGTAGGGATTTGAAGACCCGCCTGCCCTCCTGCCATCATGCTGAGGAACCAGAGCAGCTCCTTCAGCCCCAGGGTATCAGCAGCCCGAGTGTAAGATCAGGACTGCGGGAGCCCTAAGCTTTGCAGGACATCCTCACTCTCCTTAAGGAAATCTCTTTCCCTCTTTATCCCTTGGCTTCTTTCAAGAACACAGATAAATTCAATAGAGCATTAGCTCTAGCAGTCATTAGCAYGTTTGCGAACCAGCGTCAGGAGAGAGAGGAAGCATCCCCTTCCCACTGACAGTCAAACCTTGCTTCCACACCCCGGGCAGAGGAAAAGGGAGTAGTATCGGCCTCCTCCGCACAGCCCCAGCCTGGGGGAAGCGGCGCTTGCCGTTGCCAGCGATGCATCCGCCAGCGTTAAGACCTGAGCTGGGTCACCAGCCTGAGCGCCCAACCTGCCGCTCTACGAGCTGGTGCCATCTCCCGGGCTCGCCTTGGCAGGGGAAGAGAGCAGTCTAACGTGATAATGACCAGCTGGCCTTGTAATCTGCAGCTCCAGTTTGCTGGGGGATGAGGCAGGAGGGAGAGGACTTGGCCGTGAACAGAGCTGAAGGAAAYCTGCAGCACGATGCAGGCAGCACGATGCAGGCAGCCCGAGGGGTGCTCGCTGCCTAATGGGTCAGCCAGATGCTGTTTGTTCGGCAAGGAGAGAAAAGGAYCGCACGCACCAAGCACATGCGACGGCTCCCTCACGCCTCTGTGCCGCACTGGGGCTGCTGGTGGGATCGYGGCTCCCTTCCTGGCTGCGGCTTAGGGGGATGCTGAGAGCCAGGTAGACGGCGATGCTTGGCCAGCACGGTGCTGGGAAGCCAGGGAGACCAGGTTCCTAGTCGGGGAACCTGATTCAAGGCCATCTCTAATTACTTTCGCTCTCTTCTCCAATTACTTTCGCTCTCTTCTCCATCCCTGGACCAGCACAGGGTAAGTGAGCTCAACTCGGGGATCCCCAGGGACGCAGAGTGCTCCGGGCCATGAGCACTAACTGTACAGCTTGGAGACAGCTGCACGGAGCTGGGAGCAGCCACGGGCCGTGGGCTGCGGGACGAGGAGGCAGCTGTGTCCATCTCTCGGGGGTGTCTCTATATAGCCGACACCCCACCGCGCTGCTGCGGACAGACCCCCGAGGAATGCAAGCCTTCCCCCCCTACCCCAGTCTCTCTGGAAACTGGGCTGCTGGGAGGTGAAGGGCAGCGTATTTATTTAGCAGGAAGGTTTCTACGCACGGCCGGTCCCCAGCGCTGACTGCCCGCCCGGCTGAGCACAGACGCGAGAGCCCTTGTGCGCAAAATATCCAGAGAAAACTACCTCTAATTAGAGGGTGGAGTTAAAAATACCCATAGTCCATAAACAGAGGGAGGCAGACAGGGAAAAGGCACATGCCAGTGTGACTGACGCCCCGGGAGGGAGACGAGATTAGGAGCGACTCAGCCTCACACATACAAATGATTCAAAATAGACGAGCATATGCTGAGCAATGAACAAGGGAAAAATGATGGGACTGGTGTAGGAGTGGGGTCATGGTCTGTGACACCAGGGAATCAACAACTTGTCTAGACTACAGCAGACAAAAAAAAAAGCGATGCTGCCTTAAGCTAGGAGCGAGCGGCACTGCAGCAYGAGTGCAGCCATAGAAAGCTGCCCTAGCAGCAGAAGCAGCGCCGAAGAGGGAGGGACGCAGGCCAGGTACTGGCATCTATTCCCAGAGCTGCTGAGAATGATCTTGGGTAAATGGCATATCTGCAAAGTGCTTTGAGATCCTCAAACCAAAAGTGATACGTATAAATAAGAGAGTATCTTTTTACCTGCGGAGCCTAAAGTCACTCTAGAAACTCTTCAAGGCAAGGCAGGACTTTGCTTCCAAACGTCCTACCCAGTTATACCGAGAGGTCCCGTCCAGCCCCTACAAAGGGGAAACAGCCTCGTTCAGCCGGGGCTGGGATACAGCTCCACATGGACGCCATGGCCTCGGGCTCACCCGAGGGCAGCTCTGGAGAGACTTTCTCTCTCTGATGGCTGATTCTGTCACCTACGTTACCTATGACCTTCCCTCTGTCACACGCAAAGATGGCTCTAGAGATGCTTCCCATCACCTAACAAAACCCTGTCTGTTGGCATTTGCCCCCTGAGCAAACACGGTGGCCCGCAGCCCTCCTCTTACGCGTAGAGAGGTTTCTCTTTCACGCTGAAGAAAGCGGGTTACCTCCTGTGCCCCCCGCCGCGGCTGCACAATCAGCTCCCACCTCTGAGAGCAGCCAAACTCTTGCACGGGCTGCGGTGTCTGCCAGGACCTCCTTCTCCACGGGCCAGCAGATCAGCCTGCCACAATCACAGCTTCAAAGTTAAAGAGGTCTGGAGCGAACCTAACGGTTGGGACCGGTCCAGATGGACAGCCCCGAGGACTCAGACAGGCTGCTCCTCCGCACGCGAGGTATGTCACAGCTCATTGGCAGAGTCCTTGGAGCCCCGGTGCCTCAGATAATCACGTTCCTGTCTGCCATGTGTATTGCTACTGAGAACTCATCGTGACAGGCACAGCCTGTTATTAYGGGTTTGAGCAGCTTCTTCCCAGCAGGGCTTGAACCTCAGTTTGGGCCTCCAGGCACTACAAGCATCAAAAGGATATCCGTTTTCTCTGAGTTGCCTCCAGCCGCTTTCAGATCCCAAACACTTTGTGTACAACATGCTCCGTACAACCTTTAGAAATCCCTAAGGTGGGGKTTTTTTTCCAGTTTAGTCCTCAGTCACCTTCCCTCTGTTCTTAAAAGTGCCAGGAGCGAGGCCCCACTGCCTTATCCTGCATCTCCCCGCYGCCACCATCACTGCTTGCGCCTGGCCTGCATCACGCAGCACTTTCTTCTCCATCACTCCCCACCCCAGGCCTTCGCTGGAGCTCGGGGGGGCTCCTTGGCAGGACACGTGCTCCCGCCCTTTCATCCTGCAGATCCCTCTTCTTGTTTTGAGCACGGATGAGAAGCTTTTCAGAGAACAAAGAAATCATAGGAAGAGGCAGGTTTATGCTGCCCCTCGTCATGCCTGAGTACTGCCTGCACCACACAGGGCTGCTCTTAGCACATATTTTATTCTAGTTACTTGTTTCAACATTAAATAATGAAATGGGAGCTCCATTTGTGTGTGAAAATCAATGTTTCACACTGCAGGGCTTTGCCGTGCTGGTTTGACGAGCGCTACGGTTCTTGTATAATATTTATTGCGACTCCTTTTGCTTGTTGAATTTCACATTTCAAATGGCTCCTCAGTGGCGATGCCAGATTAAAAGGCAGAACCTTGCTGTAATAAAACCATGCAGGCGGCATAAAGAGAAGAGCTGGCACTAGTCCTATCTGCCCGAGATAGCAATTGGCACGTATGTCCTGGGCAAGGATGTATATACATGATGATGTTCAAGGTTTCATCCCTTGGTGTTATCCGCTAAGGTCATATCTGCTKTGCCAGTTGACTCCAAACCCGGCCTCTGTCTGCATTAATTATTCACAAACGTACTCTCAACGCATGCCCAGGCTAAGCTCCAGCAGCCTGGAGAGGGAAATCGAGGCTTAGAAGAGCCCCTCAGCACCGATCCAGCTCCCCTTCGAGTGGCCCAGATGGCCCGGGGAAGCCCGCGCACCGCAGCACCCTCCACCGCTGCTCTCCCAGCACGGCTCTTCCCCAGCCCAGCGTGGACAGGCTGAGCCGGGTTTCCAGCRGGGTCCGTGGAAAGATGGAAAGCCCACAGCGCGGGGATGCTGCAGGCTGTTTGTAGGTTCACATTTCACCTGGCCGCATAAACACAACTTAAAAGGCCAGAAGTAGTGCCTAAGAAACCCTCCCATCCTTCCTTCTTTTCTCTTTCTCGGCTCCACTCTTCCCTGATCAAGCCGCTGCGGGAAGTTAAAGAGGAAGCTGACACCTCAGTGGTTACACTTGATCGCCGATTATAGTCTATGTTGTCATATTTTACATCTCCTGTCATTTCAGTCCAAATGGACTGTGTTAAAATGACTCCTTACTCAACAGGGACCCAACCTGATTGCTGGAGTCAGGTTTTAAGCCATATAGTCTTATTAGGCGATTCCTTCCCCTTCATCCTCAGTGAAACGTCCCATCTGGCCATTGGARTTGATGAGAATCTCTGTATTAATTTCACCAGGCTCAGATCAGCCCTTTAAATACACTCATTAGCATCTTGAATTAGATCTGCTACATTATCAAGTTAAATACATTTTTACATCCCTTAATTTCTACCAGCTCTGCCGAGCTGGTTTACAGAACAGAGGAGAGCTTGGCTTTCATTCCAGCTGCTTGATCTTCAACAGCATCTTAATTACATCCCCATCACATGCTACTGACAGTTAGTGACGCAGGAACCAGCATTAACCCAGGCTGACTCGCTGTATTCGGGGCGAGTGTCCAGTGCTGATAACGTTTGTTTCTTTCTGTTAATCAAAGAAAAAGGTTCTGGGACACTTTTGAGGACCACGGGGCAGCTCAGGGCACTCTCTGTGCAAAGCCACTTTTCAGGGCAGCATCACTAAASGAAGCCCGTGGCCGTGTCGGAAACAATTTGGTCCGGACGAGGACGCAGGGAAGCTCCTCAAGGGAAGCACTCTCTCCCCAACTGGTTGGTTGTGTTCCTTGCTTCCTTTAAGTTGGTCAAAAGTTTATAGTGAAATGCACAGTTCAAGGTGAGGGAAGAGAAAGTTCTCATAAAGAAATTCCTCTTTTTAGGGGTTCTTATTAAATCCAGGGGGGAAACACCCACTCTAGAGCAAAACGTGGATGCGTTTTCACAACCAAAACGCTGCCTTCAAGCTAATTTCCAGCTTTTGCCGGCTCAAAAACCTTTAAAGTCCCCCCAGCTCCTTCCTCTCGGTGCATCTCGCTCAGCAGCCGGTCCCACCGACGGCGCGTTTTGGACCAGCGCCTCTCCCCACCCGCAGCGTGAAGTTTCCACGGGCGGCAGCCGGAGGGCCCGCGGGATCCCCCCCCCCCCCCCCCGCCGCCGGCATCCGCGCCTCCCCGCCCGGTTTCCGCGGCAACGGCAGCGCGGCACCCCCCGCCCCCGGGGCGCCGCCGGCCGCCCCCGCCGCCGCCCGGGCAGTGCGCAGGCTCGGCGCGGCGGGCTCGGCTCCGCACTCCCCATCATGGCGCTGCGGCGGCCGGCGGTCCTCCTCCCGCTCCCGCTCCTGCTCCTGTCCCTGCTCGGTGAGTCCCGCCGGGGCCGCCCCGCCTCGCCGCGGGGAAGGGGGATGCGCTGCCCCGGTCGCCATCCCCGGGGAAGGGGCGGCGGGGGCGGGGGTGAGGGGGGGGGGATGCGCTGCCCCGGCTCCGTACGGCGGGGAGGGATGCGCTGCCCCGACCGTCGTCCCGGGGAGGGGAGGGATGCGCTGCCCCGATCCCGGGGGGGGGATGCGGAGAGGGGCTTTGCACCACCGGGACGGGACGGGACGGGACGAGGGGTCCGGGACCAGCAAGGACTCGCCGGCTCCCCCGCCGGGATCAGGGTGGTGCAGGGAGGTGGTGGGGGGGACAAGAGAGGAAAAACCCCAGCTCAGCAAGGAGCGGGTCCAGGGATGAGGGTGCCAGGAATGTGCAGCCTCGGCAGGCAGGCAGGGTGGACACTAGTGCCTATTCAAGACCAGGCACAGGCGCCTATTGTTCCGGGGGCCCCGCATGAATGTTTGCAGTTTTAATTGCAAAAACATTTGCTAATTCCGCTCAGGAATGAATTTGGGCTCATTTGTTGTCTGGCTATTAATAGTGGGGGGGGGGGGGGGGATGGGGAGGGGGACAGCAGCCGGTGGGCTTGCATTGCCCTCCCCTAATCTGCCCAGACGGCAGAAGGAGAAAATGGGATGGAGTGGGGTTAGGGTGACAACCAGCAACTGATTACTAAAATACCCGGGGCTGTGCACGCATGCACATGTCTRCAGACACACAAATAACTGTTTTGGGTCAACTCAAGACTGAAGTGTATTGAAATATTTCAAACAGCTTATCTAAGGACAAAACAGTTCTCCAGTGACTCCAAATAACTTGCAGAGCCTCTTGGGCCTCAAATAAAGTGAGATTTGGGCACTATTTACCAAAAAAAGCAAGCGGAGGGGTGAGAAGATGACTCTGACACACATCTGCGACGAGGAGATGGTTGTCATGCGCTCCAGGGTCTGTTGTTCACTTGCTTTACTGTGGTTTGTAGCAGAAACGGTTTCAGCAGGAGAAGCTGGGAGTGCCTGATGCTGGAGCATCGCATAGTCTTCCAGGTGCTAACTCTGGATTCGGATGCTCCCTTTGAATGAGGCAAATGACAGACTTAACACAACTTTTCCTTACAGTTGGGCTGCAAGGTAGAAAAGTACCCCGTTTCCTTCTTCTGTTACATCAGCAGTGCCTAAGTGTCCTGTTGAATCTGGCCTAAAAGATAGCAAGACTGGACATGAACTACAGATACTTCTTCATTTCTTTAGACAGACAAAAGTTGCTAAAAAGAGCCAAACACCACTAGTTTCACACCTCTGCCTGAGAACATTTATCTGGTGAGTAAATCAAGTGGTAACAGGGTTTGCTCTCCGTTTAAATACAATGGGTTCTGGCCAAATTGAAGTGCCTCATCCTGTACTGATTTCCAGCTGTTTTCAAATTTGGGGTCATAAGCCCAGAAGARTGGGCAGAAGTGAGGCTGAGAATAAAAAAGTTTGTTCCGCTACACTTGACTTTACATTCTGGGAGGCATGCCACTAAGTTAAAGTTACTCTGTCAGCAGTACATGAAGTTAAACATGTACTGAAGTCTGCAGGGTTGGTGCTGGATAGTGGGATAGGAGTGAGACCATAAGGATGCATTTGATGCCAACTGGCTACTTGGAAAAAAACCCCAAACAACAGGCAAAAAAGGCAGCTGACAAAGCTAACAAGACGCTGAGATCCCAAGCTGCAGAACTCTGAATTGTGTGCTTTAGACTATAGGGTGCTGCTTAGACTATAAGCGGAGCCGGGCTAGCCTCCTCCTGGGGTGCCATTGCCAGAACARACCCTACTCTTGATCACGGCCTTAAAACACTGCCACAAAACAGGAGCCAGTGAAGCATGGAGTGTTCAGTGCATACCCAGCTCTAGGCACTARAAGCATCTAAAGATTCTGCACATCAGGGAAATGCCACGGTCATAATTATGCTAGTGGAAGTTATTGGCATCGGTGATGGAAAGTGGGGCTTACAATTGACATCAGTGTTATGTCCTACCTTGAGGTCTCTGTTGCAAGCTTCCCCATGGAAACGTTTGGATTTTGAGGATTTCACGTGCTGGACTGAGGGCAGAGCTGTGGAGCCCTTCCCAAAACTCTCAAGTATTTCCTGTTTAAAATAAAACATGTTGATACCTTATAGTCCTTGATGGGGAGATCTGGCAAGTCCCTGGCACATTTCAGTTTTAAAGCTCAATGTATTCAAACCTCCCTTTGATTTAATTCTGAGGTTTTGGTAATATGCTGGATTTTGCAAAGGGCTTTTCAAAATCTACAGAGTAGAAGTTCTCATTTCCTTTTTTTTTTTTATTTTTAATATATGAAGTCCATCTGTCCCAGYCACCAACAACTGTTCCGAGTCAGCTGTCAGTGCCAAAAACCACTCAGTGGCAACGTTGTGAGCTCTGTTGCAGTTATGATAAGTTGCTTGTTGGTATTTTCTGATGGGAAGTATTTGCAGTATTGCTTTCTTTTCAACAGGCAGTAAAAAATCGGGACAAACAGCTTTGAGAGCCATGCCAAAATCAGATGCTTAATAACATCTTCAAAAAAATTCTTAGGAAGGGCTTGGTGTTCCTATTTGGGTAAGCAATATCTGGCATCACCACCAAAGAGTAGTTGGATGCRCATCTACTTTACAGCTGTTGACAAAGAACGTGATACCAGCACATTCCCTCTTGCTCTGAATACTTCCGAGAATTACTTGGTTACTGAAGCACAAGTAGATTCAAAGAGTAAAATGTGTTTTTTTTAGTGAGGAGAAAGAGCTGTGGACTGAGATGTTGCTCTGATTGTGAACTTAGGTTCTTTTACTGACCTGTTTATTTTCCTTGTACAAGTTGAATTCTGGGTCTCTTGGCCCGCTACAACTGTTTTTCCATTATCTGTCCACACACTGAGGATTTGCACCAGGAACACACACCGAGTTGCCAAAAATCACCTAAACAAGTAAATAAAGCGGAATGAGCTTCTGCATTTAGCTTCACAAATAAGGACAAAAGCTGCTCCGCGTAACGGCTGTGGGTGGGCCTGGTTTCTGAGCCTCCTGCCAGTTTGCCCCTGACTTTAGCCATCTCCAAAGGGTAAAACGTTGGTTAGCCCCGACTTGCTCCTGCTTTCCTTGCAGCTTGCTTGGATGATGATTTAAGTTTCTCTTGCAAATTGCGTTCACTGCTTTATCATCCTTTGCGATGAGTGTTTGTGTGTTGAAGCAGAACTGGCCTCCCCGTTGTGTATTTAGAGCTGATGCTTCACRGTTGATTGCATCAAGCCCCGATGATCCGGAGAAGGTTTGTTAATTCCTTACAGAGCAGGCTTGAAGTGGTGGGAGGGAGTTAGCAAGGGGAAGGATTTCCACGGACCGACAGGATCCTGAGTCCTCAACAGTCCTTTTCTGCAAAGCARGAGCGGGTATTGCTAACGTGCCCCTCGACAAGATAAAACCACTGCTCTATGCGTAAAAGCTGGTGGCCTGCTTTGAAACTGCTGTTTATACAAAAAGAGATGAATTCAAGATATAAAATTAATTAGGATAATTATATTCTCAATCTGSCTTCTCTATCAACTGGAATATGAACTGCACCATCTTTTTCCAGTCGATAAGGGCTCTTTGCCTTCCCACTGAACCCCCAGGGAGTGTCGTGTTTTTATGAGACACAGGATCAAAACCAAATTCAACCACTAAACGCCAGTTCCATGTAGTGGAGGAGTGAGGGTGTGTACCGTGCAACAAAACCCATTCCTTCGCTGAGTCAGGATAWGGCCTAAGAACCAGTTAATGGCTTTAATTGCACTAATGAATGTTCTGGACACGGTCTTAATTTTCACCCAAAGGGGCTGGATTGCTCTTTGGGTGCAGTTCTGTCAATAGCTGCGCTTGGGGCAGAGGAAATACCTGCTGGGTTGCAGTTCTTAAACTCCCATGCTGGAAATGAGAGTTTTCAGTTTCAGAAAAATAAACAATAACATAAAAACTGGATTTTTTTTGGCTGGAAAGCTCAGGTCTCTGTTTGCTTATGACTCTTCAGAGTGCTAACACCCTTAGTATTAACCTAAGATTAGAGGTATTGTTTGGAGTGTTTAATTCTTTTTCTGGACACTTACCAGCAAAAGAGTACATCTGTGGGGAACAGGACAGCAAGGCATTCCATGGACTTCACCAGAACATCGGTCTCAAGGATAACCAGCTCCTCACACGTCTGCTTCTCATTTTAGATAAGCGGAGATCAAGCAGGCTTCCTCTGGGGATAAATGTTGAGGGAGGTGTATCTTAAAGACGTTTCCTGCACAAGAATGGCCAGCTGAGGTTCTGTTATCACTTTTCCCTCCGCAGTCGCTGACTTTGATTGCCTTGCTGCATTTCATACTGTAAGAAGGCTTTGTGTGACTCCTGTGCAGAAGTTCAGCTGTCTAACACACAGCTTGGAAGYGCAAAACCAAGACAGCTGCGTAACTGAGCTGGTGCTCAGCTCTTATTAGAGCAGCATCCTAAGCCAGGCCTTCAAATTTCTTAGATAAACACTAATATGCAAGAAGTGAGGTCTAGAGAGGGTGTTCCTCTGCAGTTCTTAAGTGTCTTGTCAAAGCTCTTTCTCTGCTGCGTTGGGTGTTGAAGGAAATTGCTTTTGGTGCATGTTCCAAACCAGACAACTGGCAGAGAAAAGAGCAGCAGATGCAGAAGCAAAACTTATAAATGGGAGTTGGCAAAAAAAAAAAAAAAAAAAAATCAATAATCTCTGCAATTTCCCCTGCTCCTGAGAGCACAGTTGGGAAGGATTCCCATGAACTCACCTGCAGACTGCTGAGAGCCATCAAATGGGAGTCCAGTCAACACTGGGCTGGCATTAACTAATTAAAAAGAAAGCCAACCACATACATGCTGTAACCCGACAGCCCACAGGTACTTGAGATAAGCTCAAAAAATTAATGGGAATTGTTCTGTCATGCAAGAATCACTTGTCAGTATAAATAATATAATGTATTGGGTGATGTAGTGCCCCTCGTGGGATGGCGCACAGGGCTTAACACAGAGCCGGTTACAAGGGGAAACGAAGGTTTCAGCGCAACAATAGATGAAGTAGATGAAATTAAATTGTGTTCAGATAATGCTCAAGGTTTTCTTTTCTTTTTTTTTTTTTTTTTTTAAAGTCTTAAATCCCAGGGATTTCAGAGTTAAAGCCAGAACACACTCTAACCTACTCCCATCAATGTACCTGATTATTACAACACAAGTGTAAGATCAGCGGGTTTTTAAGAGTCCTCTTAATTCATTTGGGCACAGCTGGCTCATTTGAAGACATTGAGCTTTAAAACTGCAGTGTGCCAGGGACTTASTATATTTTTTGGCATGTGGCTAAAAGGCAGCAGTTGACAATGTTCAGCAGTATTTCAAGATTTTTAATCGTACTATTAAAAATATATTCTGGTGGCCTACGTAAGATTTTCTGCTGAGCCAGAGAAATCCACTGAAATCTAAGGGGACTTGTTCCCAKTACTAGGCTGTGTTTCTGACGCCCATGGCCTCTTCTGAAAATCCCTGCCTTAATAAACTGTGGGGCAATTCCTTATATAAGTGGCCAGCATTTTACAGGCAGGGTGTAAATTGGAGCACTTTGTCTTAGACTCTGTTTTGGAGGGTGGAAGTATAATACTTCTAAAAATTCAGGTCCATTGAAAGCRTCCGACTTCCCCGCTCCCCACCTGAGACACCTAATTCACTTGCCATTTTTGACAGTCTTGTCCAGTATGCCTCAAGATGTATAACCAYGGAGTCCTTCAGCGGTTGCTGAAGGAGCCCATAATGTCCTACATATCCAAAGTCAGTCAGAATTTTTGTTTCATTAGCAGTAAGGAATAAGACTGGCAAACAATGCCATGAAAGAGAGCTGTTTTGAGAAACGAAGCTTACCTTTTAACAGGGCCAGCAGTGCTCTGCACAGCGGTCGGGCTTTTCACTCCCAGTGGAAAGGTTCCTGCCACTTTACATCTCTGCGGGGTGGCCGTGYGCTCTCTCAGCCCTGCTCCAGTGGAGTGGGTTGCACAGCTGAGGGCTTAATGATTTTGTCTGCACRTAAAGGTACAAGGCTCTGCTTGATCTTTTAGGCCAAGATCAGCCACGGAGACAATATTTTTGTTTTGCTAGGATGCTATCCTTGGAAAAGAAAGGCCTTGATAGATGCTACTGCTTTTACCTGCATTACAGGAGCACGTACGGCTTCTGTTCATGGATCAGCGTCTGTCTTTGCTAGGCGCTGTCAAAAAAAGAAAAAAAAAGAGCAAGAAAAAACTCACTATACCCATCTGTGTCCTCAYTCAATGAAAGCTACCCAAAAGACTAATTCATCGCGCTGTTGGGCTGCCATAAAGATGAGGAGCAATCCTTAGAGTATTGGATGATAATGGCTGCATGAGCAGCCCTTGAATCGCAGCAGCGGAAAGAACGGAGTGTCCATAGGCAAGGCAGCATCTACCACATACCCCCAGGATCCATTAAGGAGATTGCTGCCTGCTAATGGACTTCCTCCTGAGGCKCTCTGGCTGCTAACGCTCTCCTGAATGATTTCCGCGAGCTTACACGGTTAACGGCAGGGAAGGTGTTGCAAAGTCCTGCAGTTCTTGCTGCTTCTGTAAAATAGCTTTTATCTCCTCAGAGGATCTTATCAACAGTTATTTTTAATACACACTTAAATCTTTGCTTTAATCTTTTTCTTCTGCATTGATCTCTGCAAAAGCCCAAAGATAAATATTTCTTTATACCCACCGTGTTGTTTGGAGTTAGTTATTTTTAGAGCCTGGAAAACGTTCGCTCTGTAGTAGCGAGGTCCTCTGCATCAGTAACGTACCTTAGAGGGGAAAGTCCCAGCTCTGTGCTCAACTCGTACCTCTGGACCAGCCCTGACTTCCCCGGCCGGTGGGAGTCCCCCATCCTTGGAAGAGCGGGTTGTTTCTGTTGAGGTGTTTAGAGACCAACAACCAAGGTGGAAGGAGTAATACACAAGCCCCTATTAGTGTGAATGATCTGTGCTTTGCTTACAGGAGTGGATACACATGCCATGAAACAGGTTAGCTTCAACCACCATGGATCTCCTCGTTAATCCAGTAGCTCCTACAGCAGAGGAGGTGCTGGTTTGTTTCCCTCTTTGGTCTTAGCTACTCTGCTGAGATTGTACGTAGTGTGCATCCACGGGGCTAGTCTGATTTCTCGGGGAGCGAGGAGGCAATGGCTTATCTCATTTCTTGTGCACGAGCAAATAGCTATTAGTTGGCTACAGCTTGGTCAGTGCCGGTGGAGTTGCCTTTGAACTGGCGATCTGGAGATGAAAGGCAGAGTGCCTTGTAATCGTCTCCCGAGTCTCACGGGTTCTCCCTCAAGCAGAACTGGCTATTTGAGTTGGTAAGCRTCCTTCTGTATCTGGTGTTTTCTCTTCAAATTGGCCACTTTTCAGCATCCCATCAATAACAGGGCAGTGTGGAGCTCTGCCTGCCAAAGCTGCCATGTGTGTGCCGGAGGGGAGGTTAAACCAGGTACTAACTTCTTTCTTCTTCCATCAAAAATCCTCTGGTGGGCCTGGCCAACACACAGCTGTCCTCACCCACAGGCACTGCATGCTCTCCCACACAACAGGGCAAGATAAGCCCTTTGAAGTCTGCGTTTGGGCTGGCAGCAGCTTCTAAGGCCCTCCCGTGCCCCCCTCTCCCAGCTGCCAACTGCGCCTTGAGTTCTCCAAGTCAACAGCTGAGCTACGATCGGGGCTGGTAAGTCTGCAGCGCTGGGTCGCTGGGGCTTTGCCGGGGAACAGAGGGGACTCCAGATTCCAGTTCATTTGCGGTGCTCTGTGAGCATGGGAGGGCTCGGGAGCTTTTCCCGACGTTGTGCCGAGGCGTGCTCCTTGCCCACCAGCAGCCCGCTGTTGGTCAACAATAGCATTTGTTCTCCTCGCCCAGGGAGGCTCCTGGATCCTCCTCTTTCTGCAAATATTTGGAACAGATCCTGTTTGGCCCTTTGGACAGKTTGACTCAGCTGTTAAATGGCAAAGGCAAGCTGGACTTGGGTTCACCGTGGTAACAAGCAGCTCTGCGAAGAGGGGAGACGAGGGTCAAATTCAGGGATGAGGCAGCATGCTCTGTGGGAGAGGAGTGGTTGCATGGTTGCATGCAGCAGTTCTGCCTGCAGCATGTAAGGGGATCCCTAACTTTCTTGGCTGTAACGCTGCACAGTCTCGAGGAGAGCGTGCTTTTGGAGCTTCTTGTGCTCTGGTGACAAACATGTCATAATTCTGGCTGCTGAAATACTTCCCAAGAGCTTTTCAATTCCTGGCTCATCCTTGGTCACTTCTGAGACACACATGTCATACGTCTCACATCTGTCACTCAGCTTCACATTCGGGACGTGAGGCAAAGTCTTTCTTTGCTACAAAGGCTTCCCTCTTTTCCTCCCTCCCTGGTTTCCTTTTTGTGTCTGTGTCCCTCATTGAGAAGCAGTAGCTCCTTCAAAGAAATGTGAGGGAGCCCATTTGCAGAATTTACAGCTGCTTCCTGAGGCTTGAGTGTCCTCCTCTTTAACAGCAAGCTGTTAAGCATGTTCTTAAGTGGGAAGATAAGTGTTGTTATGATCCTTTCATCTTCTGGCTCAGAGCAGGCTGGAGATAACTGATAAGGGGATGACAGCAAGGAAGATGCATAGGCACCTTTGGATTTAATTCCTGCTTTGCAAGGCAGTCTTTAAAGCACATCTCTGGTGGGAACACAGGCTGGTAAAATAAAGCTGGTCCTTCCTTTCTCAGCATATGTCTCTTCCTCATGTCTCCAAGGCAGATCCTCTGTCTGTGCCAGCAGAGCCGGTGCAGAGTGAGCTAGGTTCTCCATTTCAGAGCCCTCCTTCTGGTGCCGACATTCGAGGGACTTGGCTTGAGTTGTCTCTAGACACTGTTTTGGCTGGTGATTTCATTTCCACATTTCTTTTTTTACAGCAGTCCTTTGTGGATTTGAGCTGTACTTTAAACAGGGCTGCATGCGCAGTATGGGAGTAGCAGTCCTGCACATGATGGGCAAAGATGCATTCCTCTGCAAGGATCTGTAAGAGAGCACACACCAGCGACAGCTTCACGTGGGTGGGAGTCTTCAGACCACTCTTTAACAGASTGTGCATTCAGTTCCAGAATTCCTGGTTTAGTCCCTTGTCTGCTGGCTGAAACAGGTGGCAAGCACATGCCTGTAAGGGTCTTTATTGGGGGGTGGTCTTCAAGGTCAGCTGTATCCAGCCCACATTCCAGCTGAGTCCCTCTACCTCATCTTCTGGCCGAGCTGGCTCTGGGCCATCCAGCCCGGAGGTTCCTAACCATGGTACACACGCTGCTCGTGGAAAACAAACCACTTGAAAGTAGCGTGTCTGTGGCCCGAGCCTGTGCCGGCCTGCTGCGTTTTCCTCCAAGGAAACGGGGAAAAGTGGTTGGGGCAGAAGACGTTAAAAGCTCAACGACGCCTGTGGGGCACGGGCACTGCCCGGCGCAGCAGAGAGCCGCTGCTCGTCCCACGTCCCGTGAGAGGGGACAGCACCTGCGTGACTCCGGTACCACAGCCTCTCTTGGTGGCTGTGCGGATGAGGTCGGTGAGCCATTCGRGTCAGGGAGTTAAAGCCTTTGGCGGGGTTTTGGCACACATTGCAAGCAAGCGTGACCCAGAGGAGGCAATGCCAATGAGAAGAACCGCATCCAGGTGCTGCTGTYGAGGGGGCTTCAAAGGAGCCCTGGGCTGTCTCCAAGTGCCTGCTCCTGTCCCTACCGTTGTGTTAAACAGAGACTTCTGCTCCCAGCCCTCTGCGTGCTCTGTGTGGTGGCAAGTCTTTTACAGATGAGGCTACAAACCTTCCCATAGCAAACCCCTCTCTACCTGCCCGGCAAGCCTCCCCTCTGCTTTACCTGGGGAGCTGCTGCCTAGCTGCGCGGTGCCGGCTTTTCCACCCTCGAGCTCTTGCATCACAGCCCAAAGCGTGAACAGAGGCTGCAGCCTCCCTCTCAAATCAGCCCCCGGTGCCTCTGCACCTCGCTGTTACTCAGCACTTTTCACTGACAGGGAATTAAGTAGGATTTCTAGGTCATTGTGAGCCTGTCAGGAGGAATGTCTCCTGTAGACCTCATTATCGAGGCTCTTTCTGCAATGGCAGGCTTCAGAACAATTGCAGCCTGGTTCCCTAAACACTGACTAATGAGACAGAGCTGTTAGCAGCAGTTTGCTAAATAAAGGCTGTTTCTGCCTGAGACAGAATAAAGCCAGACTGGATTTTTCTTAGCCGTCTCTCACACAGAAGGTATTTCAAAGGACCCTTATTAAAATAACGAGCTAGATGTTGCTCTTGTGGTGGCTGCATAGGGTCAGTGCTTGATGCTAGTGCCAGGTCCTTCCCCAAAGCAGTGACTTCAAGTAACTTGTGCTCAAGTGACCTAAAAACCTCTCCAGCTCCCTTGGTTTCAAGGTGTCTTGAGTTTTTACCTGAGCTCCTGTGACTTTGTCCTGCTCTGATAGTGACGTGCTACCTCATGGTGGACAAGCTGCTTGTAGCCCCCGGTGACCTCCACTTCCTTGGGTGCCATAGGAAGATAYGCTTTGATCTCTGGGTTGTAGCAAAGCTTGCTCAGCATCCGTGAGCATGGCTTTGGAAAGGTAAGGGATCCAGCATCTGAGCAGCTGGGACAAGTGGGACTGCCGAGAGGACTGCCTTGTATAGCTGCTTTTCAAAGGAGCTGGAGGTTTGCAGATCGCCCGCAGGAGACAGGTGAGATTCCTGCTTGTACCTGGCTGCCGAGCAGAAGGGACATAGCCCCTACTTGAGTAGTCTGAGGCCAGGTAACTTCTGCTGATGTTCCTGTAATGAGATTTTTCCTCTTACCTCTCCTCCTGTTGTCAGAAGGGCCTGGGTTAGAGATGAACTCTGAAGCGTGGTGGGRTGGGTCTGGCTGCTGGAGCAGGCGCAGGAGAGCTGGGGATTATTACTTGGCCAGTTTGCAGGTTTGTTTGAAGTGGTGCTTTGATGTGGCAATGGGAGTCGATGGAAGGTAAATGGTGTCTAGACAGGTTTTTCTCACTCTCTGTTGTTGTCTCTGAAGCAGCAGAAATGGTGCCAAACAGGCTGAACGGCTCCAGGATGCGAGAAGCGGAGCTATTTCTAGAAAGATGGAACAATGGTTCGTCAGGAGAATCCAAGCCAGCTCTGGCTGAACCCTTGTCGAACCTCCTGCAGGTGGAACTGCTCCTCTCTGTGCCCCACGCACTGCCCGGATCAGTTAATTGCAGCTAGATGCTATTAAGGGTGAGCAAGGGGAAGTCCGAGMGGTGGCCGGTGTGTTTCCAGGTGAGCTGGCATGGCAGAGGGGTAGAGGAGAGGTCCGTTAACCAGTGCTCTGGCTGGCAGGGATGGGAATCCAGGAGGTCAATCGATTTCAGGAGCGTTCGGAGAGGGATCAGGCTGGCTCCAGCAGTAGTATGCTGAGAAAAGATTTCTTCCATTTGGCTAGCTGGATGCTGGCAGGATTTGCCCAGCGTGCCCARTAACAACTGTAGCCCGTGGTTCAGCTGCACTGGGAGGGAAAGAAAAGGCAGGCCATGATCTAGAGTGACTTGTCGCTGGCTGGCAAGCTGTCTTGGCTCTGATGTGCCATCTCCCCGAGGCTGATGGGGAGGGGAAGTGGAGACTGCATTCAAATGCCTATTGTCTGTCCTTCGGCTGGGAGCAGAGCCAGGAGAGAGAGAGGCTCTGGCAGCGTCTGATACAGGGGGCAGATGTGAGGGGAAACGTACTCATCTGTAAAACGCTGTCGCTGGGATTTTCAAAGGAGCCTCAAAKGTTAAGTGCCCACGTGTTGGAATGTGTCCGTGAAGGTCAAGAGAGAAATCCTGGGCTCCTGGGATTCCTGCTGGGCTCGGGGAAGCTTTTTTGAAGGTAGCTCTTGCCACTGGGACAAACCCTCGTGCAGCATCTGTGGGTTGTCCAGGTGCCTGCTGTTCTGGGCCCCGTTTATTTAAGCATGGCTGGGGAGAAGGGCAGAGCCACGCGGTGCCAGATTTAATCTCTCGTGGGGGCCTTCAGAGGTGCGCAGCGGAGTTCAGTCTGGCTCCCCTCTCCTGTAGCCAGCTGCCAACTTCTGCAAGCATGAGCTGAAAGCAGAGTATTTCCTGACCCTACCTGTCCTCTCCCTTCACCCCTGCCAAAGTAGGGCTCGGCCACAGGTTTCAAGCAGAGCTGGAAACTTGGCACTGAGGCAAGGAGGAAAAAAGAGCCCAGCTTGCTCTTCTATGTCTGGGTTGGCTTCTGTACTGCTGTGGGGAGTACAAATATGTTCCCAATCTGTTTGCTTCACTGACGTGACTCCAAGACACACAGGCAACCGATACACTGACCAAGAAGGGGCCATTGTTAGAGGGACCTTCTTGACTGCGGCTCTGCTGTAACCAACCGACCGCTGCTGCTCTCCAGCGCTGGACCGCAGCCTTCCCCCGGCTTCCTTCACRGGATCCAGAGCGCCCGGTCCTCCCGGGTCCCCCGGCTTTAACCGCACATTAGCACAGACAGGCCAGGGGTTCGTTTACTCGTCCATCCCTGTGCCTTGATCTGGCCTTTTGATTTACATGCCCATCGCTGGCAGGCAGATAGTAAATCAAGCTGTAGATAAAAGAAGTTACAAACGTTGCTCTCTCTCTGGGACCTGCGAGCCGCCCCAGCCGTTCACCGACACGTTGCTGGTTGCACGGAGGCAGACGGGCTGAGCAGGCARAGAGCTTGTGCTGGAGGCTGAGAGCAGCCAGGAGCCAGGGGAGGGGAGTGATGGACTGATGGACAGGTTAGCATTTTGCCTAAGGAGGAATAAAGGCCCCAAGAAAACCAGAGGAGAGGAAGGGAGTTGCCTCATTGCTTTCCAGCAGCCAAGGCAGGGTTGTCCTCTGAGAGGTATTTCCTTAAGCTTTATCGAGTCCGATTTTAGTTGCAACTTTTATGAACAATAAAGGCTTCCAGTTTCCCTCGGAGGAACTGGAATGAATCCAAATAGATTTTAGTGCTGAGAAGCAGATCCTGTTATTAATGTCAGCCTAATCATTTCTATCTCCTTCCCATCTTTTTTGCCATTCATACACCTAAAAAGCCTGTGGTCTGTCAAGTTATCAAGGTTATCAAGTTGAGTCCACCCTCTTTATCTGCTTCTGAAACTGCAGACCAGATTACAGCCTCCCCTGGCTTTTAGGGTCTGTGAGAGCATTTAATGTGCCTGCACCAGAGCGGTGGTTGTCTGGACATTGTCCCCCGTGCCTCAGGAGAGAGCTGGCAGCGCGACATGTAAACCCCAAAGCTGGCAGGACAACGAAGCAGAGCTAAGCTGAACTGGGGACCAGCACACGGCCAGGAATGATYTTCCAACCCTCCTGCTGCTGGGCCTGTGTCTCTCTGGGAAAAGGGCCTCTGACCAGGACTGAACTGGGAGCATTCGGCTGAGAAAATTCCCTGCTAAAAATAGCAGCAGGAGATGTTTAAGGAGAAAAACAAGTCAGGGTCTGGGAGAAGTTAGTTCCCAGATATGTGGCTAATTCAACTCCCCCAGGACAAGGAATCCTTTAACCCCTCCATGCCAAGGCTCRTTTCTGCTCTATTAAACAAGCTTGCCTTGGTCAGGAATCCAGGTTGGGACAAGCCAGAATGGCTTTCGTCCTCACTCCTTGCTCTGACCTGGCATTACTTTCCTCCCTCTTCCCCTGCTCATTTAGGCCAGCATATTCCCGAGAGTGCTCTACGTCGAGCTTTTCATCTTTATCTGTCTGTGACTTCATTTGGGCTCCCTTTAATTCCCCGTGTACTTCCTAAGAAAATAATCTCCATTGAACCCTGCAGCGCAACTCCCTCTGCAGGTTTGCAGCCCGCGCTCAGGCTGATGTTAACAAGGTAAGTCTTTTCAGATCTGTTCGGGYGATTCAGGGCTGCCCCTGGAACAACATTCCCCCAACTCACATGTCCTCAGGCCTGCACGTGGCTCGCGCAGATTTCTACTGGATGCCTTTTTCCCTTGTAGATCTGCGTCCTTTGTTCTGACAGATTCACTGCAAAGCTTCAAAGCTGCCTTGCAGAAGACGGCCCCACCTCTCCGGCGTGGAATGACGGCAGCGGTTTCACAGGCGCTCGGTCGCACGCTCATAGGCAGATGTGAACGTTCCCTTGGTGCCTGCAGTCAGTCTCTTGCAACGTTTATTTGTACGTGTTTCGTGCAATGCACTAGCTAGACAATTGCGTTTTATACCCGAGGCTAGAATTATACACACGAAAAAGACAAAAATGATACTGTAAAATCGGAAGAAATGTTCTTAAAAAGAGAGCTGTTTTCCGTCTTGTCATAAATGATTTCTCTGTGTGCTTGCTCACGCCCTCTCCCGTTCCCTTCTCTAGCCTACTCTCAGCTCTTGGCTCTGATGACTACTACTCTCTTCCCAACTCCCATTTTCCACAGGAAGATGACATGGTTGGTCTTTGATAAGCAGAACTTCAGATCTGTGTTTTGTTGGTCAAGCTATAGGCTGGAGGAGGAGGGAGGCTCAAGAGATTAGAGTCACAGACAGAGGAATAGAGGATTATAGGCTAAAACCCTGCGAGTCTCTGTATTGATGGTTGGGACACAGCCAGACACTAAAGGGTATTGCAAAGCCTGGTGCTGATAGCATATCCGCTTATTTCCTGCCTTTGCGTTGCAGGCAGCTGTTGATATATGTGTTCTCATCAAAAGCCAGGGTCAGGCAGGTACCGAGCATCCTAGCTCCTGTCGAAGTCAAATACCTGCTGAGATCAAGTCTGTGCGTTGGCTGGCGCTCAGCCTGGAAAACGTCACTTTGGCTTACGAGATTCTCAGCAATCTTTGAGTCAAATTCCCACACAAGACAAAAATAAAGGAACTTGCCCCTTTTCCCGTTACAGTTCATTCTGCCTCCCTGATCCTGGCCATAGATCCCTGCCATGTCTCACTGATCCGACTCTGCCCTGGAGACTTCCCTTGGCATCTGTCGGCTGCAATGAGAGCCCTGCCGGGAGGAAGGGAGAGGACAGGAGGAAGACCATTGCCCCTGGCTCTTATCACAGTTATCTGCTGGTTCCCTCCCACTTTGCACTAATTTGGTATCAGCATCTGCCACTTTTGGGAGGAAAGGGACTTGCTGAAGTGAGAAATAACGTAGGATGTGCCTGTATGGCAATTCTTGGGGCTGGCTAGGGGAACAATGGAAGGCAAGTGGGAATAGGCAGGAAGGRTTGGTTTCAAAACTGCCCTGTGCAAATATTCCCACTTCAGTGCTCACCATTTTTGTTCCTGGCCTTTGCTTTTGCTGTTGTAAGGCGCTCTCATCCAGCTCACAGCTCACAGMATGGTATATCCACTGCCGGCTGAGGTGGTGCGGTCCTTGCTCTTCCTGTGACTTCCCATTCCTCAGTTTTTTTCCKCCGGTGAACTGGAACTGTACATCCTTACCGAATTGCAGGGGACACCGAATCTGAAGGGAGTGAGGCTTAACTGATAAATGTACAGCGCTTTAACAGATGAAAACGATCGTGGGGAAACACTGCAYGTGAGAACCTCAGCAGACATCCAGGCACCCGGCCAGTTGTATTCCTTGGGTTTTCATGCCCTAAAGCAGAGGTGGGGATGAGCCGACCTCCTGAGATGCCCTCATGTCCCATTTTCTGTGAATGCACTAATTTTCACGGTCCGTATTGGCTGTGAGCCAGACCGGTTTGAAGACGTAATTATGCTGTCCATTTGTTAATGAAAATGGCAAGAGCAGTGCTTAGTACAATGTGACTGTTTTGATACATTCCTAGCCAAGTGATCTGTAATTGTTTCCTTATTGCCTTATTTCTCTTCTGGTTTTTGCCAAAGACTTRGTGCAGCCGTAATTAGAAGCTCTCCTGCCTGACGGCCTTCTCCGAGTGGCACAGCAAGGCCACCTGCCCCTGCTTTTTCCTCCCGGAGAGCCGGCGTAACRTTGCAAGCCCAAAGCATCTGTGTGAGGGGCTTGACCTCAGAGGCCAGTAGCAAGGCAAAATAAATAATCTGGGCAGGACTTAATCCCCTGGTTAGCGGTATCTAATGCCACGCAGAAGCTTCGTGCCCTGTTCCCTGTTGCTTACCCAAGGAAAATGAGACCTTCTGTTCGGCCTCATGTTTCTTTCTTGGGAAGGGAGAAGCAATTCAGGAGTGCAAGGGCTGGTAACAGCCTCTTCTAAGCACAGCTTTCCTATTCATGTTCCCTTTCTGTTCCCTCTCCGTTAACCCTTCATCCTAGATTTTGAGGGGCAAATTCTAACTCTTTCCATCTTTTCTTTGAGTTGAAGATGGCCCAAAATTATATTACAGAAAGAGATGCAATCTGACATGCTGGAAGCTCTCTCACCCTTGCTGCTGCCATCTCAATCTCTTTTAAGCATTAGGTATTAGTCATCCACCCAAGTATTGCTTCCTTCCCATCTTGCACGTACGTCCAGCCCTTTCCAGGAGAAAAGCCAGAAACCGGGGTATGAGCTTGGGAAAACAGGAGAGCTGGGACCAGCTCATGCACAGATTAAGRTGTTGGGCAAGGCACGTACAGCCACATCTGCAAAGTATTAAATGCCCATCTTCCCCTTGATGTCAACACCATTTAAATACCTTTGCGGAGCTGGCTCTTGGTCTCTGGAGCCACGTCTGTTCTGACGGGTGAAAATCTATTTCGATAAAACGGGCTAAGTGTGCTAGGCCCTTCGACCTGGGAGCTTTCTCCCCAGGTTGCCAGCCATCAGCTCAGCTCTGGCTCTCTCCTAAAGCATCTGTGCTGCCTTTGGGCGAGCAGAGCGTGAGTACCTACCGGTGGACTAGGTCCAAGCTCAACATGTCCAGCCAAGAGCTCAGGCTTATGCTAAGACTGTGAGTAAGCTTGAACTCTTCCTGTTCAGACAGCTCCGGAGCATGGCTCATGATGCCTCCTCCTAGCACAAGCCTAWAGATTTGCGAAGCGGGTGGCGTGCAAATCTGATCTGGAGCATAGGCTGTCTCATTTTTGTGAAGGTGCAGATACGCAGGGCATTAATATCTCATCTCTAAACAGACTGCGGTGCCGTGAGCAACAGGGCAACCAAAGGTTGTGAAATTCTTACCTCCAGAAGCCCTTGTCAGATGGGTATTTGAGGCAGTGTGTCTGCAGCTGCATCCCAACGTGACGAAACCAAACTTTGGGAAACCATCRGAAAGCACCGCGCGGTCTTCACCAGGCAACACCTACAGTTCCCTCCCTGCATGGGAGAGAGGAGGAATGTTTGCTGCAGAAGGAGACTGCTTTGCAGAGAGGTTTTTGTCTTAAGAGGGCTCCGTGTCTCCTTGATAGCAACCTGTTTCACTACTGAGTGTAGGTGTGTAAGCTGTGTGTATGCCAATGGCTKTGCTGTCTGATTAGGAGGTAGCACAGTAAATCCTCCTGTCCAAAAGGGGGGAAAAAAAACAAAAGGAAAAAAAAAGAAGGAAAAAAGATTGTGTGGCCTGGATGCTAATGGGCCTTCTACTCTGCAGTAAATACAGTCAGGTCCTTAAGGTGCTGGCTTAAACCAGGAGATTTAAACAGGTTGAGATTTTGTTCCAGAACTGTGTCTACTCTGTTTGCAGACAGGCATCTCCTTGTCTTCTCTAGTGGTGAGCAGGAASAGAGTGAATTAAGAGCAAAATCCGAAATTCTCATGTCTTCGAGTGAATGCAAATACTCAATGGTCTTCAACGCAACTTTGTCCTGTGGGGTCCGGGTCCTGCTGAGACTCCCTTATTATCAGCATTTCAGAAGAAACAAGTGCCATCAGCTAGGTACCTAAGAAAGGAGAAAAGCAAAAGCCAGAACCACGTGGAGTGCCAAACACTGCTCTCTAATATTGCATTTGCCTTCTCTAGGTTAATTATGCTTCATGTTCCCTGCCCAGGCGGGCACATCTCCTTTGTTTGTAGGTGTCTATCAGAGAGTTGGCACCCTTTTAACTAAGCGGTACAAGCCATGCATCTAAAATAAGTCATGCTGTTTTATGATAGCTGGTAAAAATAAAGCCTTACTAGCACACGCAGCTATAACAGCACAGAGGATTTACGACTGAGTGGGTTTTTTTCTAGGGTGGGCTGGCCACAGTCCGGTGATGGCCTTTTTATAACCGTTATCAGCTCCCACACAGACCAGGTCCATCTGTTACTTAATTTGAACAGAGACACTCCTAAGCTTTTGTTCGCTAGTCTCTCGTGCACATCGACATTGTTCTCTAGCAGGGCAGCCCACCCGTGAGTCAGGCTTGGCTGGCTGATCTCAAGAATGCGCCATGGAAAACTGGAATAAAAGAAAGGCAGGCAGCTCGCTCTGGTCACTTGGCCAGCACGCTCCACCTGCCCGCTCCCTTGTACCAGCCTGAAGGGGCTTTTAACCTGCAACTTGGATGCCAGAGCAAACATAGGGCCAGCTCCTTGGACTGGAGGCAAGGGTTGAAAGTTAAGACTGAGTACTACAAAGCAAAATCCTGCTGACTGCATCTAATGGCATAGGCTGGGTTTTTCAAACAGACCTATATGAACTGTCACTTAGAAAGGTAGTGAGACACCTAAAAATGTAAATGAGGATCAATAGGATGCCTAATTCCCACTGAAATGCAGCAAGAATGAGGTATGCCATTCATTCCCTGCCCACGCATTTATGCACCCTTTATAAATCCAGTCTTTATATATCACAAGTGCCTTTAAGTCCCTTAAGCTATTCCCAAAACCTCAGCCAAGGGACAGCTGGACAAAAAAAAAAMCCCCAAAACTTACCAGAGCCAGAGTGGGTTAGACATTTTTTGGTATCTCATTCCTACGCCACGCCGTGTTGCCTATCCTACACCACCTTGTCTAGGCTGGCACAAGTTGCATCGTGGAATCGCAGTGAGATGCACTGGGCATAGAGAGGAGGAAGGATAAAGAGCCTGAAGCACTGAGAGACGAGAGGGTGGGTATTTCGAGGTGCAGATGGTCGGATGTTTCTGAAAGTTAGGGCTTACGGTGATTTCCTCAAATTAAGCTGAGGGCAGAAACCTGGCCTCCCTCCTCCTTGTCTTATCCAGCCCAGCACTCTGTGGCTTCCTCTGCTCTTCCTCTGGAAGCTTCCTCCCTACCGCATACACGCGACAACTTCTAAGGCAAGGGCGGTGCTGGGGTCGGCAGGGCTGCCCTTAACAACAGCGCTTGTCCCCTGCCTGCTGCCCGGATCATCTCTGCCCTGTCCTTGGCACCAGTTCTTTCACTGCAGCTCACAGTACCGGGGACGGATGCTCTAAGGGGCCTCTCCAAACGGGCAGTCATAAATGTGCTGACATGCAGAGGGCTCGGCTAACAAGTTGCTAACACCTAACAATATATCTCTCACTCAGTGGCACTCCAGCTACACAGAGKAACCGTCCAGAAAGCAAAGATGCTTAACAAGGCATGTGGTTTATAGCAGCATTCCCACATGGCTTAGATGCATTTTGAATTGCAAATCAAGCAACGGCTTAGTGATGATGGACACCTCAAGCAAGGCATATTTTTGTTGCTTTAGTGGGCAGGTGTTTAAATACAGCTGCATGGTTTTGTACTGCTTGTGCCTGACAGTGCATTAACTAAAATTACCGTATCGGATAACTGCAATATCGGCAAAGCGGCATTGAACGATACTGCAGCATAGACTGTTGGCAGCAAATTATTTGAACTGTTTCCTGGTCATCTTTTTTACCTTGCCTATAATACTTCAGGAACACTTCACCTCCTCTTCAAATTTCTGCCTAGAGTTTTTAAACAGAGAAGTGATTAGGATGGAAGGAGATGGAAGGTGAGGCTTTACCTTAAACCCGGTACAGAGACAGGAGATTTAACACAGTCTAGTTGTCTATAAAGCTGCTAGTTTTYTTTCTGAAACTCTAGTTTCGGTGTAGCATTTTAAAATGATTCAGATAACATGAGTCACAGTAACAAGCAAGGGCTGGATCTCTTTAGCTGAAAGAAGTGCCATAAGAATATGCTATAGACTTCACTGCCTTGTCCCGGATTCTATTTTGGAGAACCGGTGGCATTTGGGATTCAGCCATATGTCTGGCTGAGTCTGTAGCACATACAGATCTGGCGGGTATCGGGAGATGTAGCACATACAGATCTGGTAGGTGCGTCTGTTGCGGCATGCGTGCTGCTCTGGAGAGGAATGCGTGTCTATGCCCGGCTGTTCCCCGTCCTGGGTGCTGAGAAGTCCTTTGAAGTGAGATTTGCCTAACGCCAAACCTTTGCTGCTTATTTGCACTGGGCTGAAAGAGGTCTAAAGGAACATCTTCGGAATGCTCTTTTTAAAAGGTGGCAGTCCCCACGAATGATGATTTAACAGGCAAAAGAAAGCAACCCCGAAGGGCGGTCACCAAAGAGGCAAGGCTTGCCAGCAGCAGGGAAATGCGACACAGCACAGCCGCCCAGGCTCCTTCAACAGGAGGGTGCTAACAGCTGGGAAGCGCTGGCTTGGGGCACATTCCTCCAGCCCCATGGAGGCCGGTGAACGAGGGATACCCCAAAGTAATGCTAAGAGGAGCTGTAACCGTGCTCTGCTCCTGCTTTGCAATCTGTGTGGTCTCTTAGGGGTTTTTGTTTTGTTTTGCTCCCTGCATAGCTGTAGCTTTCTTGTTGTTTAGAACATGCTACTTGCAGTATTCTTCTGCCACACAGAGAATAAATCTGTCTTAGCAGTGATTTAAGCAGCCACATTGATCTCTGCCCACAGYCAATACATGTAATAATGTCAGAACTTCTGACACAGTCTCCAAGGACTCAGCTTCTGGCTAAAATTTGTTGTCATCCTGCTTTGTGCCTGAGGGATAGACCTAGATCTCTTGTGTTTAGTGGGTGGGAAAAAGCCTGCTGTGAACAGTTTCCGAGAAATGAGACGGGGCCGGAGTTTGACGGAGTCCCGCTGTCTTTGAGTGAATACTTCTAGAGTCATAACTCCTTTGGAGTAACACAACATTGTGATATTTCTATCTCCACCTTCAAATGAACTTATATTGTAGCTACAGTAGATGTACTTCAGTAGGACTGCTACCATGATATCTACTTGATGGGATGCAGTTTTTCTGAAAAAAGATCTCACGTAAACAGGAATGTATAACAAAAAGCAAACCAGTGCGTCGAGTTTCCTTCAATGAACAAAAAACCTTTGCCATGCGCCTTTCCCTCCCTGTCTTTCTCTAGCATTTCCAAAAGGAAGATTTATAGGATAGTACAGACCAGACAGACGTTGTGCAAGCTGTCTTCTTCAGCTCTTCAGGTGCAGTGAAACTCTTGATAGTCATCTGCCACTTCAGGTCTTAGAAGGCTATCATGTAGAATTGCCTTTGTAATGCCGTTCCCCGATGAAGGAGGGTGCTGTCTCTGAAGAAAGCAGAACCCACAGCTTCCCCCCTTTAAAAGCTGAGCCAAATGCATTATCAGAGCCACCTGTCCCAAGCAGGAAGCCACCCAGGATCTCCATAGTTTAGCTGAGTGCTCAGGCCTGGGCCCTCGAGAAAAGCTCTCTTGGTTCCAGCAGCAGGAATCTCACAGCAGAAGCCATCAAATGCCTTGTTTGTACGAAGTGCCCTACACTATTGTTGAAACGGTGTCCAAAGATTTCAAAAGGATTTTCCCAAGACTGTTTCTTGTGTTCTGGTGACTAGCTACTTCTAATGCTCCGGGGTTTTGCTGGGATCAGTGAAATCTGTTTATGCTCACGAGGGAGCAGAGCAAGGATCACAACCCCAGAGAGAACACCTGAGGGGATCAAAGGATGAACAGAGGGAAAGGAACGTGCCAGCGGCTTGTGGCGTAACTACATTTTTTCAAGGGGTGGGTCTGGAAGCACCAGGCCTGATGAAAATGGACTCTGCTTCATAGCAGACTTGGACAAATTACTGGTGGTTGCTTCGAGCACCTCCTGACTGAAACGAAGCAAGCCCGGAGCACCTGCTTCGACCTGCTGAGAGCCAGCTCTGCAAATGGCATTCTCCTGGCTCTCCGCAGTAAAGCATAAGCAGACTGAAAGCACAGTGCTCCCCGCGCTGCCCTGTTACTCTGATACACAAGACTTCTCCCAAGTAGCTGCATTAGAGTCCGGAGCATTGTCATCTTAGTTCAATATTGGATTTCTCCCAACTGCTGCACGAATGTCTCAAGTGCAGAAGGGGGAAGGGTGGAAAGGTCCTGCTAAGAGCAGTTTTGGCTGGGCCAACTATTAGTTTGCATCAGCCGGTGGCTTTTATGTGAGTAACAATTATTTTGTACACAAAGGCAGCTTCTAAACCTTGCCAAACTCCAGCTCTCCCCAGTGGTCTTTGGGGTATAAGCACCGAGAGCCAAGGCACCGAGGAAGGCGTCAGCATTTAACGAACAATGAGGGCTAAGAATCGGCAGGGAACATTTCAAAAATGCTGAAAGGATTTTAGGTGTTCAAGGCCCTTGAGCTTTCGGTGGGAGGGCGTCGGGTGGGTATTTCTCGGACTGCTGCCTTGCTCTGTTACGCTGTCTGATCCACTCCACCAGCGGAATTTCGCCCCTGCATTGTCAGATTCGCTCTGTCCAAAAGCTTTACACCCTGAAGGCCAGCGCACAGGAATTTCCAACTGGCTTTCATGATGCCGAAGATCCTTTCTTTGTCCACGTCTCCCTTCAGCTGCCTTTTCTGCTTTCTGTTCAGGTTTGTTAGGACTTTTTTATTCCGAGTAAAACAGTCTTAACCTTTAGATACATCTCTTCTCATGTCACTGAGGCACTGGTTTCCATCATCTATGATCAAGGCATGGCTTGCCTCTGCTGTCTGATTTGCTTTCTTCCTGCTGCGCCGTGCTGGAAACTGCCTGCTTGTTTCCTTCTCCCTCAGGAGAGCTGCTGGTGAGGGTGGCTATCCAGTAGTGCGTGAATGTTGTTGGTACCTGCTCTGGTGAAATGCACAGCAGAAGAGACACGGAAGGCAGATTTTTCAAAAGAAAATAATARGCGAAAGACGGGAAATTACTGTATTAATTAGAAACATTTTGGTGCTCAGAGTACAGTAAAGGGAAATAGCTTGTGGTATAAGGGTGCCTTGCAGCRTTGCACGATTGAGCTTTTGTTCCAGTGTCAGTCTAGGTGGGACTCTACCCAAAGAGCTGACCTCCTCTGTTYTCTCCTGAATCCAGTCCTTTCATGATGTACTACCTTGCATTTCACATTACCACGCTGAGTCTTAAAAYAGTTGAAGATGTAGCCAGTGTATGTTAGAGGCCTGGCACATTTCATCTAGGAACTGACCGGAACTGCTGAGGTTGGTCTGCTTCCCGTCTTTTCCTGCTCATCAAATTAATTTGCAAAATAATACATTCACTCTTGCATTGTCAGAGTGAGAGTTCCTTTACCATCTAAATAAGCATAAGGCACAAGGAAACAGCTTGTGCTGGCACTGGTTTTGTGCTATTATGTTAATCCTCCTCTTTAATTGCTACTTCTAACAATTATATTTTCCTGTATTTACACCACAACTCCTAAATAAACTTAGGCCTGCTGGACCGGCATTAGTAGCCAGGCATAGGTTTTATCTAGGGAAGTTAGTCCCTGTAGCTGGCCGAGAAGATTTCTCAGCGGGCAGAGTGTTTCTAGTTGGGTGACTTAGGAGCTGTGCTATTTCTTATTACCTTCTGTTTGTTTTTCCAGGCTGCAGACTCTTGGCTGTGGAGCTGACATCCAGCAACACCAAGCCGGTGGTGCAGGAATTCCAGAGTGAGTGCCGCGGGGGCCCGCTGGCTGCCTGACGCGCTGGCTGCACTGCCCTCTGCCTGGGGATTTGCATCAGTCCAAACAATTGAGAAAAATTCTGCTTATTGCTCGTGGTAGCTGGTTTCTTGGGGGAGGCAGGACAACCGGGAGCTTGAGATTCAGAAAAGCGCTTACGACTATGTCCATATCTCTGCCTGTTTAGCAAAGCACTTGATTGAAATGGTTTATTGAAGTCCCCTGCAAGCCACTGGCATTGCAAAGTGTCTGCTTAAGTGCTTTTTTGAACTGGTTCCCAAAAGGAGGAAAGGCGGTAGCCTTGCAATTAATATACTGAAAAGGGGGTCGGGAAACTTCTATTTTATCCTGGCCCTACTACAGAGGTGCGATGTGATACTGGGTAAGCCACCTCTCAACCCTGCTGCGACGCCTTCTTCTGTAGAGGAGACGGAGATGACAGTGCCTGCTTCAAAGGGGAGTGGGTTTGCTGAATTTACCCCCAGGCACCGTGGTCCTCAGTACATTACCAGACACCACCCAGGGAGACTCTGCATCCCCGACTCACGCTGTAGGCTCTGATTAGCAGCAAGACAGTGCTATGGACTCACCCTGTCATAAGGTCTTGTTTGCCCTAAGTTAGAGCCTGTAGAGAACAGTGTGTTCATTTCTCTCCATAGTTAATATCTCTTCGGCTATTATTTTTGCTGGCCAAAATCCATCTTCCCCAATAGCTCCTGGAACCCAGCAGTGTTTCTGTTTGCGAGGCAGATGAAAGAGAAGGCTTTGCTTTGTGGGCAGCATCTCCTAATAAAACACTGTGCAAGACTGCTTAAAGCAGAGCAAAAATACAGCTGCTTCCTATTAATCTGTATTTCCTTTATTTCTCCTGCTAGGTGTTGAGCTGTCCTGCATCATTAAGTCCACCGTAACACTAGAACCCAGAATTGAGTGGAAGAAAATCCGAGATGGCGAAACCTCTTACGTATTTTTTGGCAATAAAATGCAGGGTATGAAGATTCGTTGTTCTTAGACTTCCAAAACAGCCTCAGAAACRATACAACTGAGAACAAACAAGTCTGTAAAAGGCAGGACCTCTGGCTGTCTTGCTGCTTTCTTCTGGAACTATGGTTTAGCAGTTGAAGTGCAAGATGGAGAGAGAGCAGGATGTTCTTTGCTTTCTGCCCTCATTATTGACAGTTCACAGTAGGGAGCCACAAAGAGCTGGAGTGAGATCCTATGTAGGAGATACTTCTTGGGTAAGAAAGCAAATGCTACAGCTTCCCTTCTCCAGCACCTGTTGGTCCTTGCTGGAGGCCACTGGGTGTCTGAGCTCTCGGGACCAGCCACTGACCCCTCCTGCCTTTCCGTATGAAATCTGAGGGCTCCACCTGCACTTCAAAAGGGGTCTCTTGCCTTGAGCTGGCAGTGCTTACTGCTGAGGTAGCACGGGGCTTTGGTGCTTTGCAGCATCCTGGGAGCACGGGATTAGAAGCAGACTCTTTGGCTTGACGGTGAAGGTCAAACACAGGACTGCCGGTAGGGCTTGACTCCCATCCGGAATTACTCCAACGCTTTAGATGGGACCAACAGCCACATCCAAATGAATCTTCCAAAGGAGACAAGACCTGAGGCTGTCTTGGAAGTCCAGTTTTGCCACAATTTTTGAGATTTGGGGCGGTCCTTTCTAGTTCGTCCTCTTATATGGTTAGCAGTGTTGGTTTCTTTTGTGGTCACTGGTGAGAGGAAGGCTCTTAGCTTTAGAGCATCGAGTTCCTTTCAGGTGGTTCTCTTGACTCCGGAAAAAGTCCAAGATCAACCACTTAATTCAGATGCCTAAAGTTAGTCTGTGTGACTACCCTGAAATTCTTCTCTTTTTCCTCTGTATCAGGAGACTTTGCGACTCGTGCAGAAATTCTGGGCCAGACRTCGCTGGTGATTAAAAACACGACCCGGATGGACACTGCCACATATCGCTGCGAAGTGGCAGCACCTTCYGATACTAAAACCATAGATGAGATTAATATCCAGCTTACAGTCCAAGGTATAACTTTAAACCCAGATACCTCTGCAAGCACTGCTAGCTAACAGAAGAGGCTGTGAGTGTCCCCAGAGTTGAAACAGTGGCACTCGACAGACCCTGGAATTTCTTGTCTAAAACCAGCTGGAAATAGTGGAAAGTTTTGATGCCTTTGTAGCACAGCCATCGTAGAAAGTRTGTCAGAAATTATTTAGTTCTACTCAGCAGTGCCATTCACATGGTTTGTGTCTTTCCCACAGTGAAACCTATGACTCCTAGATGCACTGTGCCTAAAGCTGTACCTGTTGGCAAGACAGCCTCTCTTCACTGCCACGAGAATGAAGGTTACCCAAAGTCCACTTACAGCTGGTACCGCAACAGCGAACCTTTATCACCAGACACGAAATCAAATGCCAAATTCCAGAATTCCTCCTAYACCTTGAATCCCACCACAGGCACTCTGGTAATGCCCTTACAGACATAATCAAGACTTGTTTCAYGGGACAGGTTATTTTTAAGGTCACTTGTAAAAGAAAAGTCATTGCATGGCTTTCAAGGAAGGTATAGTTTGAAGAAGGTTAGGTGTTCTAGGATCTGGATGACTTGGGAAAGGGAAGATTAATGATGGAAGAAGACACTACCCTAGCRGTTTGGTTTTGACCACTGCCAATACCACATGCCTTTTCAGAAAGAGGGAAGGAAGATGTCTCACAGCCCACCGTGAAGCCTGGGCAATGGAGAGTTGCTTATACATGCTTATACCTTCACAGTGCCTTCTGTCTCTCACGTCCTGCTCCCCCCGCTTTTCTCCTCACCAGGTTTTCCATGCCGTGCACAAAGGCGACACAGGCCGTTACTCCTGTATAGCAACAAATGATGCTGGCTTTGCCAAGTGTGAGGAGCAGGAGATGGAAGTCTGTGAGTGCCTCTACATACTTTTCATCAGTGCTGATTAATATAGCACCATAAATAAATTGTCATCACCACAGGGAAAGCAGGGGGACATCCTAGAGCATTAAGTCTTTCCTGCTTTCTCATAGCCCCAAACACAGGAAGAAAAAAAAAATATCTAAAAATTCAGGGAAACATGAAAACACTGTTCAGATTCATTGTAAGTTTTAGTCTTGGAATTGGGGACTTACTGGTTCCCTATGAATTACTGGAGATTGCTTAAAATATTCGAGAGATGTCATTTTAGTGTATGTAAAGCTAGAATACCACGACTGCTTTAAAGAAATACTGGATGATGGCTTCTCTCTTTGCCAGATGACCTCAATATTGGTGGGATAATTGGTGGAGTCCTGGTGGTCCTAGCAGTTTTGGTGCTCATCACTCTTGGTATCTGCTGCGCCTACAGAAGGGGTTACTTTGCAAATAGCAAAGAGAGTGGGGAAAGGTAAGCTGGGATGCAAAGTGTTCTTATACAAGTCCCTGCGCCCACAGCTGGCATGAAATAGTCTGAAGGGTGCCAGGAATTGGTGGCTAAAATGTATTTCAATGCCTGACTTGGATGTATTTCTTCCCAGTTCCCTACCAAAGATCACAGGACAACCCCGTTCTTGAGGTATCCGATTCCCCACTGTAAACCCTGCACCACGCCGAAGGTTTATCTGCCTAAGGGGGAATTTTGGTATGGCTCCTCTTGTGCTTGCTACCAAGACCAGACAGAGGAGTCAAAGCTGTGCTCTCATAACCTCATACTTTGCATGGGAAGAGGGGACCAGCACAATTAAATGCCTGCGGGTGTTTGTCCAATAGGTTATGTGCTGTTGGCATAATGAGGTCTACAATTTAATGAACAGAGCTCACTGCACGATTAAAGCATCAGGACATGCATAGAAAATATATGCACAGAAGAGTAGGCTCTCTGCAGGAAATCTCACTAGTTGTGAGAACCTAAATTTGGGATTAAAAAAAAGCCGTTTTAGAACACACATTAAAACGTTAAAAACAACAGCGTTAGCATCAGAAACAAGCCTTGATATCCTTACAGAATCTGTAGAAGAGATAATATATGTAAAACTAAGATTCTCACCAGACAGATTAGTTCCATGTTAAATGTTGCTTTTCAGCAGAAGTCCTGTCCTTTTTTGTTTGGTTTGGTTTGCTTTTCAGAAAAAGCTCCAAATATCCTATTTAAATGCAGCTGAGGGTTGGCATACACCGGACTTGACAGTCGTATATAAATTCTGAATTCCTATGGGATTGCAACCAAGTGCCGCTTCCTTATAACTAAAGAAAATGCTGAAGGCATCTGGCAGTGAAGGTTTAAAATGAATTTTATAACTGCCCCAGGAAACAATGCAGGAGGCTCAGAGAAAGGTAGTGCACAGGGACCAGCGCAGGAGAGCCCAGAAAAGAATCAGTTAATCTCTTTGCAGAGTTAGTCTTGCAGAAACCTACAGCAATCTTTTTACCCTGTGCTGAAGGGGAATTTAGAAAAAATCCCAGTCATGACGAATGATGGAATAAGCACAGATCTATCATTTGAGTAATGAGCTGGGTTTCTCTCTGCTTGCTTTTCATTCGGCTGCTCTTGCTCATTTTTGTCTTTCTCAGCACCTCCCCTCCAAAATCCTGCAGTCTTTTTGCCCCAGAAATGAGATCTTTTCCTTTATTTCAGCTACAAGACTCCAGCAAAACCTGATGGCGTTAACTATATCCGGACAGATGATGAGGTAAGAAATGATTTGCATTTAACATCTCACTGTTTAGGAGAGGAAGAAGGTGGGCAGAGGACTACTAGCTTTTTTAGGGCCTACAGGCTTTCTTAGAGTGGGCACCACTCAGAAGCAAGGATGCAGAGCAGAGAGAAAACAGAAGGGTGAAGGCTGAGTCATTTCCTTAGAAATGATGAACAGTTTAAGTTGCCTTAAGTGACTGATGCCAAAAGCTRTCAAATGCAGCTCTACTCTGACACAGTTATCTTATGGCTTGACCCCCTTAGGATGAGTTTCATTGGATTAAGTGGGCAGGCCAGGATGCTTTTACAAGAGAATTTGCATTTTGGGATTTGAATAGATCACTAAGCTTAAGATCAGAAAAAGCCTCTCCCTGTTAGCAGAGATGCTGAGGAGGGAATGGGAGAGTCCCCTGCTGTGCCTTGGTAYGGGAGGAGGACAGCAGGAGAAGGAGCCCGTGGCTCGCATGACTGGCCTCTCCCTCTCCTCACCGGCTGGAAGGGGGTGCGACCTAGACCGAATGCTAGAAGTTACAGAGATTGGATCTACCTTTCACGGGCATGTTGCAGGTGGGGGCAGCAGGAACAAAGAGGTACCTGGAAAAGCCACTAGGTCCTTCCTACATCCAGGACTGTTTCGTTGCAGGGTGACTTCAGACACAAGTCTTCATTTGTCATATAAGACAGCAAAAGAATATTGCAAACCAGCAAAAGCAAGTGTGAAAATACCTCCTCCAGGAACTCAAAGCGAGAGCAAAAGATGAATTAAGTGCGCTTGGAAGAGTTTGGAACACACAAGAACTTGATAGCTAGCTATCTGTATATCTTTTTTTTCTTTGCCAAAGTTTAAAGTAACTCCTCACTGCCCAACTTGCATCTCTCCTGCCTCCGGAGATACCAACAGGATCACCTAAACCTGTCCTTGGACTAAGGAAGCGTTTTAATACTTCCCAAGAGACTGGGCTGTGGAAGTTTGTGGAATTGCCTTCTATTTGTGCGGCAGGGACACAGCCACAATGTGCAAACCAACCAGGGGAACRGCGTTAGGTAAACGTGTAGTAGACATCACTAGTACAAATTACTAGTAGACAAAAAAGGTGCTGATACGGCAATAGACGGACTTCAAAGAGTACGATTTATCCATGCGAGGGGGAGTCTTCCTCTCAGCAGCTTGTTGCCCAGGCCTGGCTGGTGACTTTTACACATTTGTGATTGTCTTGCGCTTTTGACTCTTGACTGCTCAGGTGCGGAACGGGATATCTGAATAGCCTACAGTGACAGATACCCATACAGTAAATGCAACTAATGTTCTCAGCCCTTTTGTAAACTCACTGAGTTCTCGTTGCTCCATTTAACACGAAACACGGGCAGCATCAGGCCAGAAGGATTGCTTCTGTTCACTGCTTTGTAGAAAACCCATCGCACACAGGTAWCCCCTCATTCTAATCTGCACGAAGCAGGCTTGCCTCTTGCGTCTTTTGGTGTTTTAAAGAGGCTTATAGTGGAGGCAGAGAACCTAGTGCTAAGACATCCCTTTCAGGAAAATTAAAGCCAAATACTTTCAGGGGCTAAGATTCCCATAAAAGGTACTGAGATGTCTTCAAGCTTTTTTACCTTCTCCATTTATTTTGTAAAATCCCACATTCTAAATTTTTTGCAAAGATATATTTTGATTACTTCAGAAAAGGTAACATTTCTATTTAAAGTGTAAATACCAGCAGTGTTTAAGTAACGTAGCTATTTTTTTACTTTTTAAGCTACAGAGAGGAGCTCAAATGTTGCTATATGGTATGGCGCTGTCAGAGCATATCAGTATTACTGCAAAGCRTAATAAAAAACTGCAGGTGCAACAGCATCCCTTTCCTCTTAAGCTAGCTTTAGCAATTTCCTTGTCACAAGAGGTCTTACCAGACACAGAACAGAGTCACTCAGGGATAGTTTTTGTAAATTTATGGCAGGAGCTGTCAACTTTTTTATATATAAAACTTASTTTTCTTGCCAGTGACCAACACTTTGTTTTTGTTGTTGCAAGAAATATCCAGGAATGGCTTTTGGATTCAGTTCCAACAARGTGACAGAGTGACTTCAATGTCTGCTACCTCTCTGCAAGTTCCCTAAAGCACTAACACGGTGTGACAGCTATGGCAACTTTACAGGTTTAAACTGCATAGCCAAGGCAACTGTTTCTGGAGTGAGGAAAGCAAAAGCTCAATACAAAAGCACTTTTGTAGTGTCAGTTGCAACTTTTCTCTCGATGGTAAAAGAAAAAAAAAAGTAAACAAATCTAGTTCTCTTGCCTTTAGAGAGAATAATTGGAAACACGTGTTTCCCAGAAACATGTATGTCGATAGYGTTGAACAGCATTGGGTAATAGAAGATACGGATGCAAGATGTGGATGCAACACTAGAACTGTGCTGTGGTTTAAGATTWTTTTTTTTTAATGTAGCATAATTTAGTGTTCTTGTATTTCCAATATGAATTGAGTTGTCTTAACTTTTCCTGTATACAGTATTTTGGATACTTGATGATTTGGACTGTCAGTGTCATTTTTTAGCGTTCTGCATTAATCTGCTTCGTTTCCTAGGGGCCTCGCTGGACATGCCATTGCTGCGTTTGTTTTGCCTAAACAAAGTGTTACCACTTCTTTTGCTAATGAAAGTAAAAATAAGGATGGGGCAGCAATAATCATACGTTCTCTGTGTAACTCGGACATTACCACTGCTATCTTGCAACTACGTTATGGTTACTGTCTTAAGACATGCTCTTCGACCAAGCCATACAGTACTGTTCCCTGGCTGCACGCTGCCTCTAATCGCTATGACAATAGTGAGTGTAACGTACCTTTGCACCTTCTGTATATCCACTACTCCTTTTCTATGCTGCTTTTAGGATACCTATAATAAGGGAGAGAAAGAAAAGGTTTGAATCAGGGTAGCTCTGGGCACTATGGGAGCACAATCTACAGTCTCACCATGAGCCAAAGGCAGCCTTCATCTGAAAAGCCAGCAAGCTAAGAATCAAGACTTATTTTTCGGTTCTAAAATGTGACAGTGGCATCTCTAACGAGGGAAGGGGAGATGATCCCCCGATACAGCTCATGAGATCTGATTGATGGAATTCATTGTATCATTGTGAATAATATTCAGGTTTGTACTAATGTATTACGTTTAACTTTGCCAAGAATGTTTTACATAAATACCAAGCTATAAAGCATTCTTGTAGGGTTTTTTGTTTGGTTTTGGTTTTAAACAACCGTATTATTGGAAGCTTCTGTTTTCAATTCAGTGAAATACGGGAAAGTCTCTTCTGAGAGCACTCATTTACTTTTATTGGGCTGAAGGTTACAGAAGGTCCAAGGCATGTTGCTGTTCATCAGTTTATTCGTGGACATTTGTCTATCCCCTGTTCCCCTCTAGAGAAGACAGATTAATGCTCACAGGGCTCATCTCAATGCTGCTCGAGGACAACAAAAACAAGAAAAGCACAAATTAGGAAATAAACTAATTATTCATTCGTTCATTCATTATTCATTCAAAGTGATTAAATACTATTTTRAAGGAGAAGGCACAAAATAAATGGATGTGGCCATAATAGACCATCGCTTAAGCCAAAGCCATTCCCTACRTCCCCTCTTCCCAGGTTTTGACTCTGATTTTGAGAATAAAGTTAAACCTCACTTGAAGGTTTCTCTATCTTCAAAACAGAATAGGGGAAGTGAGGGCAAATTATGGGATGCCAGTGCAGGAGGTAAGTGCCTCTGGAAGAGCTGTGGCAAAACCACGCTCGGCCTCTTTGTTTCCACTTGTACAGAAAAGCCTAYGCCATTTCTGTTGTTCATGCCTGAATAAGACAAAACCGCATGAATAAAACAGATTCCATTTTCAAGTTTCAATGAAATCTAGGGCAAGAGCTCTATAATAGAAGTTAACAACGGAAAAACTTCAGTTAGGTTAACATGGCACCAGAGAGACTCGGGAACGGTCGGATTCCAGCATTTACACAGCGCATTTACAATAAACAAGTTATCTGCGCAGAGCACAAAGCTATGCATATGACTTACCAACCTTGATTTTAGAGAGTTACTCATATCCTGCTTGCAGTCAAGTAAGAGTCTATATTTAAAAGCTGCTGGGTCCAACATTAATTGAACTGAGTGCCTAAGATACCAGCGACATAGTAGAAGAGACTTTGAGGCTGTAGAAATCTATAGAAAAAAATAATTTCTCTGTCAGATCAAGAAGAGGAGAGAAGCTGTGGGTGGAATTAATTCTGTAACCATTTATTTTCATAAAATTTTAATAGTTGGAAATAATACAGTTCAAGAATGGAAATATTCCATATAAAAGAACATTAAGGCTGTTCATACCCACAGGAGTTTTCACAACAAATAAGAGGTGATGTAGCGTGCTATTACCAGATTTAGGGGTGTGGCAGTGACAAGCTGTTTTACCTCTGTTCAATTAAAGCAACTCTAGTATATAACCAAGACGGACAACGAGGGATTGAGTGAATAAGCTGAGCCACTCACCTCCCTGCAAGCTGTGATAAATGCATTTATTGCTAAGCTTGTGGCAACATTATGCTCTTACTTTTCCAAATGGACAAATTATACATCCTGTGAGTGAAGAGCAAGCCTCCCTTTATACTGCAGCTTTCTAGCACTCCAGTGGGCTGTCAACAGCAGCAGCTTATAATACATACATGCGTTAATGCAGGCTTTGTACGCCCATATTCTAGACAGTTTCATGTAAAAACCAAATAAGAATAGATAAGGAAGGAAGGATGTGTGCCCACAATGATTTATAATTACAGAGGAAAAGGACAGATTTCAGACAACATGATGATTCTGTACAAAAGTTCAATGAAAGCATCAGTTGTCTGGTTTCAGTGGAGTTCTCCGCTGGGACCGTCTCAGAGGGACACGCTGGCTGCTTTTTTTCCTTGCTGGGGATTCTACTTTCCACTCCCGTGGCAGGGACGGGCTAGAAGAAGGAAGCAGAATGACCATTTATTTTAAAAGCACCAGCCTTTCTCACWGTGATTGCTGTTTCAGACCTGCGTTGAACTTACGGTTTCTCTGGTGATGTCAAACAGATAATATCTTTTGGCTCATCCTCAGCCTCTTTCTTCTCTGCAAATAATGCATATATTTTTATATTTWAAAAAATGCCACAGATTTGATCATTTGGGTTTTCCACCCCCCTCAAGTTAGAATCACAAAGATAACTTGCCTGGAGCTGAACCGGGTGTGTGCGTCAAGCTGATGTAACTGACCCCAGCACCAAAAGTCAAGTCATTAATGGTCTCTGAAAGAAAAAGCATATAGTAGTGGTCAGYTTGTGACATAGCCAGAGGGCAAGGCATGCTGTAGTAGAACACTTAAGTGTCACAGAGTAAGTATATCCAGTTAATGGTAAGCACATATACATCTCTCTTTTCCAGCCCAGCAGATCTCAGTGTCTCCCGTCCAGCCCAAAAACTGTGTGCTGAATCTGATGGGCCATCTGTGCACATCAGCTTCATGCTCCAGACTTACAGCCTTCCTTGTAGGARGAGGAAATTAATTTAAATATGGGACCTCAGTCACGCATCTCCTTGTCCTGCCTAGGTGGGAGAGCCACACCTTCCACTGAAGCTTTGCCATCTTTCACAACATGTTAGATTCAGACCAGCRGCTTTGCCTAGTCAAGGTGGAATAMGGGGCCCCTGAAGACTGACAAAGGACCTGAACAGCCCTTCCGTAAGGAACTGCCTGCAGCCAGAAAAGAGGAATCACTTGACAAGGAAGCTAGGTAGAATTTAGCTTGCCTGAATAGGCCATAGTTGTCAGCTGTCTTCTTTCCTGTCATTTATCTCAAGAGAGATGTCACAATATTCAGATTTTACTTTACTCAACGCTCTGTTTTATGCTCACATTTCCCAGAATCTTTCACAGGGAATTAAGGTAGAAAGTGCTTTATAGGGCAGGAGTTGGAAACTCTGCTAAAAGGACTTCTCTCTACAGACTAACTGGGTTTGCTCTTTAACTRCTTCCCTGTTCTGGAAGGGAATCCCTGAAGCTTGTAGTGGAAATCCAACTTGACCTATCTGTCTGCCTTAGCTGGCCTCTGCATCTCTCAAGACTGACCTGCAAGTGTCCTGACCTTGTGCAGTGTGTGCCTTAACAAGTTATCTTGGTTAATGAGAAGTTCGTGTGAAAGGAAGGAAGGGAGGAAGGAAATGGTAGAGAACTGTCATCAAGTAGGGCTTCCCATGCAGCCAAAGGTGGTAGCTTCACAACATGTGTTTATGTACCACACTGAAGCATCTACACTTGCTCAGACCCACTTAGTCATTCTCAAAGTAACAAGCAGGAGTTGAGAAGGAGACCCAAAGACAGCAGGGGAGAGAGTGACAGCCAGAACAGCTGAATAAGGTAAAGAGAAGAGACGGCTGTTCTTAACTTCTCAAGTACAAAATGGTTTACAAGGAACTGCATCTCCAATAGTTTTAGAATGGTATACCGGAGAAATAAAAATGTTTTAGTTTGACTGTCTAACAGCCTGCAAGACCCAGCGCCACCATGCAGATGGCTCAACACACGCTAACTGAAGTGATGATRCTGCTCTGTACAGTTTGTCTCCCCGCTGAAGGACACATGCTGCCTCGAAGCAAAGTAGGAATTCAGCCCTAGTACCACTGCAGATTAACGTTCTTCCTCCTTTTTGACCATATGGTGCTCAAGAGAAACAGCCGTGCAAGCTTCCAGTCAGAGATGTGGCGCTTAAAGATTTCTGCTCTCTAAAAACATGCCCTCAATTTTTTTGCACAAAGATCATTGCTTGTTGCTCCGGCAGCAAAGAGAAACATTAAGGCAGACAAATCTAGCCAAACAGTGGAGCATACAGGGAAGAGAAGGCTCAGATTTTCCAGTGGATGCAYATGACTGCCGCAGGCGTGCTCCTGCCTGCTCGCGGCTGTCAGGTATTTGCAGACTGCCGCAGAGCTGACTGCCGTAGCGGCTACATGTCGTTTGCTCTCCTGTGTGCGTGCGGGTCAGGTGTTTGCACAGATACAGGCAAAGAGTGCAGTCAGATACCCATGCTTCTGGAASACCGACCCCTCCCCACAGCTGCCTCAGGAGAGGTGACCTGTCAGACACTCACCTACACTCCCAGCTCAACTAGAACTCTCTCCAGAGCGCCAGGGTGTTCATCACACTCACAAGTCGCACTAGGAGATGCCCTAAAGGAGTTCAGCAGCAAATAGACATAAAGGAAGGGAACCTAGTGCTGGAACTCAGCTCCATTTGCGTTTTACTACAACTGCCTCTTGCACTTGCAGAAAGCGACACTTGCAGAATGCTGCGGGGCTGTCAGAAAGCATTCCAATAAAACCTAACTTTTGAAGGTCAGGTTTTGTGAGATGGCAGTTCAGCTGCAGTGGACATAAGCACAGCAGACTCACAATTTGTGTATTAGAGATTCCTGTCTTTGTATTTTTACTTTAATTTCCACAGCAGAGTGAAAAACCCAAATCATTCCTTCTCCAGTGCTCAGTTCAGTTCTTTCTTAGGGTAGAAACACACACACACACTCCGAAATGACTGCAGGTTATTAATTCCACTTGAGCAGATCTCTGTGTTCTCTTGCAATTGTCACAGGTCACTGCCTGCTCTAGAAGCAGGTCGTAGCTCACCTGAGATCCTTTGCACAACAGGAACCCCCTATCTTAGAGCTGAAAAGGACCAGACCTTGAGTATTTTCCTCTGCAGCAGAGTTCTGTAATTCAGTCTAAAAATGCTAAGCTATGCTTCCAGAGTTAAGGAGAGCAAATGTCTCAATGCAACAGAATCTTGCACACTTCAGGCAATGCATGCTATTAAGGAACCATGACAACATGCCTCCTTGGCACCCCAGCGTTGATGAAGGARGAAAGGGCAGTAGCTCTGTTACTTCAGCAGCCCAAAATAAAAGCTCTTCTGCACTGACTCAATATTATAATACCCTGTGACATGTAAGCAGAGACCATATTGGACTCTCCTATGTACATCATTCATCTGAGACCTTCAATTTCAGAACGGTTATTATTTACTACAACCATTTAGATAAATACATAATGTATAGCTATTAATGACTAATTTTCTCTGCTCTTTAGGGGAGCCATGCATTGCTACCTCTCCCAGAGAATGAGCGCTCAGCCCAATTTGGAAAGGGCTTCTTTGSGTTATACTTACGTTCTGGTGTGCTGATTGCACGGCCCACCACAGAAACATTTTCTCCGGTAGACTGTTGATTCAGGCTTTGAAAGGATACTAGAAATAACAAAGAAATAATTAAGAATAGAAATGTGTTCACTTAGAGACCTCAAGGGTCTAGCAATCAGGCTGTGTCAACTAGATCTAGTCCAATGGCAGATCAGTTTGCAGCAAGCTTCCTACCTTGCTTGCTGCCAGCTGCGCTTGATGGAAGCGATACAGCCGATAAACTTCCTCCAACACTCCTGCTGCGTTGCTTGCTTCTGGCTTCCATTGCTTTCTTGACAGAGTTCAGGATGGCACGTGTGCTCAAGGATGCTGGCCTACAGGGGAAAAAAACATGACAGAAACAGTGAAGCGATTTCCTTCTGCAAGCCCGGATGCGATACAGATGAGGAGAGAGACCTGTCCCCTCCCAATCCCTTATGATCTTAAACACCAAATGTAATGGAGAAGATTATGCTGCSACACTGGTGACTTTCATACCACTAAGTAAGGAGCAGGTAAGCAAAGCAATAGCCCTGCAGAACATGGTAACTGGCAATATAAACAGAAACCCGTACCTGCGACCGAGTAACGGCTGTTTCGGAGTATCAGCACTAGGTGTAGTAAACTCAGAAGGCACAGAGGAGGGACTTGATCCAGGTGGCAAGGACTGTCTCCCACTTACAGGAGACTGAGCATTATTATTGCAGCCACCAGAAGGTACAGCTGTCTCCAAAGATGGAGGTTGCTACAGAAAACAGGAGAAAAGATCATATGTCTAACAATGGATACMAGTGTAGAAAACCCTAGATACAAGACGCCTAGGCCTACACGCTGTGTGATTAAGAACTGCCCTTTGTGTGATGGACGTAAAGGGGCGCGAGGGAGAAAGAACTTATTGGCCAAAATTTTAACAAKAAGCAAATAGGAAGTTTTGATGGGATACATATGTCCTAGTTTAGAGGTCTATATATAGGTGCTCTTTTAAAGTCAGCAGAGAAAGGTACTTCCAGGGTAGAAGYCATCTCATCTTAAGGTAGGTATCTAAAATAGTTCAGGACAACTGACCCAAACACATACTTATTTCTTTGCATTGACTTTAAAGAGGATCTGCATGACTAGAACAGATACAAGCTTCCACTCTGTATACACCTAAAGTCAGACAAAATGAACCCTTTTCTTTTTCACCTGTTTATCACCTTGAGCACTCTGGGAACAGAGAGCAATACAACACGTAAGCACMGCCAGTGGCAAATTAGACTTGGTTTTCCCTTTAAATTGAATTCTTTTCACATTGTTTGCTGCTCCTCTTTGCTTAACGTGTGTTGTTTGTTGTCGTTCTAAGTGTATTAAATGACTCTAAAACCAAAGCTTCTGTCAGCAAATGCGAAGAGGTATGAGAACATAACATAACTATTCTGTTAAAAGTGCTGTAACAAGGTCCACAGACAYACAGAGCCTGGGTGTTAGGAGCACACAAACTCCAGCAGAGGAGACAGTACGTGTACAGAGTTAATGGCACCAACAACCTCTGCCTGCGCTGCCGAGACCTGCTCTTGGTCTGACTCCTTCTCCCTGGCCAGCTGCTCTTCATATTTCTTCATATCGTACTCCAGCTCGGCTGCCAGCTGCTTGTCCACAGCAAAGAAGTCTTTGATTTCATTTCGGTAATCTTGCATCATTTCCTGGAGCAATAAGGAATGTTTAAACTCTTTCAGAAATCTGTCCTGACTACTGATTCATGTCTCCATTCAGATCACAGCTGCTTAAGTGCAAAAGGAAATACCAGTTGGTAGAGCAGAGGTGTTTTTAACAGACTAAGAGTTTCAATTCCAATTTGTACTTCGGAACATGAAAAAGCTTTCCAGCATTCAAGCTTTCTGCCCACGTTCCACTGAGGAGGCTCACACGTAACACACTGTGAGATCCCTATCTAAAATCCCTCCACCTCCCACATTATTTAACACAGTGGCAGTGTCACAACATCATCTGCCTTCTAAATTTCCTTCTAAGAAGGCTGTTCGTTCCATTACTGGTTGCACATCTAACACATTAACTCAAGAGAGAAAAAAAAAACCAACAAGAAAACACTTCCCCTTACCCGTAGGTAGTTCATAAGGTCCCTAAGAGCTGGGATCCTCTTCTGCTCCATCAAAGACTTTAGTGACGTGATTATTGGGATGATATTTTCTACRAAGTTCTTCTTTTGAACCTTTGAACAAGGCATAAACAGTTACACGACAAAGGAGAAGCCAGTCTGTGGTTAGACGAATGGCCTAAGTGAGAGGAGTTATCGCTCCATAGCAAGGGAATTTCCGCAATTAAGCCTGCTCTTATGCYGCACACGTGTATACAGGCTTTTAACCTAAGCGGAGTCTTTTAAGATACATCWCTAATTCAGTCAGTTCTCACACTGAAGGCAAATTGCCAAAAGGTGCACCAAATAAACATTGTTAGGCTCAAACGTTTTACCAGTAAGAGATCTGTGGAACAAATTGAGCCTAGCATAGCTTCACTGACTTCTGAGGAAATGCATTTCTGATCACTCCAACTGACCCCTCAAGTACAAGCACCCTTCACAAATTTAGCCTTAATGTTTTGTTTTTACAACACACAGTGCTTCCGCAGGTGYCCTCAGATCAGAGTGGGCCTACAGACAGAGTATGTATATTCAGTATATATTCAGAGTATGTATATTCAGAGTATATATTCAGGCCTACAGACAGGCCTGAATAACGGCCTACAGGCACAGTATGTCATTGGCATCACTATGTCACTTGGAYCATTTTTGTGCAAGTTTCTCCATCGCCGAAAGGTAAAATTCCTCCCAGTATGGTGGGCAGCCCTCTTCCCACACCAAATCAAGTGCCATTCACCTGCGAGATGAGCTTTTTTTGTGCTGCCTGCATGACAGCATTGGCCATTGCCATTTCACCTTCATCAGGCTGAATGTCTTCATCGGGTTTTGATCTCATAGTTGATAGCTTGATTTCTTTGCAGCTAAGGACTGCAAACGTATCCGAGAGCAGCTCACTGGCTTCCAGGTCCAATGGAAGGACCTGATCCACAAAGCATGCTGGAACACACAGGGAAGAAACAAGTATTTTATGGGGAACAGCAGTGCCATTAAAGACAGGAAGATAACACGGCTGGATTGAGAGYCTAATGATTTTATAGAGACACCAGTTCTTTGTTTGCCAGATTTTTAAATACAGACCCTTACCTAGGATGCTGTGGCTGATCTTTGTTGTAATGCTGAACCTCTGCTCATCTGTAAAGTGGTCTAGCAGGAACTTGTAGATACACATCCTTTTTTCTTTATTATCTTTCCCCTTCAGAGAGAAGAGATTCTTYGCCCTACGGTAGAGCAAGACATTTTACAAGGGCCAAGTCACATTATGCGAACTCATAGAAATAATAAGACTTTAAATCAGCAAGGAATATTTGAATGTCACTTTCAAGACCCATAAACCTGTTAGGATACCACACACTCCCACAAATTACATGCAGAAGTCCTCCCAGAATTGTCACGGGGAAGGCAGGACACTCTTAACACTGTTTTCCCTAGCTGTTTTCACCCTATTGTATATGTAATTATAAAGTGTCATGAGCGCTTTGCTGCAACCAAAAGCTGCATGGCTGACAGCCCATCATTGAGCAAAAAGGCGATACAAATGTGCCCAACTGACCGCACRCTCTGGGGGAACCTGTTGTACTTCTCATGTTTCTCATAGCTATTGAAATGGAAGATGCACTCAATGAAGTGTTGGGAGAACATTAATGGATTCCTCTTCAGTAAGAGGTGCACCAGGCAGAACTCTCCAAACCTGGAAAGGAGGAAAAGAAAGAACTTATCATCAGGTAGCTTGTAAAAACCACCCCTGAAACACAGTGTAGGCTTCACAAGCCGTAAAGCAGGAGGATGGTTTTCCTCTGCCAACTCTCCCTCAATACCACATTTAATTCTTGCCCAGCTCCACCTGGGCTTGAACAAGAATATCAGCTCATTGACTTTAACCCTTTTTTCATCCAGAAAGAGGTAAGACATTTTCAGCATCCACAATACTACTTTACAGTACTTTGCAAAAAGTTAATCAYCAGAAGTCCTGCAAGAGCGGCAAGTCAATCCCAGACTTGAAGAATGTGTTTTTGTCTGSATGCAGTCACTGAATGCAGATGCAAAGAAAAAGGCTCCCAAAGAAATAGCACCCTGTTCCTTAGTTAAAGCTCTAGGAACGTGATGTTGCAATGTCACCATCTACTGGAAAGACATTTTKACATATTAAAAACTCACTGAAGAGAAAAGAAAGTGTGAATATGTAAGCAACTAGTAAGCCCTGGAAAYACCAGTCTTCAGATTGATTGTTCCTGGTAGAAACAAGTAGCAAGGTGTCCAAGCCTCCTCTGCATCCAGCATCCCCGCACGACCTACCRTCCTTAGAGAAACCTTCCCCACTCTCATTTCTCACGTAACAGAGCAGCTTGAGACTTTGAAACCTACAAAAACTTCATAAGCATGCACTTAAAGCCAGTATGCATAATTCCTCTTATATGTCAAAGTATTACAAAATGTGATAGAAGGCTTAAAAAGACAAGGCATGCCATATAAGAGAAAAGAGAATATTTAATCCTATTCCTAAAACAGAACCAGCACACAAGACAGAGCCTGTCAGAAAACCATGAGGAAGATTTCATAAAGGCTTGTTTCAAAACCTCATTTTTTCTGGATAACTGAGAGTCAAAAATAGAGCAGAGCTGTGTGTTTTGAAGACAGCCAAGAACACACAGCTTGCTACTCTGGGACCTCCAAATGACTTGGAAGGAGGTTCCCCACTCCTTTGCTACCATTGCAGACCCTAAAGCATGAACAACTGTAGAAGTGAAGAGGTTAATGGCACAATCATCTGCTCTCTCACTGAAATTTTTCTGCGCATGCTGAAGGTGCAAGACCGAGACTGGTTTTGAGTACATCTCTGATCTTCAACTCCTTCATTATTTTACAGATGAGTATTTTTACCTGGCAATATCTGGATTTGGATCCACCAAGACACTGACGAAACRGAAGAAGAGACAGTCTTTCCATTTCACAAACTCCTCCTGTAAGAAATCGGCAGACAATAAATTATCAACCTCAGTCGGGAAAAAGCGAGTGTGAACCTTCAGACTGTAGTCAGCGCAATATCTGATGGAGCCTAGCAGAATGTACGTCAGGCAAATGAGCAAGCTATATAACCTCAGCTGGAGGTACACAAAATAAACTCCAAGACGACAATGTTTTGGAGGATGCTTTAAACAGCATAAACGCCACAGCGGCAGGCATCTAGGTTTACCACAGGTATCAGTAAAACAGTAGAAACATGGAAAATCTGTTCTCGCATCCCAAGGCACACATGCTCTTCAACACTGTTCTCAGAGCCAAATCTGCCTTGGTTGGCTTCATATGAACATTGGGAGGGTAAACATCTTGAGCCTCTCAACACTTACATCTTTAGAACAATAAGCAGAGACAGTAGGAGAAAAAGGTGCTGTGATGCTCGTTACATGAATGAATATAGGAGTGAAATGGAAGGGAATTCAAAGAAACAAAGAGAAGACAAGAAAAGAGGTAGCCATTGACTAAAAATAATCTCATTATCCAACTGTGTTAAGTGTCCTCGGTATGATTTCTGCCTAGCTAGCAAAACCAAGCAGTAACAAAATACATAGTTTAAAGACTTCTTGATTAAGTGTAGATTGACCAAGGTACAAGCAATACACCCACTGGCCAGGTTGCCAGTGTTCAGCACAACAGAGGCACCTGAAGGGGGCTGTCAGACACGTGCTTAGGACCTCTATTTACCTGCAGAAGGTTGGTAAGCAGGATCAGCGTCTGCTTGCGGATGAAGGGATTTGGGTCTTTCAGACACAACGAAATGTTGGGAATGTATCTGTCCACCATGGATGTGTAGCGGATACATAGATCACACATAACGATGACAACATTATTGCGAACAGCCACATCATGTGACACCTCCAGTTCTCGAGCTAGAGCTGCAATGCATTTCTTTGCCAGATCCTCATGCTGTAAACACAATTTACCTGTGAAACAGAGACAAGACTGTCAGTGCYGTGAATATATTCTTCTTCCTAACCACCACAGCCCAGCTTACTGCCTCCTTTGAGTCCAATATGAGCCAAGAAAGGAAGCAGGAAGTAAACAGAGGAATAAACACGAAACACGCTGAGACTTGATGAGCAATCTGCACGATCTTTCAAAGAAATTATACTTCAAGGACTTCTTCCAAACTCCTCTTAGACCTATAGTGTGGGTCTCTATGCCAAATTCCCTCCTTCACAGAGAACTATTTCTGTGTACAGGGTATTATTCAAAGCAGCTAAAAAGAACAGCCCCAGCTGTCATAGGCACAGCAGGGAGACACCCACCTCTAAGAGCATCACTAAACCAACTTAATATAAAATAGCCTGCATTCTAACATTACTTCTCCCTAACTGTTTCTAAGCTCTGTACAAAAGTATTAAGCTTCCCAAAGCAGTTAAGGAAAGAATAATACTATCTATCTGCAAGASAAGAGACTTGTTCCTAACCACAGAGGTACTACAAGACCGGAACTTTCACTTAGTACTCTCCATAATACTGGAAATGTAGATTTGACTAGGCCTCTATCACAAAGAAGCTCTTTGTCATGCTGAGGAGAACAAGTAACTACRTGCAGTCATTCTGCTCTAAACTGCACCAAAAGCACCAAGTTTCCTTCATCCTCTGTTGAGCACCTTACTACACGTAAGGTGATCCTTCAGCCAGGCAGCAACCAGCTCCGAGAACAAGGACAGGACAATTCTGAAGGATGTTGCTAATTATTAATCACTATTAATGCATTAACCACCTTGAGGAGCAGTCACATAGATGGCAGTATTTTAATGGTTTGTGCAACTTGTTACCATGGATATTTGCATTGCTAAAAGCTATGAGTTGAGGCAATGCAAACATTAAGCGCTGTGGCTATCTGYGACAACTGACACAGCTTTTGAGCAGAACTTTAACCAGAAAGGCTGAGAATTGGATACACGAGGGCACGTCTCTCCTGCAGGATGGCACTTACCTAGAGTAATGAATGCATGAGCTCTGACCACTGGAGGCATGGCTGATCCTCTGAATTGGGACAGCGGCTGAGAAGCTGGAATTTCCTCACCATCTGGAGAACTAGACACTAGGAAAGAACAGGTCAGGAATGAAAACATGCTTTTCCAGTTAACAGTGTTGTCTGTAAATGCAAAACTAAAGGCAGTAAGGAGAGCGCCTCACATTGGTCCTCGTCGACAGAAGAAGCCAGAATGGACTGAATCAAAAGAAAGATGCGTTTCTCCACTTTGGCTGGACACAGCTGTGCAGCCTCACCCAAGATGAAGAGGTGTCTCACCTACAGAAATAAAGCAACACTGCAGTCAAAAGGCAATGGCTGAGCTGCAAATTAAGTCAGCAGGAGTCGGTACGGTACTTCTCCAAAAACAACTTAAAATTCCCTCAGTCCTTTCAAGAAGACAGTGGCTAGAGAACAGCAGGTGAAGMTTTGATACAGAAATGGGGTGTGTGTGTGTTTAATATGCTATAACCCCCACACATCTACTAATAATATTGAAATACTCCTCAAAGCACTCTATGYGTTTTACAGACTTGTTTCCCAACAGCTCATCTAAGTATGAGTGGAAAAGAAAAGAAAAACCATGTAATTTTATTAAAAATACATGGGGCACCATATCCTTAAAGCAACTGCTGATGTATAAAACTGTTGTATGCTCCAAAGCCCAGAAACACCAGATTTCATTACRAGCTTACACACAAGGCATGCACATCAGTATTTTCCTACGTAACACAGTTATTGGCGTGAACTTTAAGGAACACCAATTTCAAGTACAGCTACATCCTTTGACCAACCTGTGAAGGGGAACCAAACTTACCAAGAGATCTTCTTGCAGCTGCTCTGCTCCATCCTCTTTGAGGACTATATTTGAAATATAGCTTTCACAGGTGGATACTAAATCTCCACACACCTGGTTGAGCAGCTCCTGTTGCATAATTAAACAAAATTAATTCGGCACTTTATTAATTAAACAAAATGTAGCTGTAATATCTGTCCACACATGAATCCCTAATCTGAAAGTCCTTATATGCTTTTAATAATCTAGGTCCTATTGAAATCAATCAGACAGTGCCTTAGAGCTTTAAAATTCTTCCTGCACATCAAAGGATGTGTGCAAGTGTCAAAACACTTTGGAGAATCCAGYTTTTAATGATCCACACGCCTAAGTTTACTTCATTATAGAAATCAGRCAGATTTAAACAAAAAGGATTTAGGCGACTGTTTCAAGTATATCTCACACATTKGAGGTTGTCTGTGTGAATTTTTCAATGTTGTTTGGAAAATGGAGTTCCATTCAAATGAAAACATGATGCAAATTCCAAGRGGTGGAGGGGAAGCAAAAAAAGCTAATCATCTACCAGATTGTTATGAAAATAAAGCATCATAAGAAACCAAATACATATGGCAGCTAAGCTGTTAGAACTGCTRAAGTGACCAATGTACAGGAACATCTGCATTTGGTTGTAAGCCAACACACTGTGATGACTATACCTACAAGGGAGGATTTTCTGACTGTCAATTTGAAAAAAAAAGAGAAACCATCTATCCACCCTGGCTTCTGAAGCACAGAGTGTGCAGTTTTGCATACTATTTACTAAACTTYATTGGTATGCCTATTATAAAATAGCTGTCATCAATATTGAAAGAGAAATATGACACATACACAAAGAGAAATCATTAGCAAGAGAGACCTGCATCAGTTTTAGCTTCTTTGCGACTGTGCTCAGGCTGAGATCTCTATTTTACCAGCAAAAGATAGCCTACCTTCTCACTACAGGAGCGGGACAAAGCTATGGCATAAAACAAATGAGGGCAGAAAAGAGAAATGTGCAAATGATGTACTATTAACTCCCTGCTTGGTCCCATGAGAGAGGTTTAGAAAATCTGTGTATCTACAGCAGCTCTGATACAGAATAATCAGAGCTTATAGTATAAACCTATAGCTTCGAACTGGACCAAGCCAGTTGGATGATGGTTGGACTTGATGATCTTAGAGGCCTTTTCCAACCTTAATGATTCTATGATTATAAGCCTGAGAAATAGCTGATATCATAAAGGTCCAGCAATAGGTCTCCTTTAGCAATTCTGTAAACTTTGACAGAAGGCAAAGGCAAGATATTTTGGGGGGGGGGAAGGGGGTGGAAAATCTTTCTGAAGAAAGATTTCTTACAAGTCCATCCTTAGCTACAGGATGCTCTCCAGCACAACTAGTAAAGCAAGTAAGAGAGCTGAGCAGAACAGACTCAAGTTGCTGGAGTCAGATCCTCTTTGTTTAGAGAGCTAATCAACCTASAGACTGGAGACAGAAGCTGCCTTCAAGAGACAGCCCTCCTAAGTGTGAAACAAGCTATTTTAAGAGATGTATTTTAAGTCACACCTGTGCCTCCGCCAGCACATCTGCATATGCGTGGCAGAGCTTCTGCAGAGTTTCTACAGCTGGGCTAATCACCTCCAAGGGACACTGAGACTCCCTCAGCCAGCACTTGATATTATCTGAAAACAAGATCACACACATAAAATGAGCATTTTCTAAGCTTATCAACYGCTTATGGAGAAGAAAGCACTGTTAAGATGGGAGGCATGCCTTCCCCTCTGCAGTTTCTCAGGGCCRCTCACCAATCAGCCTCTCACAGGTGCTTTTAGGGAGGTGCTTTGCAACATGACCGATGACACACAGTATATGTCCTGTAGTATCAGTGCTCATGTTCTGCTGCCTGAAAAATAGTAGGGCAGACAAAYGAACATTAACGCTAAGGAACAACACCAAATCACGGTAGAAAAATCCTTTCATCTGGGATGTACATTATTAAGGCAGACCTGCMAAACCAAATGAAAACTCAAAAAGCTTAAGGTAAGAGTTGGCTACTGCACAAATCTGCGGGCCATTGCTTGCTGCCTAGCTGCAGAACCCATTGCCTGAACAAGAACTGTGATCTAAGCAGCTAAACAGCAATCTGCCTGTAGAAGGACAGAAAGTGTTCACTTGCTTTGTTCCTCCTCTTCACCCCATCTCTTTCCTGCAGAATGGAGGATGGAGTTCAAAGCACGCATATACCTGCTGCCATTGTCCCAGGCTTCAATGATCTTGGAATAATCCAGCTTGGGTGAAGAACCTGCCACCTTAGCAAGCAACATCCAAGCCGGGACAGCATGCTCCGTTTCCACATGAGACATGACATTATTAATGAAAGTGGAGGTGAACTTATTCTGTCTGGACCACAGATGAAAAGCTTTGTTCAAGTAACGGCTACAAGGAAGAAAGAAAAGAAGAGTAAGTTAAAGGAGGAGTAAACAAAACACTTGGATTTTGCTGCCAGTGTCTAAGACCAACATCCCCGTCCAGGATACACTGGGCAACATAACAAAGCTGCTATCAGTTGGCATTCCCACTACTCAGAATACSTAGGGATTTCTACCACGTATTTTACTAGCAATATTTTCAGTCTTTCAGTTCATAATCCTGACGCACTACAGACATGGCACACAAGCATGGACGTAATGCTCTCTGTAAAATCGAAGGTCCAAGTGATACCATGACACATCAAGAAAATATAATTTCAGCAACCTGTAACAAAGACTTTCTAGTAGTTATTATTTAATACCCATAATGGGACAGGATACAGTAATGTTAAGGTACCATAACTTGCTCATTTTTCTAGTTAACCCCAGTTACCACCTTTACATTGAAAGAGTTCTGAGATTTATCGAGCTGCAAGGTACTCTAAGGTCATGAAGAAGGTGCCACGAATCTGCAAACTATGTTATAAAATAGCCCAAATTAGAACATTGACAGTTTCACAGATTGGCAAGGCAGCACAACCAGTATCTCATTTTCTATTTCTGAGCTATTATGCCCTGTTGACTAATAAACATACAGCTGTCTTTAATCAATGTTGTGTCCTTGTCATACTGTGTGTCATCCCATTTCTTCTGCTTCTTCCCACAGCATTTTGCAAAAGGCAGAATAATTCTATTTGTCATAGGACAAGCAACATATTGTAGATCAGAATTAATAAAAGGCAATGTTCTCCTTTCTTTATATATCCTCTCTTACTTCTGTCATCAGAACACCTCCATTTGACTTAAATATTCATGCTGCTATCAACACATCAAGAAAAGCATGCAACACTCCTGTATATGAACACTCGAGTTCAGGGAGAGAGCACAGGTAACAAGAGCAGCAAGTGAAAATACTTGACACAAAGGAAAAATGCACCCTTCTCACCAACCGCCAGCTTGTCCGTGCTCCACAGCTCCTCTGTCCCAGGAACTGGCAGAGCAACACAAGCACCTCACAACATGATAGTTTCCATYTCTAGCAGTAATATGCACTTATACTGACTGTTTCAAGCAGGGAATTCAAATAGCTTAAAAAAACCCCAAACAACCCAATAAATTTAGTTTCTTGTCCTTGCACAATAGACAGCACGTGCATTTAAACAATATGTAAACTATGATACCTAATGGTCTGTGGCCACACAGTGAATGAGAGCGCTGAGAGTATAAACTCATACRCTTATCTTAATCCTCCAGTCAATAGGCAATTTCCTTCTGTAAAGGAAAACTTGCGTATTCTAACAGGATTGAAAGTAAAAAAAATCTGGATTTTGACCCTGAATGCTAACATAGTAAAGSCAATAAAAACATCCGATGCAGCGGACAAAGGGCTGTTACGGAAAAGCCATCAGAGCCCTCAACGAAGGGAAAAATGCACTTACTTCAGCTCCTGGCTTTCTGAAGTCAAGAGGGTAAGGAGATCCCATGCTAGAGCTTGCTTTCCATCATCACTCCTGAATTTATTGTAACATTTTATATGTTGCAACAAGAGCTGATCAAGGCAATCCAAGGCCTTTTCTTGGACGGAACTTTCAGCGTCCATCACAACAGGCACCACTCCATTTAACCAGGCCTTCTGCACTAGAACATTCTTGTGCTGAGACTGAGAGAAACACATGTTGTATTAGAAACATTTTTAAAACATTATAGGATCCTATATGGATGGGTAAGATCCGCAAAGGCCTWCTAACCTCCAGACTCAGATACTAACTTTGAAAATAAATTTTATTTATTTTCAACCCAGCATACTGCTCAGCTAGCACTGCAATGTGGCAGATATGGGACAAGGGAACTTGAATCTCCTTGACACCACAAGGTATTGGATCATATCTATGATCAAGCTACTTGGTGCTTCTGCTAAAGTACTGTAATACTTCGTTTTGAAACCCTATAAATAATTATAACAGTATCGCAATAAAGCTGTATAGCAGATGATTTAACRTTAACAAAAAAAAAMGAAAGAGCTTTGCTTAATATAAACCCTATGCTCCAAGCCTAAGTTACTAACCCTTTGTGAATAAATAGAAAAGAAAGAAAAATACTGCAGTGCTATCATCTACACATTACATCTTAGTGAAGTGATTCAGGTTTTTTTTTTAACTTGAGAAGGCCAGCAACATAAACATTTTCTCCATGATACATAAATKAACTGCCAGGAAAATAAATGTTTCCAACAGTTGGAAGCATCCTATATAAATCACAAGTATGTATAAGAATGAGTCAGGACTTCCAAGTCAAAAGGTAATAAAAAAAATTTAACAGTCATAAAATGAAATCCACTGAATGAACAACTGACRGGTACCAGATTTGCCTGTTTCCTCCTCCTTTTAACCCCCAGTTCGCTCTTCTCAGGTCTGCATAAGTTTTTTTTCTCACCACAAGGAGCTCTGTTATAGACTGCAAGGCCTGCTTCCGCACAGAAACAGCGGGGTCCCGGCAACGATCTTGAAGAGCAGACAAATCCTCTGCAGTACAAGGGATCACTTTGTGCTTCAGGATGTTCATAAAAACCTGGAAGTCAAATACCAGCATAACTTTGTTGGGAATACAGGCCATGCGCATAGGGCAGCAAATCAAAAATACAATCTACCCCTACCAGCTTTAACTAGAGATTAATTGTCTCACCRAGAGTGAAATATCACATTAACAATTTATGAGTACTGGGCACAACCAGAGATGTAGAATGAAGCAGAACGCATCTTTTCAGTCATTCCAATTTTATAACAGCATTTGGATAGTGTGAATGTCACAATTTCCCCTTGAAAATAATGTCTCTCTTGTACGAACCATGCCTTTTACCTGGTAATAAGGAAGAGGGGATTTTTTTTTTTTTTTAATCAAAAAGCATCAAAACAAAACAATTGTAAAGCCTTAACTTGAGAAGCTCAAATCAGTGTGTGAACTGAGGYGGAAGAGTTGGGGTGAAGGGGACTAACAGAGGAAGGCGGTCAACAGCAGATGCGTATTTTTTAAAACGATGAAATTTTCGTTGAAGCATMTCTCTTTAAAAGCTAATGACCATTAAAAAAATTGAGCAACAAGCAAAGCAATGCATACTTCAAAAAGAGGCTGGATATAACCTAATCTCTTCGTTAACAAGGTCAAAACAAACTAAGCAGCTAATATGCTTCAGTTTATAAGGAAGTCGCTTAATTGAAATGCCTATTGACATTTGAAAAGAGCCTCTCCTTCTAAATGACGGAATAAGAGAATGCCAGCAAGAGTACTAGAAAAATTTTCCATCATCATGCTTGCATTATTTACTTGTCAGGAACTAGTAAACAAGACCTTTTTAAGGCTGTAGGYGCTCTGCAGGAATAGGAGGAAGCTACAGGTGGGCAAAGTTACATACAGTTTGCTACRGTATTATGGACTAATTATTTCTTTTAACGGCATTCTGGGTAATCACTGAGAACASGGAAGCATGCAAAAACCACCGTACCTGGAGAGCAGATTTCCTCACATTGGTTTTCTCATCCCCAGCTCTCAATCTCAGTATGGCCATGACTTCTTTTCCTATCCAAAACCGTGATAAAAAGAAATTACCCACACCACCGTTTAGCAGCACTAACACGCTGAACGCCGTGCAGCAGCAAGGCAGAATACAGCTCTGAACTCAACTGAGCAACAATTTGTTGCTCGAGACTTTCAGAGGGCAAGGGAGGAGGACTGAACAACGCACAATAAAAAAACACCCAAAATAATTCAGAATGAGGTATAAGCCAGAGGGGAAAAAAACCCAAACCAACCATTTCTCCAAGTTCTTTCATTTGAAAATATCTTAGGACATAGCACAAAAGAAASTGATATACCAAACCATTTGATACACACAGCAAAAAGRAAAAAAAAMMCACCACCTCTGTCATTTCTGACCTATTTGTTCTACATCAAAGATGTTAGGCTACCTTCACAGTTTGCAAGCTCATCAGATGACTCATGCACAGTTCTAACAAAAGGCTGCAGCACAGATAACCCTGCTATCCATGGGAAAAGGATGTTGAGGGCAGACCACAGACAAATGGATCCAAYACAGACCCAAGGTGGGTTAACAGACTGGTATGCTGAGAGCTTAAAATGCCTATAATCTTTTGTGAGTTATGCCTCAGAGCTCCACACAGTAAAAAGTATTAATACATGAACTGCTCTGTTTTACAGAGGAGAAATTACTCCATATATGAACTGACRGAATTCCTTGAGGCTGCAGAATGGCAGCTGCAAAGAACCCAAGACTCTACAAGGAAACCAGAACGTATCTTCCCTCCCTGAATGTCATGTTAGGCCTCAAATTTTACTTCTCTTAGCCATATTCACACTTATTTCTGCATGTTCTCAGAAAAAATACATAATCAAGATGATAGTTTATTAAATGACACACAGCTGAATACACGGCGCCACAATCAATTATTTCTCACCTTTTGAACCATTCACATGGACTATTGACAAGCTGGCAATACTGATTTCAAGCATTTTACATTGCTTTTAAGGTTTCTATTTATTGCTGTTTGTTAGATTTCTTACAGCATTAAGTAAGATTYCCCAAATATATACCAAATTCGAAGATCTGTTACTTAGAGAGATTCATGTGGAGATCCACTCTGTTGCCATTAAGAAATAGGATTAGTCACAGGGAACTAATCAAAAGTAGTTTGAAAATACATTTTTACCACAGGAAGSAAAGGGACTTTGATCTGCACTTTCTTAACGGGCAGCTAACTGCAATCGCATCTTCCGCCTGAGAACAGCCTGACAGAAAAAGCACTGAACCTTTTTATTGCAAGATTTTGCCATTAAAATAGACCAGCTCTTGTGAAGGTGACCAAATCTGCTCAAATAATCACACTTTGCCAATTGACATTGATTTTACTCACAGTGACATAGAAAAGGGGGGGGGGGGGAACCCAACCAAACAAAAAAAATGAGTTCTAAATGGCTGAGAAGTATCAAGGGAACATAATGTTTGTATACTGTTGGGCAGTGGTAATTCTGCAGTGCATACTTCAGCCTGCAGATTATCCCTACCCTTCTTATCTTTGCCCTTGTGCATTTAGCACGTTCTGACTATCCTYGGCTAAGATTTATTTTGCTTCTAAAATATGAGCTGTTTGGCCTTCACAGAAGTGCACAATTAGCACAGGCATAAGCCAAACATAAGCATGTGCCAGACAGCTTTACTAATGCACCCTRACTGACTCGGAGAGCCCTGTATTTCAGCTATCCTCTTGAGCTCCAGACAGTCCTTTTTCATCCAATCCTTCTCTTAATTTGTTTTGCCAAGTGCCAAGTGTATGCTCAGCTGGGTTTCAGAGACAAAACCAGGCACCCTCTGCCACAAGGAGTCTGCAACTAAACAGGGAATACTCAATACCTTAAGTGGCCTGGAGGACATTTCTATCTAAGAGAGCAAATTAACAAAATTTATCAGCAACATGTTTTCAATGGAGAAGATTGGAGCCTGGCTCAYGGAGATAGGGAGAGAGATCCCATGTGAAGAGCAGCACGAGACGTGTAACAAAGACGCAAATGCAGGGGGTGAACTAAGCAGCAAATTGAATTGTCAGCGGTTCAAGAGAGGTGCACAGCAAGAACTGAGAGCAAAGATACTGGCAGAGGCCTAAAGGTTAGGAAGAAAAGCTTTTACATGGAGGAGGAAAAGAAAGGAAGAGATTCAAAGAAGGAACATCGTGGCCACAAAAGCCAACTTCCATGCTGATTTCATGCTATCAACAAATTGGAACTAGCTCCTTGCCATTCTGCATCAGTCCATTTAACCTCACACTTTGCTTTCAACTCCAGCCAATACCTGATGCTGCAGAGAAGTGAATTCCTCCCTACATAACAGCGCTAGTCAAAGGTGTTGTGTTTTATGTAGCAAAAATATATTAGTTCTTTGTGTACTGGAGCAAGAGATTTAATTACCCTTAAATCTGTGGAGTTACAAGTATTACATCCCACATCAATTGCCATCCTTTTTGGAAAGAATAAATTACCTGCTTTCTAACAAGTGTTGCYGCCACATTAGTACAAATGAACATCAGTATTTCAAGATTAAATGTATTTTTCAGACTTGAGTAGAAATCGTATCGCTTTATGGCTGGCACTTCCACCCCCTTCATCACCCCTGAGTGTTTTTTAACAGCTCTACAGAAAGCTCTCTCCACTTTCTTTGAAAAATGGACAACGAATACACTTCAGAAAGTCTAATTTCAATTAAGGTTTTGGAAAGTTATCTGAAAAGGCTAGTATAATTTTGATGTACCGTCAAGCACAGTAGTATCGCTGCTGTCCGTCAACTCAATAGTTTTGAAAGTCGGTAAGGTCTTCAGTGGATGGTTGGACATAGCTGAAAGAAAAGTTAAAAGTTTAAGAATAAAAAAGGCATATGTTCACCCAGCAAGATGGTTCACTGTTAAACAGAGCGCCTCATGCATGCCCTAGGTTTTACAGATATGCATATTTTTAGAAAATGGCATGCCAAGAAAAGCCTGAGACTTACTATAAAGGAATGACTCTATACCTTCTGCACTGACTATCAAACTCGCAGTGTTTGTGTTTGCTTCCAAGACTGTATGGTCAGAGGCTGCCAAAAAGAAATAAAAAAAGAAATTAGATGAAGTATTTTAATCCTGGATGTTCTGTCATTCCAAATTTTTTCAGGCAAGTAATCTAACCGTAGGATGCTATGTGCATACTTCTGAATTGTGCCATCTGGCCTTTACCACACCAGAGGGAGTTCAGAATGCCAATCACGAACAAAACAGCTTAGCAGAAGCAAAAGGCAACTCAAGATTTAATCAACTGTCAGGCAAGAATCAATTTTTTTTTTTYCCAATGAGCAACTTCAGTCATCTGTAAATATCCTTCAAAGGTATCTCATGGAGAAATCTATTTAGAACGGATATACGAGAATAAACCTCTTCCAAATATAAGGCTTCACAAGTAACAAGACTCATCTATAACTTCTCATTACGACACAATACACAAGGACACTATGTGCAGATTTTTAAGCTCCTGACAACTAGTTCTCCTATCTCACAGTAATTATTCCCCAGAACGTTCAACAAATATTTTCACTATCTAATTTATCCATAATACTTACAGCTTTGTAATAAGTCCTGCATACTCTCCAAGGTAGCAGCAGTTTTCATTTCGAGACAGTGGGCAAAGCTGCTTAAAGCTTTGCTACGGACCACGGCTGCTTTGTCTGAACACCGGCCAAACACCATGACCTGTACTAAAAACTTATGCTTGAGAAACTTCTGATGATCCAGGGACAAGGAGCTGTCCGAGTTCCTCTCTGGCACATCCAACAAAGCTAACACAACATCAAGAGCAAACACTCTGTAGGCAATCTGTTTGGAAGAAAAAGCACGCAAGGTGCTCTGTTAATTTAAGCAGAGAGACAAGTATTGCCTACTCAGTTTACTCGCTTTTAGATACCAGCAACAACAACAATGCTATGCAGTACTGATATTGGACCCTTCATCTTCAAAGTGCTGCTGCATCTGAACCCCGGAGCATCAAGGAGATGTACTTACCTTAGTGTTGCGTGAGTATTTATAAAGCCAAGCGATGAAGTCAGCAAACTCTATACAAGGGAGTTTATTCAGCAAATTCACTAAGGCCTGTGCAGCATACGTGCGATAATCAGCCTTATCTGGGACCTGAAAAACAAGGGCAATCGCATGGTATGATATTTCAACGCTCTGCTCTAGATGCCAGAATGGCATTTTAGGGCTGAAGATAAATATTTTTTATTTAATGAGGCGATAGGGTCACATTCAGCAACAACTGGGAGAACAATCACAGCTTCCTTGGTCATACTTCAGCACTCACCCGCAGTCACACAGCAAACTCCCCAAGGCAAAGGTGGAGCTTAGATTAAATCCAGAGGCAGTATTTCTACATGGCAGTCTTCAGATAGTTAGCTAGGCAAAGAGCTCTCATAATCCTCATTTTCCTCCAAAAAACAGTGGTAAAAGCAACTGCAAATTTTGGACGAGTCAAAAGTAGGGCACAATCAATTGGAATGAGGGGCGGCAGTGTTCACCCTCAGTATTCTCCTAGAGGGTGACACTGTTTTTAAGATGTCTGACAACTCCGATAAAGATCAACACAAAACGCAGTCAGGCTGTCAAGAAACTTGCAAATGATTAAAATCTTTTCATTCCTTACAAAACATTGTGAAAATGGATTTCCTAACTATTACAGATACTGCAATGCATCCACACATGAATTCTTCAGCTTAAGATGCAACAAAGCTTAGCATACCTTGGTACAGATATGTTGCAGTAATATACGAAGAACGGGAAAAACAACTTCTTTCAGCTCGTCTACTACAGAACTGCACAGAAGAAAAAGAAGTAAATTTTACTAAGGCTGGTTTTATAACAGAGCAAAAATCAAGTCAAAGACATCCCTTTTGGAATGCGTTTCAAAAGYCAAGAAAAGCGCGCGTTCTGGAATCACGAGCGCTAGTTCAGCAGGATATGGTCAGAGAGCAGACCTACTTACTTTCTACATTAACCTGGCTTTGCAGGCAGAAAACATTTCTTCCAATACCTTTCTACAAGTAGAAGGACAATATAAAAAGCTTCTTCATTCTCAATCTACTTAGTATATATTGTTGCAAAGTGTGGTTTGTGCAGAGATCCCCAGACAACATGGATCCCCACACCCRGGGAATAATAAACATCGGCAAAGCGTATCTTTAAGCAGGAGAAAGCAAAGAACTAAGGAGAAGTGAGCTCCATATTAATCTTYTGTCTTCTTTACAATACTTTGTAGTAAACTACAGAAACCTGAAAAACTGACACAAAGCAAAATACAGAAGGTAGGTCTCTTCCACTCACTGCCACTTTTCTGTCAAACAGAACCTTCTTTCCCCTCCACCAGCAAGTTCAGTAAATTCCCATTACAGACATTTTAATTAAACCTCATTTGCACAAACAACTTCAAAGTCAGTGCCAGTTTGTCTCATCCCTTTATCAACTAAACAGTAAAGCGACAGCATGCCAGAAAAAAGAGCAGACATACCCAGGAAGGGTAGTGCCAGAGCTCTGTACTTCACCTGATGAATTTTATAGCCTGATTCCTGGCACTGATCACAGCTGATGTGATTGCAAGGACTGAGCATCTGGAACCCGCACCACTTTCCAGCATAAGAATGACATTGAGGATTCGCTGGAAGACACAACGAAGAGTCTGGAAAGAAAAGGTTATTTTCAGKTTCATTTCAGTAGCAACTGGAGCCCATGGATAAGCATTCTGACCAGGTTTATGAAATAAATCTAAACCAAACAAACTTAGATCRGAGTAATAGCACCTGTGAAAACGTGACTCCTAGCAGAATAATTCAGAGAGAACCCRTTAATACAACATCTTTCCTAGCCGTGATGTTCTCATACAAGTCCAGCAAGGCCTAAGGAGGGCTTCCTGTCAACATCAACAGATCCCCTCCAAAGCAGTGGACTTCAATTCACCAGATATTTGGAATTTGAGGAAAATCGTTGTTTTTTTGCACAGAAGACACCTTAAACTAAATGCACGTTTTTACTGCCATGTGCACTTCAACTTTTGGAGCTTCCTCCCTGCCACACGTTTGGGACCGCAGCATGTCTCATTATCCTGTCATTCACAAACAAGAGAGGCAGGAAAGATGAGGCGGGTCTGAGAAGTGGAGCTACTACATCTTCTTGATACCACAGATGTCAACAATTCTGAAAAGCCTGTGCTGCACTGAGAAACAAAGGAGCTTGAAACACACAGGTCTAAGGCTGCCAAAGCTGGGCAGACACTCAGGCGTATGTAAGATTAGCATGTACTAAGCTCCAGGCGTTCCTGGCTAGACGGCTGCTAATACCCTGGCTTGCTAGCTCCAAACTAGTTCGGAGGGGTTTACAGAGACTCACAAACCCAGCAGCACGCTCACGCCCAAAGTTCAAAAGCCGCGTCGGTAGGAGCAGCACACAGATAAGTGGGAGATGACACAGTGTGCTCGACAATTTAACAAAATAAAAACGTAAAGCTGCAGACACATTTCTGGTAGAACTGGATGTTCTATGACGACAGAATATTCTCTGAATGAGAATCAGCCCTGSTTACCATCATCTGCGCATAACACTTCCCCATCATGCTTCACTGCTGCACAACCCAATGCCACAGCACGCTACCAAGCGGTGCTGGAGCTCCACCTAGCAGGAAACAAGAACATTCCAGGCAAAGGCAGTAACCTGGAATTCTAAGATACAAAGATCTGATGCCACTGTAGCTATCCTCTGTTTTCGATTCATTTGCCACAAGAGTCACTAGAGCACAGAATTCAGTGATCGTGAAATGCATCATCATACAAGTCAAAGTAAAAAAGGACTGGGGTGGAAGAAAACGTCTTGCCTCTAACCCAGCAAAGACATGTACACACACAAAAAATAAAACTAATGTAATAAGTAAAAAACATGCAAGCAAAAATGCCGTGCAGAGAAGGAAAGAAAAAGCTACTCCTTTTCAATACAGCAGTGAGAATTTTAAAGATTTTGTCCAACTTTTACCTTATCTTCTGTACCATGGAGAGGGGAACACAGTAATCGCAGTCCATGATAGGCCAGCTCGGGAATGTACTTGGCTTCATTAACATTCCTAAGCAAAAGAAGGCAAAGAGATGTCTTCAGCTCTCATCAGAGAAACAATTACTACAACTATTACAACTAAACGTGCTCGTTGACTGGAAAACATTCAATAATCACTAAATGTTGTTTACTGTTAGCTAGGTGGAACACATTCTAATTAGCTTTAGTGAAAGTAATCACTGCTTTCATTTTCGTATCAACAGGATAATAAAACACAAGCATTAAGCGCTTTACTTGTTCAAAGCACCGTATAAACATTAAGAATTATTTGCTCACATTGCTGCTGAAAACTTGAACTCGTGTTCCGCTGGCTCAAAGTTTGTCATTTCAACAAAGATCTGCAAGGAAACACAGCCAAGCTTAGCTAATTCACATGGGGGGAAGATGGGCAGGTCTGCTTGGATGCTTGGGGGTCAGACCACAGAGAACTTGAGGGTAACTTTCAAACCACAGTACCTCCCCTGAAGCAGAATATAAGCAGACCCCAGAGGCTCAATACCRTGCGTCTTCCTCACGGGCACGGTGAGAGGTAAGCACCTCAGAACAAAACACGGATTGCCTGGCTGGCACTAGCCAGCAAGCGCTAAGCATAAGAGACAGACAGGGAGCAGGCATCCCGCTCCAAGATTTACACCGAGGACAGTCTAATCAGGGGGGGACCAGTGTATGAAAGGCAGGGCTGCCATCACTCCTGTGACTACGGAGTGCTCTGCATCCACCAAAAGTCTGTGTTAGGGGACATAAGGTTCCTTGAGTTAAATCTTATTACCTGCAGGCAGTTCTGCACACACTGAGGTTTTTCTTTTAGCGAGAACTTAGGTAGAAGTCTTAAGAAGTTTTTCAAAAGAAGGAAGATTGAGTTGCGAACTTGAAGAAGATCGTCCGTCGAAAAGTAAACATCTTCACAATCCTCTTCCTCCTCCTCCTCCTCCTCCTCCTCTGATGTGTCTTCCATCTATATTGGTAGAAAAGAGAAACAGCACCATCCCGTCCCACAGCACTGGCTGATCTCTTTTGCACACTTTGGTGCTTCACAGAGTTCTCAGGCTAGGTCCTACACGATTTCACATCCAAAATTCTAAGTCTTTTCTTTCAGATTAATTAACACACTTAACCGTGGCAAAAAAMCAAACAACAACAGACAGAGAGGAAAGTTGTGTACAAAAAAAGAAAGCTCCAACACAGYCTATTCTCGTTTTGAAGGAGAAAGTCCATCAGAACTGAAGACAATTATCTGAATTCTAATCTGACACTTGGAGATTCATCTCGAGTAATTCYCATTGTGCCTATGCCCTTCTTCCCTTGCTTGTCATGACCCTGCGGCACCGATGTTCTCTCAGCATTTCTGATGCATAATCCTCAGTTCCGTTAAAARAAAAAAAAGTCATATAAATGTTAGAACTTGCAGCTGAGTACAAGCTAATACAGCTAACCAAAGCATTTAGCCCTTAACTTCCCATCAGTAAGTTGGCAAGGAAACTCAAATGTCATTTGCAAGCTGGTCGCATACTAACTTGAAGGTCTCTTGAAGAAACTGATATAAATTAGTTTCTCCCTCTGCTACTGAGCTTTCTAACAATATGCCACAGACAAATAAGCTGTATTTTTTCTATTAGTCAGCAGCCAGGAATCTGCAGCTAATGTTGAATCATCAGACCTCTGAAATTCCTAATAATAGGTAGAGGATCAATAGCCCAGCTGAAGTGCTGAATAAAAGGTTAAGAATTWAAAAAGGTGTGAAAAAGAGGAAAAGTATCACACTGACCTAGAAGTGAAATAGCTTGCCAACAAYTTGCTTATTAATAGAGATTTATGTCTGAAGAGATGACACAAACATCTTACATTGCCATTCCTGCATGGTTTTCCTTTCTTTCTATTTCTTCTTGCATTGGTCTGAGAGCTTTGAGCATGCATCTTCTTTCTTTTCTTCGTCTGATCCAGTTCTTGAGGCCAACTTTTTGTCAGGGTGTGAAGACATTTATCAAACATCACTTGATGGAACAGCTGGTTAGCCACGCTGCCTGCCCAGAAAAGACAACATCAGCCATCTTCCAGACAAAATACAGAGAGAGCATCAAATCATCTGRCCATCTCTCCATTTGCTTTGGCAGCCAAATAGATGGCCAGGACAAAGGCATTGTCCTGGGAGCCTAAGAAAGTTCAGGAGAAGAAGAAAGAATTGTTTGAACAAAGCCAGACTGCATCAGGATGACATGTCATCAGTGATGACATTCTCCAGTAGGATCACCAGCTGAGTGACCCCTTCTAGCTGATCTAGCATAACAAAGATCAGCAAAACTTGAGTACGTGTTAGCCTTGAATACCAAAGAATAGTGCTGTGAATCGACCTGCTAGAAAACTCCAGCTGCTGGTTATTTTAAACAAATACTTTTGTTTTCACAAACAGACCTGTCCAAAAGCACTGCACAGTGAAATCCTCTCTAGTTACAGAGCAGGAACAGGAATAAGCTTCTGCCTTCACTGCGTAGTGTTGTCAAACCAGAGGGACAGGTGTGGTTCCAGCTCCGTGTACTGTGCAGACTCCTCTGTCGACCTTGTCACAGAGCTGCTAAGATGCACGGCAACGCAGACGTGGACCGAGGCCATCAAGCCACTTCATGACAGCAGACCAAGCTGCTATCAGACCGTAACAGCTGGTCAGCACTCAACACCATGGCTGAGTTCGTTCCCCAAGGATTTCAGGGAGATCAAGCGAACAGTTCAAAAGCCATCACTTGTTCCACCTGGAATTCTCACACATGAGAGAAAGCTGATTTTGCCTAAACGAGGTTTTTTCCAACAACAAAGAGGCACATCCCATCGCTCACCTGGGATTTCCAGCAGTAAGAAGTACAACCCAGCCGCGTGAAGAGCRTAAACCCTCTGCTGCACGTTAGCTCTTTTATGCTGGCCCGCTTGGACAAAGTGATGCAACACGGCCACGAGAGCGTGAGGAGAGAAGTTGTTTTCAGCAAACAAGCTCCAGATATTCTGAGGCAAAATATGCGAGTGAGAAATCCYGTAATAACACAGCTCTCTGCCGGTAGCTACTAATCACATTTTAACAGTTGCCGCTGTGACCAACCCCCTATATATATTTTATATTTTTAAAAYATGTTTTAATAATTATGTTATAATAGATAGTACTATATATAATTTAAGTTATATTATATTTTATTATATTATGCTAAATTATAAAGATGTTTTTTAAACTTGGGCGCAGCTCCCCCCTGAAGCGTTCCAGCAGGTATGACAAGAATTGCTTAGCGCAGGCTGAGAACGTTTTGTAACTGTCAAGGCAGGGCAGCCGCGAACACCGGGGAAGCGGGGGGGGGGGCCCGCACCACTGCTCAGCGGAGCGCGGCCCCGCCTAACCGGSCTCACCTCTCTGCTCTCACGGTCCTCCCCGGCGAACGGCGACAGGGCCTGGTAAAGGCGGCTGAAGGCATCGAGCCCATCTCCCGCGATCTCCTCCGCTACGCCGGGGTCCAGAGGCTCGGTCTCCGTGAAGTCCTGATCCCAGGCCGCGCTCGCCCAGACTGAGAGAAAAAGAKGTTATCGCCGTCGGGGGCACGCTTCACCCCAAATAACACCTCGCAATCAGCACGGGATGAACCGGYTCAAGCGGAAGCACCCGGTACCGGAGAACGGCCGCCGGCAGCTTCCACCTGAGTGCCCCCCCACGCCGGCTCTTGTCACCGGTGCCCACGGGGCGGGGAGACACGCACCCTTCGGGGCGCACCCGCGGCCGCCCCTCACCGCGACCGTTACCGGGCCCTCGCGCGCCCCCCGCCCCGCACCTGCGCCCACGTCACGCAGCCACCACCCCTCCAGGGCGCGCGAGAGCTCGGCCGCCGCCGCCGCCGCCATCCCGCCGCCGCCACCCGGCCCTTCGAACCGGCCAATCGCGCGCTCCCGCCGGCCGCAGCCAATCCCCGCGCCGCGCCCGCCGCTCTCCCGGAAACGGCCGGGCCGCCGCCTTCAACGCGCCTGCGCGGGGCGCTGACCGGAACGTGGGGCGGGCGGCCCCGGCTCCGGCAGGGCGGCGCATGCGCGTTGCTCGTCCCGGGACGGCGGCAGCGCTCGCGCGGCGAGGCGGGGGGGCAGCGCTCGCGCGTGGGGGGGCTGCGGGGCCGCGCGCGGCCGCCCGCCCCGGGCTCCCTCCAGCGGCAGGCGGGGAGGT
>JASVER010000066.1:3215299-3239923 GCA_030449065.1 Oceanodroma leucorhoa
CGCCCGGTGCCATGAGCTTCTTCGGGTTCGGGCAGAGCGCGGAGCTGGAGCTGGTGCTGAGCGACGCGGAGAGCCGGCGGCGGGTGGAGCACAAGACGGAGGAAGGCAAGAAGGAGAAATACTTCCTCTTCTACGACGGGGAGACCGTCTCCGGGCGGGTGGTCCTCACCCTCAAGCACCTCAACAAGCGCCTGGAGCACCAAGGCATCAAAGTGGAGTTCATCGGGCAGATCGGTGAGAGGGGAGCGGGGCGCGGGGCCGGCTCGTCCCCGGGGGTGACCTGCCGGCTTCCCTCGGCCTCCCTACCCCGGGTGGCCTTGSGCGGAGGCTGGCGCGTTCCTCTCGCCTCCGTAGCGTTGCTGGTTTGCGGGCACGCTGGAGCCGGCCCCGGGAACATCGTTGCGCCCTACGGTACGGAGATCCTCGCTGGTGTGAAGTGGGTTATGCCCGTTCCCGAGCAGCGCTTTGTTGCACGGAGAATTCCCACGGCCGCCTGAAATTATTCCACCCCTCCGTTCGAGCTGGGCAACCCGGTCTGTTCTCTGGGCTCGAGCTCCGGCGGAAGGCGGGGAACTCCGGTCCCTTTCCAGGTCATTGTTCTCTCGTCCTATTTTCTCGCTYCTGCTCGGTCACCGATTTCGGCTCTGAAACGCACACGCTCGGAGGTGGGGTGAAATTCGGTTTCCGTCCTGCAGACGCAGGTCTGAGCCTGGACACCCTAGCAACGCCAGCTGTCGGGTGGTATTCTCCCGGCTGTCTTTATTCGCAGCTCTGCGAGCTGTCTGTTTGCATTTCTTGCGAGCCCGTGGATTYGGTTAGGCCTGGGTTTGCAGGAAGGTTCTGCCGAGGACAGTGAATCGGGTGGCTTTTGCCCGTACGCCTCGAGTCACCAACCGCACCTTCCCAGCCCCTACCCCGCAACACGTTTTACCCGGGTAGAGCAGCTTTCTTGAGGCCTACGGGCTCAGCTCGGCTGATTCCACCCTTTACTCTCTTATTCTTTGAGTGGGTGACCACGCGTCCCTCCACGGTTAGTTGGGTGACTTCACGTTGCTCAAAACTTGTGGTTATCTGTGCGTGTAACCAATTTAGATTTAATATTTCCTGCTTTCATAGAGGAAAGGTAACTGCCGCACCCACTTTTGGATCAGAGTGGAGATGTCCGTGTGTCACGGACATGCCCAAGACTGACAAGCCAAAATAAGTTCAAGATGTTCCCAGTGAGGCGACGGTGCTCGGGGTGTGCGATGCCTCATGTCTGTGGCCCTCTGTACTTGGCTTTAACCCTCAAAATCACCACGCGAGCTGTGGGCCTGCAACCTTTGCATTGCAAATCATGCGGTATAGGAAAGAGAACTAGAGGTTTTCCCACCCAGCCCCGATACTGCTGTTTAATATTTTTGCTGGCCTCGCYTGTGCATAACACTTGTTTGGAAAGAAAGGGGAGGACAAGCAGAGAGAGCCTGTAAATGATGGAGTGTAAGTGAGCCCATTCATCGGGAGCTAGCTTATGACCTCCTCCTATTTGATTATGATCATCAGTGGAAATTAAGCATGAACTTCGCTTCCTGCTCCACTCCGTCTCCTCTCTGCTGCCTCGCCTGCTTCTGATTCCCCATTTTGGAAGACTTTTGAGCCATACATATTTAGAATAACTGCTTTGAATTCACATTATTGCCCAAGCAGGGTGTGTTAGGAGCTGCTGTGGCTGCACATTAGTCTTTTCTCTTTGCCCATCACGCTACTTTAATAAAGCGCTGAAGTTTGTACTGCTGATGGCACTTCCTTAAYGCTTTCGATCTCAAAACAGCTTGCCTTATATTCTGACTTCCCACTGCCATGAGGTCAGTAGCTATATGAGACAATTTAACAGGTAGGGAGACGGAGGCGTRAAGGAGTGATGTGTCACAGGGAAGATGGCTGTTCCAGACCGGGTACCGGAGTCCAGACTGCGAGCACTGTGTCCTGTGCGGTCTCCTGTGAGCACAGAACCTATTTAAGATTTCGTTTTGCCTGCAGTTACTGTGTCCTGAGCATGCCACCAAAGCGTTGGCAGGTTATTTTTTAAATCTGGAAACCTTATAGCTCTGAAAACCTGAAATTACAGCTTATACCTGTTTGATATGCTRACGTCTTCTAAAGTGTGGGAAACATCAATCCTTCCTCTTCCTAAGGCTGCCAAGTGCCAATCCGTGCCCTTCTGAGGTAGCAGTGAACTTAGTACACTGACATTTGCTTCCCCTTGCTTTAAATTCGATCGTCGCCTTCTGCATCGTGTGGGAAGATGATATATTCCTCTTTTTATCAGGCACGTGGCTTCTCCCTGTCACATCAACAAGCACTTTCCTCTCAGTGGACACAAATTCAATCCAGAGAGAGTTGGTTTATTTATGTCACCTGCCTGCCCAGCCTAAAGGGCTTGATGGCACTCGCTGTTCTGTGTAAGTGAGGGGTGTTCTAGTGCCAATATTTCCATTACAGAGATAAGGTGAGCAAAGGGGTGTAAGAAACGGGCATTACTTAAAAGCTGAAATCTCATCGTGCATCTCAAGGAACAGAGAACTGAGTCTTGCTGCAGTTCCAGAACTCTACTAATACCTCTCAGAAGCCTCCTCTGCACAGTTTAGTGCTGGCAGTGAATATGACTTGTGTGTATATGACTGTCTGATGACTTAGGTTTTTGTTTCCTCATCTAAGCGTATCAGATTGGCTAAGGCTTTACTTTTGGAAGGACTGTGTGGGTGTCTTGTAGTCACACAGCTCACGTGCAGGAGTGGGAAGGGCAGATTTCATTGGTGGCTATGTGTAATACAGAGCTGTTAATGCAAATTGCAGAGTTTTAAGTTTCTGTTGCTTTGACTTAAGGGAGAAAACTTTGTGGAAGTGTAGAGAGGATTGCTTTCATTAAATGAGGAAACCTGTAGTCGTTTTCCTGCTGACGCAAGAAAGTTGTGGGGAAAACTGAAGCAATGTGACCATGTTGGTTACTTGACCTGGTTTGGACAGTGCTTCCGAAGGTGAATGCTCTTCCCTCGTCGGTGTTGACATGGCCATTAATGTGTTATCCAGGGGCTGGTGGAACAGTTGACTCAAATGCCTCCCCACACACTTGGTAGTCATGCAGTGAACGCTGGCTTTGTGCAGAATCGGTGAGGATCTTCACYGTTACTTATTCCCGAATCAAGACCACTCGCACTCTTTGTTGTCAAAGGATAAGCAGGAACAGTTGGAAGCCTCCTAGCCCTTCCTTTTTGCTCTGTCACTGTTTGCTGTTCCAGAGAAGCAGTGGTGGTTTTTTCCTCTCTTTACAGTGGCAATGCCTTTGGCCTGGAATATTGCGTAGAAAATTATTGGAAGGGATTGCATGAGCTGCTGGCTCCTCTTCTCAAACAGGCTGAACATAATTAATATTGATAATAGGTGACCCATGTCAGTCTAGGGCAAGCAGAGTTCCTGATTCATTGTAGTAGGTGAGGCTGTGTGGACCTCTTCCTTCTTATTTCAGGGAAGAAAGTTCTGGCCTGCACCTGGCTCCAACGGAGAGCAGTGAACAAGTGCGTTGCAGCCACAGGCTCCCCTTGTGGGTTCTCTGAATAGCGGTGAAGGAAGTAGTGATCTGGACGAGAAAGTTGCTTGTAGCTGTGAAATCTCCTACCTTTCCTCACTGTGTCATGTGGGATTAAGCATCACTCCTTAATCTGGACCTATGTCTTCCTAGAACTCTACTATGACCGAGGAAACCACCATGAGTTCGTGTCTCTGGTGAAAGACCTGGCCCGTCCTGGTGAATTTACTCAATCGCAGACATTTGACTTCGAATTCACACATGTAGAAAAACCTTACGAGTCCTACACGGGGCAGAATGTGAAGTTACGGTGAGTCTCCTCCTTTTGCTGACCCCAGTTCTTGGTTCTCTGCAGTGTGCAAGTACCGATATTTACCGTGATGATACTGGAGTGCAGCATCCCTTCCCAGACATCCTTGCAAGCTTATACTGTAACTCCAAATGAATTTTGGTGGGCTGAGTTGTAAAAGGCTGTCTTTGAGGACTCTACTTTTATAAGCATGCATCAGGCTTTATGGAACTTGTTTTGCCCCATTTAAGTGACAAGAGAAATTAGCCCCTTCTGAATCAACCAAATACTTCCTAATTTATTTGGTAATTCAAAAAGCAAAAGAAATTGTTTGGTTTAGTCTCCAATGGGGACATTTTCCCTGTCTTGTAATCAGTCTTGTCAACTTTAATTGTGCTCTATATGCAAACAGATGCCTAGCTTGTATCTTGTTCATTTGTTGCAAACTGTATTTCACATCTAGGCACTCCAGTTGACTTGAAATCCAGTCACTGGCTTCAAAGCAGGGGGGTTGTTGGAAAATTCTGAGATCTGCAGAAAGAGGTGTGTCCGTGGAGACCAGTGTGATCTAATCTCTTGCAAAAGGGCAGTGGTTTTAACATGTGCAAGCTGTTACTCAGATCCCCAAAATGGTGCTTAGGTAACTCAGGCTCACAAATGCATGAAAGCTTAGAGAAGTCTTAGAAGAGCCTGCTTTTCCATTTGAAAGTTCCCTTCTGTCTTTTCCARCATGGGGTATTGGCTGCTCCAGAAGCCAGGGTACCAGTAAGACTGCTTGGATAGCCCAGTGCAATCCATTCAGCCCCATGTCCCTCCCTGCTTCGTCTCTGTTGCTACYTGTACAACCCTAATAGGAGAGGGACTCTCCTTGCAGGTATTTCCTCCGAGCGACTGTCAGCCGCAGACTGAACGACGTGGTGAAGGAGATGGACATAGTTGTGCACACTCTGAGCACCTACCCAGAGCTCAACTCCTCTATTAAGATGGAGGTGGGGATTGAGGATTGCCTGCACATCGAGTTCGAGTATAACAAGTCCAAGTAAGTGTCTCTAGAGCAGCCAGTGGCTGTGGGGAACCACCTGCTACGGTGGATGGCTTGGTTTGGAAGCCCGAGGCATGTGTCTTGCATGTGATCCTCAAAGGGATTCTTTGTTCATGCGCTCCAGCGAGGCTGGCAGRCCGTTCAGATCCTGGTTGAGGATCTTTGGGTTCCTGTCCTTGCCCATAGATGTGCTCTCTGGACCAGGGAGTGGGAAGCAATGGCTGTGGCTTACTGAGCTTGGAGCACAGCGTGAGGCTGTTGAAGTAACTTCGCATTCCCTGTATCTTCGGCAAGATCAGTATTTCCAAGTGTCTTCAAAGTATAACATCTGCTTTTTACCAGACAATACAGCTGAAGTGGGACCTTAATTCAGGCACAGAAGTTGGAAACAACTCTTTTAAACTACTTTTAATGCATCTTTCCCAGCTGATGCTAGCAAATTTCCCTGCAGTGTAACATTTGGGTTAGTTTTAATTGAACTAAAAAATTGGTTTGGGAGGCTTTGTTGTCACAGGGCTTTCTTGCAGATATTCAGCCTGAAATTCTGTTTTTAATTTATCTGATCATGCTAAATGTTCTTGTCGATCTCCAAAAGACCGGAGGATGAAAGATGAGGTGCTGTTTACATCAGCCTAGTGGAGGTGGTTGATATGCCATCCGAAATTTACAGCTGGGGCYGCAGATAAGAGCAAAGTGCCTGAGAAGCAAGTTCTCGCTCTTCAGTCTGGGTCCTGGTCTGCTGTGCAGTGTTTGACTGTGGTGCTTTCTTCCTTCATGCGCTAGGTATCATTTAAAAGATGTGATTGTCGGAAAGATMTACTTCTTGCTGGTGCGAATCAAGATCAAACACATGGAGATAGATATCATCAAGAGAGAAACAACAGGGACCGGACCCAATGTGTATCATGAGAATGACACAATAGCTAAATATGAAATCATGGATGGGGCACCTGTGAGAGGTGAGAAGGCAGATGAACCCTTCAGAATTCCTCTTCTGAAGTCTTTTGGGGTGGGAATATGAGTCCTGCAGTATCTTCAGCTGCATCTGTGTGCTCAGTAGTAGTACGCATCCTATTTCACTGGTGGACTGGCGGCAGTGTCCATAGGTGATTAAATATGATCCCCTTCCTTCTCTGRTATGATGAGGGGGAATTGAGGCATAACGAGTTGCAATGACTGAAGTCTTTTGATGAAGCAGCGGCAGAACCAGGGATAGGTGTAAGTTCACTGTTGGCATGGGCCACCAGCTGGCATTGCTGCAACTTGGAGCAGAAAGATGGTCTTCTAGCTCTGTGCCAATCTCCTGTGCCACTTGTTTTCCAGTTCCATTGCCCAGCAGAGTCACCTGCCAGAGAAAAAGTCACCTTAATCATTTTTTCCTGCAGTGCTGTCTTGATGCAGGTCACAAATGAGTCCTATGCTGTTAAAGTGGAGACGGAATAGCTGTCAGCAAGGGCAGAATCTGGCTATGGACCACGCGTGCTGATTTTTGAAGGGAGTTGAGGTCTTTTAGCTCATCTTACTCCACTTGTGGAAATGGTCACAAAGTTTGTGGCCCAGTGACATTTTGTTTTGCTGGTGCTCTCCTGCGCGTTCTGTCTGTGCTGATGGTTCTGTGCACTTTACAGGGGAGTCCATTCCCATCAGACTCTTTCTGGCTGGCTACGAGCTGACTCCAACGATGAGGGACATCAATAAGAAGTTCTCGGTGCGTTATTACCTCAATCTGGTGCTGATCGATGAGGAAGAGAGACGCTACTTTAAACAGCAGGTGAGAAACAGAGCCGTTAGTTCTTCTCGGGGCTGTAGACTGTTSTTTGGGATACTATGTTATAAGGACCTTCTGGGAATTTGGGATTCCCATGGGRGAGAACCATGTTCTTTACTGAATATCTGTAAGGACCAGACAAATTAGGGTGTGCAAAGAGGGTCTAAAAGGAAATGTCCACGCAGGTCAGATGGGCATGGTGGTAGGGATGCATGTAGAAGGTGCCCACCTGGGACTTCTTTTCCTCTCTGTTGCCCTGTGGTGGAGCTTCTGTGCTTCACCTTATCAATTCCAATGTGGTAGCCAACRGCAATAGGACAGAGCTGCCCTAGACGCCCAGTGGGTTGCCTCTGTGTGCTCAGATCCTGGGGAGGAGCGCTCCACCCAAATTTTCAGGAAGGCTGCCTTGTGAGGCCTCTGCTTGCCACTGCAAGTGGCCTCATGTGCATGGCTGTGGGTGGAATGTGCCCGCATGGGCTGAGTTCTCCCTGGGTGCGAGCTGCTTGCCTGGCAGCTCGGTTCAGCCTTTGGGTCTGGGTGGGGCCAGAAGAAGGTCTCACAAGCCCTGACGAGCCGTGCTGGCTGTGTTACTACAGGAGGTGGTGCTTTGGCGGAAAGGAGACATAGTGAGGAAGAGCATGTCCCACCAAGCAGCCATCGCCTCCCAGCGGTTTGAGGGGACATCCTCGCACACCGAGGCCAAGACCCCCAGCCAGCCTGCAGAGAACAACGGCCGGCAGTGAGAGGCCACGCAGAGGAAGGCTGCTGTGGAGCCAGTGGGGACAGCAGCAAGGAGGAAGAAAAAACACTTCAGAGACTTCATGAAAATAAATATCCGTTTTTGACTTAATTCCTTTCTTCAAAGGACTCGTAGGGTGGGAAGGGGATGGGAGGGCAAGGCAAGCTGGAGCACTGGTGGTGCGGAGTTGAAGGTACCTCAGTGCTTCCCAATCAACTACATTCCTCTGGGGTCGGCTGCTTTGAGGCATGTGTCCGGAGGCTGCGGAGCTGCCTGATCTCCTCTTTGCCCCGAGACCCTTTCAGTGTGGCAGCGGGGAGGGAGAGAGCAAGTGAAGGCCAAATCTGCTGCTTCTTTCCAAAGGTGTGGAGGTTGCTTTGGGGCTGTGTAGGATGGATATTTTTCTTGCCTTTCTGAAATCTTCACGAGGGAAAAATGACACAGTGATTAGCTGGAAGGTAGAGGAGGGAGTCAGAGACTGAGGTGCTGCCTACTCGAAATTGCTTAGTTGTTATCCCCTCGCTGCCTCCCCTTCCTCTTCACGCCGGCGTTGGGTTCCTTGCCACAAACAGTGACATAATGCAGTTGAGTCAGCCCTGGGACTGCCGCGCAGCCGCCTGGAGCACGGGCAGCAGCGTGCCGCTGCGTCCTTGCGGTGGAGCGTCAAGGGGGAGCCGTGGCTGGTAGGAGGGAGCGAGGCACGCGAAGGCAGCAGGAGGTGGCACAGGTTGGGCAGAGCGGTGAAGGTCCCAGTGCTGTCGGGTGGGCAAGAATTGGGGGCTGGAAGGCTCCTGGCTGAGAGCAGTGCCTTCCTAGCCCTCTGCTGCCCGAGGGCCCCTGAGATGCAGTCTGTCTGGTTGCTTCACTCACACGGGTCCCAGTTGCTGGTGCAGAGCAGGGGCAGACCAGCCTTGAGAGGTCTAGAGAATAGTTTTGGAACCTGAGAAATAAAGGGGGGTCTCTTGGGAGTGGGTTTACGCTGCACACGCTGCCCTGCTCGTGTCTGTGTCCTTGTGACAGAGCAGGCTTTGTAGTAGGGACAGACGGCAGTATAGAAACGTGCGTATTGTTTTGTTTGCTCCCTCGTGCCTGCGGGATGAGGATTAGTAAGGACAGAAAGTGGATGCAATTGTTTTAAGAAGCTCACGGCCTGTGTGTGCTGCTAGATGAAGCCAAGCAGCAACTGGAAGGATGGTGGAGCTCTCTGATTCCAGAGGCACATTCCTGAGGCCTGAGCTGAAATCACCAGTGAGGTCTGAGGGTATGCCATGAACTGAGAATCTGAATGCGGGTTTTGTCTTTTCTAAAATAAGCTTCTTTTAGTCTTCAGCTAAGTAGAATCATGAGAACGTTCCCAGAAGGGAATCACTCCTCCATTAAAAATTAGATGTGGCTTTGTAGAYGTGATTGATTGAGTCTGGAGAATATCCATTCTGTTTAGATGCCCTTCAAGGAAGCAGGTGGTGAGACCTCCTACCAGATGGAGAGACAAACCTGCACTAAATGCTGGGATATGAGCTCCATCAAGTGGGATTTGGCTGGATTTCCCTGTGAGTTTGTGGCTCGCCAGGGTTTTCTCCAGCTTCCTTTTGACTCTGGTATGAATCTCCTCTGCCTCTGTCCTACAGCTGAACGTAGAACAGTTGTCTTGCTGCTGTGAAATGGAAGTATCTTCTGCTTTGTTTAGTGGAACAGTGCTGGTGGAGGGAATGGGGCCTGGGTGGGAAGGGGAGCTTTTTATGTAATAAGACAGCTACTGTATTTCAGTGATAAATGTGTGTTTCTGCTTGCCAAAGTAAGTTATCTTTTACTCACCGTGTGTAAGGTTGTGGKTTTTAGTAGAGCTGGACAGTCTCGCTCTGTTGTAAAGGACACTAATGATCTCATCTATGCTGAATGCTCGTGTCACACCATGTTTCTGCTCTGTAATAGTGAAGACGTGGCTTGCTTTTCTTYACATGAGAAGTCTGTGCCATGGGCTGGAGCCGTGTCTTCCTAAGACTGAAGCAAAAGCTTACTTTAGACAACTACCTTGCTATGCCAGGGCGAGGGGTGGTAACCTGCTGCAGGTCTCGCATGGCAAAGGAATCTGGATGTTACTTTTGACACTCTACTCCCCCCCGGCCCCCGTGCAGGGGGAACCACCTGTGCTGTGGCAATACACAATCTTGTAGAGACGAGCGAAGCTCCCATTGGGAGCCCCTGGGGATAGCTGAGCACAGCAGCACCCTAACCGCCCTCTAGCTTTCCCCCAGCTCCCATCCCGCCTAGAATTTTTTTCCTTGCCTATTCCTCTTGATTGTAGGCCATGTGGTATTAAAGAAACCCCATGGATGAAGATGTCTCTGCATTCCAGGAGCGTTTTGTTTACTGGCYGAACACCATCAGTACAGGATGTAAGACAATTGTCTGACAAGACAATGCACTGTAAGGAGATGTCTATTAAACTTCTGTTCATCACTTCTGGAGGGATTACTTGGAAAAGGTGCATGAGCCTATACAGTGGGTTGGTTTGGKTTTTTTTTCCTACTTCGTGCCCCTCTCCCRTGTGTCCCTACGTGTGGAACCAGAATTTAGAAATGATCCCCATTTTTACTTAATCAGAATGGACCATTCAACCTGTTACCCACTAGGCCCTCTGTCTGGGGTGGAGCAGATGTGCTGAGCGTCTTTAGAGAGAACTTGAAGCATAAGGTCACTCTGGGACAAGGTACTTTAGAAAAGCGGTTCATTAGCATGGGAAGGGACAGACAGTACTCGAGCAGTCGTGTCCCCCTGAGCTGGGYGGTTCTGTTCAGTACTTGGGTCATTCCCTCCCTCCCAGGCAGAGGGGAGTGTGCAAGTACTAAACCAAGCAGTGCAACCTGTAATTAAGCCTCTGCTGTGTTTACATGTTTCTTAATTCGTCGTCTTTTCAATGGCTGTATTTTAAAACTTGGGTTTTTTGTCTCTCCAATTAAAAAGAGCCAGCCCTGGCTGTCAAATGCTGTGCATGAGTTTGTCTGATATGGTTTATATTGCCTGGGCCGGGTCTGGTTTTGTTTGGGGTTTTTTTTTATGCTATTAAGACATTTTTCTTCAGTGCCATACTGTGCAGCCCTCCCAACATGCTCGAGGAGTTTGTCATTCGTTATCTTTAYAAATTCTTGGTCTTTCTTTAAGCTATGTCACTGCTTAGAAGCTGTGCTGGTGGAGGACCCATGTAGCTTAAAAATTAGCAAGCTGGCTTTATTTTCTTCTATTTCACTGACGTCAGTACTAAAATAACACGGGAAGTTTTGTACCTGCAGGAAGTTAACTGCGATCTGCTTTGCAGCAATCAGCCTGGATGTGTATATACATCTAAATTTTCTTGTTCTAGACAGAAGCTTAGTGATACCTTTCTGCAGAAAAATGTTCCTCTGCAGTACATGGAACTGCACTGGATCCTGCAGTAAACATCCTCGCGGAGGATGCACCTGTTTCGTCCTTCAAGAGATAAAGTGCAGATTTTTCCACTATTAAAAATTGAGTAGCTGCACTTGATTCTAAAAGGCTTTATTTAAAAATAAGCAAAAATAACAGTGTGTCAGAATAAGGGACGTGTAGCTGTGAATCATGTGCGGGCATGTTCTTGTTGCTGCGATTGAGCAAGTAAACTTGAGAATTACGCTGGTTTAGGAGGAGGCGTCAGCGGGCTGGGTAGAAGCTGTGCTGCTGTCAGTTTCTTAATGTGGCTTTTCCTCTTCCAGGCTCAAGACAAAATCAAATTCCTCTGCGTTGAAAAGGTAAGGAAGAAAAAGCCRTCAGTGGAACTTCCAAGTTCTCTGAATGAGGGCTGCCTCTCAGAGGGAATGGGACCAAGAGTCCAGAGAAGAAGGTTCTTACCTTGTGTCAGTGGTTGGATGGAAAGACGTTGTCTCGTGAAGAGCATCATGTTCTTTAGGGGGCCTCCATCTGCTTTATGTGCCAGGTGGTGAGCCTTGATTTCAGAAAGGGGGATGAAACGTTTTGTCATCCGCACAAACTGGACATCCACCTGGGAAGTGACGGGCAGCAAAGGAGCATGGTTGGAGAAGGATATAGCCTCTAGATGTCACATAAGATCTTTGGGGGGGATAAAGATTTTAAACTGAAGCAAATGACTGATGCATACTATTTTATAATGACATGGAAGCTTTTCCTTGCTCAAGGCTAAAATAACTTTCAGACACTTCTGGCAGGTGATCTGTTTACATGAATCTTGGCACTGTGCACTAGCAATGTCCATTCATGTTGTCACAGACAATACAAAATGAAGATGCGGGATGTAGCCAGCCTGTGAACAGTTACTTCCCTATAATTTAGTGTGCCTCAAAACTACAGCTTTGTTTGCTGTAGACTGAGAGCGGTACTTAAATATGTTCCTTCTCTTTCCTAACCCAGAGTTCTGCCATGCATGGAGGTCAGCTCTGCATCCAAGTAAGATTTAAAAATTTAGGCAGACACATTTTGGCAGCCTTCTGGAAGAGATCGGGGAAAAGGTAGAGAAAACAATCAGMATTGGATTTTCTCTTCAGAGAGAGAAGGGTAGCTAGGCCAGGACAGAAGCTTAACAAGATATGCAATGTGATGATAAGAGGCTTCTAATTTCACTCAGCTTGCCCACAGAGCTTTAAACAGCTGTATTTAGTTTACTACATTACCATGGACCATTTAGGGTTCTCTTTTCTGCTGGAGGAATCATAATGAGGATCCTTCTGATCGAACTGTGTGTGATCAGGGTAYGCCTCCTTTACGATCTGAAGCAGAAGGGGAGAAGAATGTGAGACAAGATCCCATCAGTTAAAAACTATTGTCAGCAAAGGGTATGCAATGCCCTTGAGAAGGCTGTGACTAGACATGAGGAATAATCCTGATGCAAAAATCAGCCTTGCTTTCCCTGAACTCCATTCTAACGGTGGGATATGTTTCCTTCCTTTACACTTCTTGGGTCAAAGCACCGCAGAACAGTATGGCTGTCAATGAAGCATCATCACCTCTTCAGAGAGCAATGTGGAAGGAGCACAGAGGAAAACTGGGTAGATGATGACAGACTTTGTGATGAGTTCTCCTCTTAAAGAAAAAGCTTTTCAGTGCCCTAGGTTTTATACTACTGCCTTGCAGGCTCAGCTGACTAGAATGTAGTGAATCAGGTTTTAATCAGTGTGGAGCAACACTTGACTTAGCTGGAAGCACTCTCAAATGTCAGCAGGATAACAGCAGTGTGGTCCCGCTTCTCTGTGGAAAGATGCCTTTGTCAGCCCGGCTGCGGTATGTACCGTTGAGCCTAGATGCCCTAGGCTCATTCGCTGCTCTGATTAGACGACTTCTGCACTCCTTTGGTGCCARGACAGAAGTAAGGCTAATGAGCTGTTTGATAACCCACCAATTATTACTTCCCCCTCCCCCGAAACACAAAATGGGGAAGAGGTACTCACCTTGACAATGCCAACAATGCCAGGCTCTTTACAGTTACTGTGGTAGAAGAAGGCCTGCTGCCCAAGTTTCATGGCTCTCAGGAAATTCCTTGCCTGTCAGGTATAAATGAGAGCCTTTGAGCTCTTTGTATCAAGGTCTCAGGGTTTCATTATAAGCAGCTAGGAACAATAATTAACAACAAGAGAAGTATATGTGCTTCAGAGCRACTCAGATAAGGTTTCCTACAGTTGTACAGATGTTTTATGCTGCAGTGAAATCAAGTAAAAACAAGGCTAAAGAGCAAGCTCCTGTTGGTTAGAAAGTATGTGGGAATTCAACAGCTCAGCCACTCTCATTCAGAGATAGCAGAAGACTTAAGTTAGCTGTCAGCAAACAAGCAGCAGAGCAGATCATATATAGGGGGGAAGTATGTATAGTAGGGGGATCATATACAGTAAGGGAAGCACAGGTGGATTTCCTCTGCAGAGAGGCCTGGAACAGAAATCTGTACAGTGACAAGGCATAGTATTTGGGTAAGTACAGACTTGCTAAAAGGTGTCAAGGGAAATAAAGGCCGGTCTAAGCTAAAGACCAAGCTAAAGAAAAACTGGATGATTTGACAGAAGATTACCCAGCCTGAACCCACCTTTGACCTAGAGGCAATTAAGCAGGAGTTTTGACTCCTGACAAAATGCACCTGTAAAAACAGGCAGAGTGCCTCAAAAGGAAATCCTGCAGGCAAAGGGAACAAGTTACCTGTGGGAAGAGCCACCTTTTTTTATACTGCTGTTTCAGTAAGTCCATCTTTGACATGTGCTCCTTACCTGGTAGTTTCTTACTCCATCCCAAAAGGTCGTCTGATTGGGCTGAGCTTTCAAGTCATCAATGCTGAACTGCCAAATGGAATGAAAATACAGGTTAAGTTCAGGAGGTAGTCTGATCTTTATTGTGTCATTGTCTACATTGTGCCTAAACATTTGTTCCTAGTAGCTCCTTCAATTATAGTACAAACTTCACACAATTTTTTTGGTTCCCACAGGGGCTAAAGAAMAGCCTGCATAAAGGAGGAACACTGCAGCAGTGTAAAGGCAGAGTCTGAAATAGATGCTGCCCCTGCTRCCAACAGCTAAGGATCCTGAGGACCCTGTTTCCTCTTTTATTGCAAGYATCAAACCCCAAGGTTGTCACCCTGGAAAAGAACAACATTGTGTCTTTCTATTTCCAGGAAGACAAATGCTTTTTGAGAAGTAAAGACACGATAGTGTTAATATTGCAAACAATCTGACTGTCTGATCCTGTAACTCAGCGTTCAACCACTAATGCCCTGGATAGTAGTGAAACTGCCGCTATACTTTGCTGAGTAACGATGGGTGTCGGTGCTTACTTTCACATCCACTCCCTTCTCGAGCCTGCTCTCTGGTTCTGATTTCAGAAGCCAGTGACAATACGTTATCTTGCTTTCCTCCCCACCGGAGTCGGATTCTTTTGTCTTCTTCCAGTTCTTCCATCCTGACTTGGAACTCCCAGCTGGAGGTTTTGTGGACTTCTCTTCTTCCTCCTTATCTGGAGTCTCCTCCTCAGTTTTGGCAATTTTAGCATCAGGCTCTTTTTTATCTTAAAAGAAACAATAAAATAAAACATTCAGATAAAACACATTTTGTTTCCGATAAGGACTGGTGCTGAAACATTTTTAGTCGTCCACGCTGGTTTCACATGCTGACATTTGACTGCAGCAGAAGTTTGGTGCACCCCAGATGCTTCGGGTAAGGTAGTAGCATTACGCACCAGTGTTTCTGAGTATTTCTAATTTGCATCTAAAATGAGGATATTTTTGTGTGTGTGTGGTGTGCACAAATGTAGTTTAATGGTCATAGTTTATCATAAAAAAAAAAGCCAGGATAAACCATGTTGCTCAGATGAAGTGTAGCTGAGTTTTTTTAATTAATTGCTGAGAAATCAGCTGCAGGCAACCAAGTTGAKTTAGGTGAGTCTGGTAAATAACAGGAAAATTCACCAGTAAAGCAAGCTGTTTCAATTGCTGCAGTAGCTGGAAGCCTTAGATTAAGCCTCCACTGTGCTACCTGTTCAGAGGGCRTCTATATCCCTGTTTGTCCAGGACMCAGACAGCAAAAAACRGTTAATAAGAAGTGATTAAAGGGCAAGAAGGTGGTTATTTGCTGGAGTCAATTAAGCAGATGAGTGGCATGGATGAGGCTGTGTAATTTTTTCATCTCGCACCTTAAACACCACATAATGTTGCCTGAAGTGCAAGGTTTTTGCTTTTTGTTTTTTTTGCAGATGGTACCACATCAGCTTTCTGCCACTACACTGGGTATACTTTGACTGACCATCTCTAACGTGTAGGCCTGCAAGCTCTTCATAAATGGGCATGAGTTACATTTCTCAACCACCTTGTGCTGAGAGTACATCATCGTCCCTATCGTACACCTAGCAGACTTGTCTCGGTCACACATGGATGCTCAGCCCATTTTTACAGAGGAAATGCTGTCTATAAGACATGTGGCTTTGAAAGACAGACGGTTAAGATGACTGTCTGTACTTTCACTATAGCTTGGAACCTCAAGTGAGAGATGCAAAATTAGTTAGGATGTCAGCACAGACCTGCTACTGCTCCTTTGTCTCTCTTTCTGCTCGGCCAAGGCATCTCTGGTCTYGTTGAATTATCTTCTCTTCACTGAGAAGCACCTGCTGAATGAGAGAAGAATTACTGCTTATTCAGGCAAGCTGAAAAAAGTAGAGATGTGAGACGGAGAACAGTAAAAGCTGTACAGTAAGTGGTGAGCAAATAAATTTCCTTCCTTGAGCTCAGCCATTTCCTCTATCAGTGCAAGTGCTGGCACTGGTTGAGGACCACACCCTTGGCGAGTTGGAGGCAGGCAGGCCCTCCACAGCAGTGCTCTGATGGACRTTAGCAGAAGGGCTGCTTTTCGCCATACTGGCGCAGCTGTTGGAGAAAAGTCCCGAAGGTGCTTGGCCGAAGCGTGTCCCCTCTCTGCCGTGCAAGAGGAGCCGTGCTTTTGGAAATGGGAGAACAGCTTGCCTCCAGAGCTCAGTCCAGCCTCGCACCAAGGGTGTCTGGCTCCGCTTGTTGCTCACCGAGATTAGGCATGCAAAGTCCCTTCGGGAAAGGGAGCAAGCTGGCTGGTCCAACCCCTTGCCCCCTTGTGCCAGCAGCCCGTTAGAAGTTATTTGGCTCCGAGCTGGCCTCCTTCTGCCAGAGCGGGTGGCATCAACTTTTCCACCTTCCATGCCAAGCTTCTCCCCTCCCTCCCACGCACCCCGAGCTCCCCCTCACCGGCTCCGGCCGCAGCAGCCCCCCTCGCCTCGGACTGGGGGAGAAGGATGCTCTCGCCCCGGCGCAGGATGGAGGAAACACGCCGCCCCCCGCCCGCCGGGAGTCGGAAGTGGGTGACCGTTATGCAAAACACAAGGCATGGCTCCGTAGGCTTGCCTCCTTCCCCGCAGCCACCGCGAGAGCGGGAGGCGCCGAGGGCAGGACTACAGCTCCCAGCCTGCCCCGCCGAGCGGCCGCCGGGGTGCTGCCGGCRGACGGACGCCTGCCGCCCGGCCCCGCCATGGCTTGGCGAGGAGCCACCCGCATCGCGGCCCGGCTGCTGCTGCGGAGCCCGGCGGGGCGGCGGGGGATCGCCTCCTGCATTGACCGTAAGGCTCCGCGGTGGCCAGGCGAGCGGGGCGGGGGAGCCCCGGCCCCCGCCTGCCCGGGGGACGAGTCGGGGCCCAGCCGGCCGCAGGGATCCCCCCCTCCCCGATCGCTGCCGGAGGGGGGGAGGCGGTCCCGGGTGAAGCTTGAAAGCGGGTCGGTGACCTGAGGCCTCCTGTCCCGGGTCCTGCACCAAGCGACCGCGGCCCCCGGCGGCGTGTGGAGTGGGACAGTGCCCACCTGCAMCGAAGAGCTCCTTCCCTGCACCCTTGCTAGATCTTCACGGTTTTTCAAGCTTGACTGTGAATCAGTATCTTAAAAAGACTCGGTAAAACACCGCAAAAGGTTCGCTGGGGAGGCAGGCTAGGCTGTCTGCACCCATTTGTAAGTCCGGGTTATCCTGGGATCGAAGTCATCTTCTGATCGCCGAGATGGTCTCTGGTTACCAGGATAACAGCTGTGTCTGAGCCGGACTCCTCCTACAGGGTTCCCAAACGCTTCCCAGATGAATTGCTTCGATCTTTAAATGTAACCAGGTTTAGGGCTGAAACAGCAGCATCCCTATGAGTTTTAGGAGAGGAACTAACAAAACAATGTTGGATCTGGGTGCAAAYGAAGCAGGAGTTTTCAAATGCGGGGTGTAGCTAAAACTTTAGATGCTGTTTCCGAAGGGCTGCTTTATTCATTGCTTGCTTCCTAGTGTCACTTCTTTGAAGTCTCAGAACTGTGTCCTCGTATTTCTGCAGCACAGACCTAGTGAAATGGAGTGACGGCTGCCGTGGACTGTGCTGCCCCTGTCCCGGTCTTGCAACATAGACAGAGACAGCTGGGACCTCGGGGTTGTTTTGCCCTAAGAAAGCCCCCTCCCAAAGCCCTCTGCCCTCTGTCAGCACAGTTCATGATGGCCCTGAGGAACAGAGAAATGGTCTCTGCAGCAGAGACCCTGAACTGTTTGTGTGAGTTAAGGGACGCTTTGAAATTGYTTGGGGTACAGAAGAGGTGGTAGTGCTCGCTTTCCCGCAACAGACACCTATTCTGATCGCTTCCTGCTTTTCTAGCATCCGCCGGCCTGACTGAGGAGCAGAAGGAATTCCAAAAAGTTGCCCTTGATTTTGCTACCAGGGAGATGGCTCCTCACATGGCTGAGTGGGATGAAAAGGTATGACGGCCTCAGAAAGGTTGTACTGCTTGGTTTTTCCTCCCCTAGGATGTTAAGATCCTTGGGTCTCATCAGAGGGGTTCCCGCAATAGCTCCTCGGTGCTGAAATGCCATCTGTAGAGATTTTCTTTGAAGCTGCTGCTGTAGCTGGGTGGGAAATACCTTGAAGCTTTCCTAGCCAGGCTATTCAATCATCTGAAAGCTGAATTTACTCTTGAAGATGGTATGTATCTGTCTAGATAGCTGCCTCTTCTTTAACCCACCCACTYAACTTAAACTCTGCAGGAGTTTGAGACTGGACTTGGGAGCCCAGRTGTACCAGAAAGAAGAGATTGAATATTGAGATTGAATTGATCATGAATATTCACTTGCGATGTCTCTGCCTGTCCCAATAGGAAATATTCCCTGTGGARACAATGCGGAAGGCAGCCCAGCTAGGATTCGGTGGGATCTATGTGAAACCAGATGTCGGTGGCTCTGGATTGTCACGACTTGATACCTCCATAATCTTCGAAGCTTTATCGACAGGATGTACCAGCACCACTGCTTATATGAGCATCCACAAGTGAGTGTGTTTGTAGAGCAGTGGATGGTGTCAGCCTGGCTGAAAACCACGTTTTTTYTGTGGGCTCTAAATCCAGCTGGAGACAGGTCTCTTGGTGCTGCTTATTATTTAAAGTTGGGACCCCAAGTAGACACGTCCCTGTGAGGATCTCTTGACAGCAGTAAACAAATGGGCTACAAAAATTGAGATGCCACCAAGAAGTAATTTTAGCTTTGTGGCATGCAAGATGGGATTAAGTTCTGCATTTTGTTCCCTGCTCTTCTACTTAAGCTGTCTATAGATAGTAACCTGCCTGGAAAAAGCCTTTGTGCTTTGGTCGTACTGTAACAGAGCCCGGAGGCACCAGCTGATACCAGGGCCCTGTCCTGCTTGTACAGACATGTTCAGTGACCGGCTCACTTTGCACGGAAAGATGGAGTGATGATGCCTCCTTCTCCCAGCTGCAGTTTTCCAAAGAGACAGTAGGGCTTAGCGCTGAGGGGCACGCTGAGGCTGTTAAATAGGAACCTGCTGTTCCGCAAGGCAGCGAGTCTGTGGTGAATGGAAGGCGATCTCCTTTCTCCCGGCCTCTGTGGCACGGAATTCTGTTCCCTTCCAGTGTGCGTGGGGGCAGGTGGAAGGAGGGCTGCCTCCAGGGCTACTTCCGATTACCTGCCGCAGAGGTGGAGCAATACACTTTCAAGCCTCGGGGCTTTTGACTGAACTCCATGGAGCTTTGTTCTTCTGTTCAGCCAGGGATGTTCTGGTATGACCCGCCTTCCTCCCAGGGCTGTGTTCATGTACTGTAATGCTGCTCCTTCTCTCCTGCTCCAGCATGTGTGTTTGGATGATCGACACCTTTGGCAATGAGGAACAGAGGCGCAGGTTCTGCCCATCGCTCTGTAGCATGGAAAAATTTGCTTCTTACTGCCTGACTGAGCCAGGTGAGTATCCTCAACCAAGAAATCTTCTCCCTTCCCTCACTCCTAYAATGATTTAACTGGACATGAACATTGCACGGAGCTGGAGGTGAAAAGTTTCTTTTCATGTTCATTTGGGCAATCACGGGGGCGTTGGGAAGGGGCAGATGATGGTTGCTGAGATGGTCGTGGTACAAACCCGAGCCGTTGGGTACGATCCCCGGGAGAGTTTGCARGCTCTGGACCTACTGCTTCACTGGCTGCTTCCTTACCTCTCGAACAGGAAGTGGAAGTGATGCAGCTTCCCTGCTGACCTCAGCTCAGAGGAAAGGGGACACCTACGTCCTGAATGGCTCCAAGGTACCTCTTTGCTCCTCCTAAAGCTGCTGGATGGCACTGCATGCACGAGGGGGCCTGGGTCTCGCCATCCTTTCCATTTCCTACTGTCTCCTCATCTCTGTATGTTCTCCCAAGGTAGGACGTGCTCTGCAGAGCATTCACCAGAGCTTAGTACAGTTGGGTCCCTAAATACCTCCTGGCCCTGGGGTCTTTGCCCCTCCGTCTTTSTACCCCAGCTGCTGCTGCAGGCTCAGGGTTAGCATACGAAAGCCACCCCTTTCTTCTTGTGTCTTTCTGCAGGCCTTCATCAGTGGAGGAGGTGACACCGATGTATACGTGGTCATGTGTCGCACGGGAGGCCCAGGCCCCAAGGGCATCTCCTGCCTGGTGCTGGAGAAGGGGACGCCAGGGCTCAGCTTTGGCAAGAAAGAGAAGAAGGTAAGAAGCATGGGTTTTGCTTCCTGTGTGCCTGAGGGAAGTGCAGGACAGAGGTGAGCTCGTCTGTGGAAAGAATTAGGGATCTCTTCTTGGATGGGACCAGAGTCCCAGCTTGGTGTGGTTTTTCCAAGCCAAGTCCAGCTTTGGTGAAGTTTGCCCAATACCCATCCCTTTGGTGAGTGAAGGATTTTAATCTCAGGAACATGAAGGTTCTTTGGCTCTGTGCCTCTTCTCAAATACATGCATCCCAGTTCCAACTCAGCACACTGAGGCCAAACCACATAGACCACAGGCGCTCTGCAGCAGCTTGGCAATGAGACCGAAGGGTTGAGAGCAGGCTGAGCAGTTCTCTGCTGGGAGCTGAAGGTGTGCTGCTCCTCAGGCAGTCTGGAAGGTGCTCTGTTTTTCCCCAGGTGGGCTGGAATTCCCAGCCAACTCGGGCTGTGATCTTTGAGGACTGCATTGTTCCTGTGGGCAACCGGCTGGGAGCTGAAGGGCAGGGSTTCAGCATTGCCATGAAGGGACTGAATGGAGGCAGGATAAACATTGGTAAGAAAGACAGCCAGCGGCCAAAGGAGGAGGGCAGGATCGTCTTGTCGCCCATCTGCATTAACTTCATATTCAYGCTGTGTCCTTGGCTTCTCCCACCAGCTTCTTGTTCGTTAGGAGCTGCTCATGCATCAGTTCTTCTGGCTCAGGAACATCTCACTGTCCGCAAACAGTTTGGAGAACCCCTAGCAAACAATCAGGTAACCGCTCCGTCAGATCTGCACTCCCAGAGCTGTGCTCTTTCTGATCCTGGCTGAACAAGCAGCCAGAGGTGCCATCACTCACTTCACAGGGTCTTCCCTGCAGAAGTCAGGAACGTGCTTTTCCTGAGTAAAGAAAGCGTGTCAGGCCTGAGACCTGCCTGAAGGTCGCGGGGATGTGGTTCAGGACCCAGGCCCCTCCAAAGATGCTGACCTGATTTTTCCTCTCGTGCTGTCTGCTGGCAGTAYCTGCAGTTCAGGCTGGCAGAGATGGCGACGCGGCTGGTGGCAGCACGGCTCATGGTTCGCAATGCAGCGCGGGCACTGCAGGAGGGACGGGAGGACGCAGCTGTGCTGTGCTCCATGGCCAAGCTCTTTGCTACTGATGAATGCTTTGCGGTAGGTTACTCAAACCTTGGTTGGCATCATAACCACAAGCTTTGAGACCCCTCTTGGTGCCCAGGATGTCAGAAAGAAGTTTGACACTGTAGGGACCCAGACGCAAGCACGTTCATTGAGCCAGAAGCCTCATTTCAGGATGGGGATGTTTTACAGGACAGAATTCTGCACCCTGTGGAGGCTGCAGTGTTAGCCTCTCCACRGTTCAGGCCTCCTGGCCTCTAGTGCTTTCTACACTACTTTGTAGGGGACCAAGCCAGGAGACAGGAGAGGAGCATTTTTATTTTCGAAGGATAATATGCATGTCGCAGGCTGATAGTTCCTAGGTAGCAAGTGGTCTTTCCTAGACCACTGAAAAATAAAATTATCACAAAATGTTCCTGAAAAGAGAAAGCAAGAAAGGAGAAAAAGAAAGGAAAAGGAAACCTGCACCTTAACACTTCCTAGATCAGTGTCATTTAGAAGCGACCGTATTTTCTCAGCACTCTGCATTTTTGCTATTTATTATGTTTTATGTCCCAAATTGACAGATAATGATGCATGGAGTCATGTTTCAGAGCCCTGAACAGATTCCTCACCTGACTGACCGCTAGATGGTGATCTGGCGTTTTGCTTTTCACATCAGTAGCACCATGGAAATACAGCAAAAATTGCCTTAGTTAAGTAAAGCGTTTCCTGGGTATTTCTATGCTATCATGTTCACATAAATGCACCACCATTAATGTGAAACAGCACTTGGGTAACATGATAGCACTGAGAGCAGCACTGATGGGGACTGAGAGTGCCTTGCCGTCACACCACACTTTGTTAAGAGGTGAGATTAGGTGACTAGGAAAAAAAAATGAGCCCAGGTTCCTGGGTTCTTACCGAGCTTCTGTCACTGACTTGTCCTCGACACCACGCAAGTCACTTCACCAGCAATGTTATCTTCTTAGATCTGTAACCAGGCTCTACAGATGCATGGGGGCTACGGCTACCTGAAGGATTATGCTGTGCAGCAGTTTGTGCGAGACATCAGAGTCCACCAGATCCTGGAAGGTAAAAGACACTCTTACTAGCAGTAAGTAGTAAGTCACTTGGCAGTGAAGCCAGGAGAGGACAGACCCTCCAGAGGCCCCCACCTTCCCACATGACTCTCTGACTCTTGAGGTTCAGAATCCCATTTTGCTCTGAGCATGAAGTGTCCCTGGATGYCATGTGTGTGAATCCCCTGGCCAAGAGCTCTTGGTGTTTTGGAGCAGTTACTGTGTATTTTAAGAGTCTTACAGCAGGGGGGGGATATCTAGTTGTCATGTTAGAGGTGCCTCTGTCCAGTTTCATCCCATTACTCCTACAGACACGTGCTGATGCTCCCCAATAATTCCTTTCCTGTGATTTTGGTCTATCTTCACTCTTTGACATTGTGTCTAACAGTGTCTGGCCTTTTCTAATCTCAATTCGGCTTCCTAATCATTTTGTTTCCCCTCCTTTGACATCCCTTCACCTACAACCACGGTACCAGATAAGGGACATATGCTTTCCAATACCGACTGCATCTACAGCCTTTCTTTCTTGTATATGTGTTAAATAGTAAAGCGGAGAACTCGGATGTTGGTATATATCCAGTTCTGCTTGATGCCTGGTGCCCACATCCTCTCAATGCCCAAATAAAAAGAAGCACCAGCATCTACCACTCTGAAACCTTTCCCAAGCAATGTGCTGGCACTTGGCAGTTGCATTTTGGCCCAACACCTCCTAAATGCCACCTCAATTGGTGGGAAGAGCTTTTCTGTGCTGTAAACTGCAGCTCAGGGAAGAATTCTCTTTGCCTTCATTGGGGGCAGGATTGGACCATCTCCTAACTGTCTTTCTTTTGCACCCTCATCCTGCTGCAGGTACCAATGAGGTGATGCGGATGATTGTGGCCCGGAGTCTGCTACAAGGCTGAAGCCAGGAGCTGATCTCCAGCCTTAAATTACTTTGTCTGTTACAGCATGGTCTGTTTCCCTCCCCTGTTCACCAGCTCTCTCCCCGGGAGTGGAGAGGGGGATACCCCAGTGGAAACAGTCTTTCTGCCTTATATTGACCGGGAGCACAGCTGGACGCCACCCACATGCTGCCACAGATGCACTCTGTGCCTGGCAGAGCTGCTGTTACTAGGCTGGTATTGTGCAGCCTGAAGATAGAAATCACAGTTGTGAATACRAGCCTCTGTCTCCAAATCTTGACCGTGGGCTGCTTGCCACCCATCCTTCTCGGAAAGAGAAACACTAGACCTGTTGGTCATTCCTGCTGAGTCAGGACTGAAACGGGAACTTCAGGCAGAGGTGCAGCCTGATCCCATAGGACTCTTCCTCTACCAGTGAAATCTTTAGTTTGAGGCAACTCGTTGCTCTGCTTAAAAAACTGTCCTCCTGGGTGCTAATTGCACCACTGAGAACAAGTTAGCCACAAATACTGCAGCTCTAACCACTTGCTTTTTAACTGAGGAGCAGGATGCCTCTTGTTTATCCAGAAGCACTCCTCTCTCTCTTTTCCCAGCACGCCTTTTAATGTACCAAGTGCGTGTTCTCCCTGTTCCTGCCACATACTGGTGCTTAATCTCAAAGAAGCCTTTGCAGTACAGAGGTACAAATCAAGAACTAAGGTCCTGCACAGAAACATTTAACTGTTGCCTCAAATCAGTACTCCCTGCTGCATACAATGTAGGGGGAGTAAAAACACTGGTAAATTAAACTATTTTTTCCCCTCAGATTTGGAATCAATAAAGCAATGATGGCAACTTTACTGGRAGTGTCAGAAGTTGTGATAATTTTCTTGTGTGGTACTTCAGGTATTTAACCAGAGGTAACAGGAGCTTTTTGAAGTAGGGAGTTGCAAAAAAGTTCCGTTTCTGAGGGGTTTTTTTAGTTACAGTGTCTCTGTTAACCTCCTCAAACGAACCAGCTCCTCTTTCCTCTCAGCACATGCCTAGTACACGGCAGGGAAAGGAGATGACAGAGCATTAGCGGCACACAGAGGTGTTTTTCGATCTTGGACTTTGCTACACGGCGTAAGGTTATGGCTAGCAGACCCTACGGCTCCCRCCTCGGCTTCCTGCCCGGGGAATTTCTCTCGCAGGGCGGCCGGGGCAGTTTAAAGCCCGAGCGCTCACGCCTCAGACAGAAACAGCCGCCTGCCCGCGGCGGGGCCGGTGAGACCCTCTTCCCGAGCAAGAAAGCCGCCCCTCCCCGTGGCGGGGGCCCGGCCCGCGGGGCTCGGAGCTGCCTCCCCCCTCCCCGGGGTGCCCGCGGCGGCGGGCAGGGGCAGGGGCAGGGCGGGAGGCTGCCTGAGGGGACAGGCCGGCGGCGGTGAACCGCCGCCGCGCGCCCGGCCGTTACCTCAGCCAGACGGCGGCGGGGAAGGGGTCTCCGGCGGGGGAGAGGGGCCGCCCCGGCGCCGGGGAGAGGGGGGGGGTGTCCGCGGGGCCCGCGCCACCCCCGTACCTGCTGCCGGGCGGGCCCGGCCGGCGCCGCCGCCTCATGACGGGGACGAGCGCCGCCAGTCCGCAGCGCCGCGCGCCCTCGCCCCACCCTGCGGGCGGGCGGGCGGCGG
>JASVER010000066.1:3240118-3427794 GCA_030449065.1 Oceanodroma leucorhoa
GTGGCCGTGCGGCGGGCGGCGGCAGCGCCGCCTCGGGGGCGTCGCGCTCCTCATCTTCGTGCTGTGGCTGCTGCTGCGCAGGTGAGAGCCGGCGCGCCCCCGCCGCGCCGCGGGGTGTGGCGGGGGTCGCGCCCCGGTGGCGGGGTTGCAGGCAGCGGGGCGGCGTGCGGGGCTCCGCGGGGCGGCGGGGGTAGGGCGGGCTTGCGTGCCTGCCGCCGGCCCGCCGCGCTTCGAGCGCAGGCCTGCCGCCGTGGCTCGTCTTTGCTGTAGAGAGCAAGTGCGCTTGAGTGGAAATCGGGGGCTCCTGTTGCGGGGGAAGCGGTAATTAACTTCGTGCTTCCTTCTCGCTGCCTGSGAAATTAATTTACGGCGACCCAGGCTCGATACAGTCAAAACATCTTTTCTTATCAGAATGCACAGGGAAAGAATGACCGCTCCCCACCGGTCATTGACGGAGAGCATTCCTCCAGCGGGACAGGAGCGCGGGAAGGACCGGAGAGAGTAGTGCTACCTCCATGCAGAAATGATTTAAAAGCTTTAAATAAATGTTACGCGTCATACACACAACTTCTTGTCCATCATARAAAGTAATGGATAAGGAAAGACCAATTGCCAGCTCTATAAATCAGATTCTACATTAGGCTAATGCTACCCCTGCCGACCTTGGCTCTCGAGAGGCTTTACATCATCGCAGCTCTGACGGGTGATGCACGTTTGCAAATCAATCGCCCCGTCGGATCTGACCCRTCTCTGAAGCTGTCACGGGTGTCTCTGACGCGCTCGCACCGGAGCTTTGTTTCCCCCTCGCTCCAGCCGGTTCTGGGTCTGGTTCTTGTCGTTCCGCGTCCCCGCGGCGTGGGTGGCAGCGCGGGCTGAGCGCMGTGGTACCCAGAGACCTGGGCTGCGCCGCGCGGCGGGGCCCACCKCTCCTTTCGGAACAGCGTTAATGTTCTTCTTCTGGTCCCGTTTGTAGGCTCCAGGCCAACACCCATTCCTCTACAGCTCACCTGTAGTGACAAGAAGTTATTGAAGGTTCTAGCCTAAATCCCATGTGGTTTAGGTCACGTTCGTTTTGGGGGCGATGGTCTTTCCTGGATGAGCGTGTCTGGTGTTATAGCCAGAGGTGTATGTCTGCACGGTAGCTTCTCCGTGCCAAGTGACGGAAGCTCTTCAGTCCCTGACATCAAAGTGCTGGAGATAATATTCAGGCAAGGGAAGATGTAGTTATTTATTACCACTCAGATCCTTTTTATAACTTGGATATTTTATGATGGGTTCTTAAATTCATAGTAGGAAGTTACGTGATCCTCAAAGCTATAGAAACGCCTTGATAAATCTTTGCTTAATTAGAAGCAAAATTCTTTTATAGCTGGTCTTGGGTTTGTGCCACATACCTTCTTAGCAGCGGATTATTGCAAACCGATACCTGAAAAAAACATAGAAGTCTGTCTCCTGTAAGAGTGTAGCTATAAACCCCCGTATCCATTGGCACCCAGTGTTTTTCTCCGTGGCCCAGGTCACCGGAGAATAAACTGTACTACAAAATGCAGTGATCATTATCCCAGCCCTGCTGAGTGTGCACCTGGGGCTTGTCTGACCGACACAGGACCTCGGTTGCCGCAAGACAGCGAGTCGTGAGTGAAGGCAGCTCGGAGCTTTCACTTTTCTCTGGCCAGAGGAAGCCCAGAATAAACAGCAAAGCCCTCCGAGGGCAGGTCTAAGTAGAGCTTAGGGATTAACTGGAAAGTCCCTTGCCCTCTGAAGCGCATCCTTTAGTATTGGCAAAGCAAGCTAATGGTCTCCACGCTTCTTCCCCTGTTTTGACATTGTTTTTCTTTTCTCTTAGCTTTTTCTCCCAGCTGTTCTGGGTATGTGGTAGACCAATACCATGCAGAGAGGACTTCAGCTAGGTTTTTGTTTTGCAGGCATGAATGCCTTCGCGTAGCTGTCTGGTTTGGCAGTTAACTGCGACTTTCCTATTCCGCTTGGAGTGTTTTGCACTTCAACTTACATCTTATAAAGACAGATCGTTTCGTTAAGGACTAARTTGTCCAACCCAATTTCGAAGCTTCTGTTCTGGGGGAACTTGGTAATCTAATGCTATTTTTTTGCAAAAAAAGAAAATTCCCTGAAGCAGGGAGGAAATGGCTACTGAGGGACAAAGTAGGCCAGTAACCTTTAGCAAAGACAAAAAAAGATTCTTTGCAACTTGTGCTGTCATTATAGAAGTGAGAAAAAAAATCTACTGGGAGCTATACTTTGCTCTCAAGAGGAGGCACAAAGCCCAGGTGGACTTTGAGCTGTGGAAATCCAGCTCAGGGTAACAGGATGAAGCTCTGCTGAGTCACAGAAGTCTTTTTCAGAAGTCCCTTGAACAGATCCTAGTGCGGGATGTAGGTTTCAGGATATCCAGGATAATATGTTGAAAATATTGGGAGCCTGGGAGCTTCCTACCAGTCCTTCTTGGTGAGAAAAAACACTGGAGCCGGGGAGTTTTTGATGGAAACTTGCCAACTAAGTTATGCCCAGGATTAAGAAGATAAGCTTAAGTGATTTGTTTATTTTTATCTGGCTATGCTTCCTGAGTACAGCCTTCATTCTGGCACCAGTGGCAGTTAGCAGGACTGTTGTGTGCAGGGGTAATTTAGGGCTTTACCTAGCTCAGAAACAAATTGGAAACTTAGGTATTTTCCAACCTCATCTTTAAAAATTGGAGTTTAGCGTCTCCAGACCCCTTTGAGCTTTCCGCTTCAGGCTTGCCACCAAGCAATAGAAGTAGATATAGCTGCAGTTTCAGGATCTGATTTGCAAAAGTTGCARTCTGTGCGAGATTTAATTCTAGCACAACAGAGGGGCAGGTAGCCGTAGGATATCCTGTGTGTGGATTGAGAACCACCGCCCCTGCTGGTAAAATTCATAGTAAAATTCATTGCTCCTTGGGAGCAATGCCGCCGTTTCCTAGCCTCTCGTSATCATTCTCTGGCTGTACCTGGTTTCTTGTGTAGATGAGCATTTTTGATCCTGTTCCTATTCAGGCAGTCACCCTTTAAATAGGGCAGTTAGGTATTTTGTGCTTATTTCTCCTACTTTGAGCTGCACTATCTTCATAAAAGCTCTGCTATTACTGCGCCACCTTCTGAATGGGATACATTACTATCTCCTTCCTCAGCACTATTTTTTGTAAATGGTTTGACAATAAACRCACATGAGCGCTCATTGACCGAAGGCAGTGAATATCTAATCTAGACTTCCTTTTCCAGGTATTACCCGTGCCTGCTGCCAGTTGTTTCAGAGCCCTGTGAGAATGCTGTGCTACACAGGTACCCTCTGTGCTTGTCAGCCAGCCTGTGCAGTAGCCTGGAAGCCTTAGATTTAGTTCCTTTGTAGTCTCCTTGTCTTGTGTCAGAGGACAGGTAATTGCTGCAGGCTCCTGGTTAGCAATCCCTGTAAGCCGCCAGTTCTGAGAAGTCCTCACCCTCTGCTCATACCTGCTCTACACGTAGTCTAGAAAACAGCCGGAGGCTTAGGTATTTCCCTCTTCTCCGAATGTGACATTTCTCTCAAATGTGTGGGTCACTCCTGCTTTCTTTAGACGGGAAYTCGTCCCTGGCATCTGGCTGTGATAACGTCTCAGAGGAACAAGCTGCTGTTGTCTAAGTTCTGTGTATTCAGAGCTGTGGARCTGGGGTGGTCTGGTGGAGGCAGYGTAACTGCTTTGGATCTGGACTAGTTGATAAAGCGTTTTCTTGGTTCAGCCAAAATGAGCTGGGGAGCCACGTAAGGCAATAGGAAGTAGTTTCTTGCATGCAGGAACCGAGCTGAATGGAGCTGTGATGGCATGAGTATTGATACCGGTAAGTGCTTTGGAACCTGGTATCTCCTTTGCTCCGGTTCTTTTGGCAAATAACATCTGGAGGAATAAATCTAAGCAGTAATGCAGGCAGAGGTAAGTTTGTGATGACAGCAGAGCTCATCTTTCCTGAGTGTTGAATGCAGTCCAGGAGGTTTTTTTTAAATTAAGGAAAAGGTTCTCCGTTCACAGTGAACAGGTGAGGGTTCTTTATTTTTTTCCATGCATTGAGTTGGAAGGTATCAGAGACCACAAGACATTCAGGGTAGCAATACTGAAATGCAGCCGCTGCTGGAGTGAGGAYCTGGAAATCAGCCAGGGTACGTCATCCTACTGCAAAACAGGGAGACCTTACATTTCATGASTTATGAAAGTGTTTGCTAGTATTGAGTGAAAACTTGCCCATCTTGTATTTTCAGCCAGTTAGTTTCATGATCTCTGCCTGAGTAGTGCTACATTTCAGTTGTAGAGTATGGTAGAGTGGCTTGGGGCACTCAGGATGGAAGCTACTAGTGAAATGAATATTAAATACGCATCTTGGGCAGATCGTCCGTCTGTTTTACAGTCTTCTGAAAAAAATCTATATGCTCTATATGACAAAGGGCATGGTTTACTTAAGAAGTAGAAAGGTCAGAGCTGATCCTGCCAGGCAGGGTGAAATGAGCAGCCTCTCTTAGGGGGACAGATGTCTTTACGATAAGCACAGATTTCTTTACTAGAGACTGGATGCTCATATGTCTCTCTTTCTCTTCTAGATTTAACTGGAGTGAGCTGATTCCTCTGCGGTTATGGGGGAGGACCCTAGGCCTGCAGACAGAAAACTCACAGTTCCTCCTGGAAGGCATGCCTTTCCGCATATTTGGAGGTTCAATGCACTATTTCCGAGTCCCCAGGGAATACTGGGAAGACCGCATGCTTAAGATGAAAGCATGTGGCTTAAACACCCTCACAACGTAAGTGTCCTCACTCCCTAAGCTCTGTCGTATGTACCTTGCAGACTCGCCCCTCTTCCRAGTAGTTGGTGGGACTTTGTAATTAATTCCAGTGGGCCATAAGAATGTCTTTCTGTACTTGTTATTACGAGAACAGACACAGAAAGGAGTASTGGGGACTCAGGTTTTCTTTAACCATCACACACTGCAGTATCCTCGAATACCGACTGGAACAGATGTCTATCAGATGTACTGGGAAGGTGCCTTCTCAATGCTGACCCGACGAGGAAGGGTCAGGCTCTGAAACGGCCATTCAGCACGGCTGTGATTCAGAAATTGCTCTGGTTTGGAGAATGAAAGATATACCTAGAGAGAAACCACATTTGATGATCTTGAGAAACTCAGATATTGCAGCGTGTAGGAAAAGAGTGCAACAAAGTAAGGACCTGTCATAAAAGAAAGGCACAAATAACATGTAAATAGACACTTGTAATGTGTACATGCAGTAATCTCTGGATCTGTYACTGACTAACAAAGGGAGTGCATAGTTTTTTTCTGTGCTTTACAAATGCAGGGCCCTTTCCAGCCCTTCACCTCCACTGCCCTAACTCTGCATTTCAGGTATGTGCCGTGGAACCTTCATGAACAAGAAAGAGGGAAGTTTGACTTCAGTCGAAATCTGGATCTAGAGTATGTGGTACAGACAACTGTGTTATTAAATACGCCTGTTTTGAGGGGAGGGTGTGCATGTCGGTTCTGGATGAAGATGTCATTTCCAGCTTCTGAAGAAAAGCCTGTACCTTGATCAGGCAATGCAGACTCTCATTCCTTCCCCTGCTTTCTGGAGTCCTGGGAACTTACAGGTTTTGCACCAATCCAGTAGAGTTGCTTCATCAAGCAATTCTCTTCCAGTTCTGGTACCTAAATTTCATGGTGATTGGTGTATTAAGAGTGCATGGAGTAGGRATTCTTCAGTCAGACAATAATTACACTGTCTGGGTCTCTAGGGCCTTCCTTTCACTGGCAGCTGAAAATGGCCTGTGGGTGATTCTGCGTCCTGGACCTTATATCTGCTCTGAGTGGGACCTTGGTGGTCTGCCCAGGTAAGTGTGTAAATAGTTCAGTTGAGGCAAGCGTTTGGGACTGTGGGAAAAAAAAACGAAAAACCTCTGGTCATACAGTTGAGCCTCCTTCAAAGATTTAGAATGGCTGGCTGTTAGATGGGAATATTTATTTCCTGTGTCCCCAAAGCAGGTGAAGACCCGTTATGTTATTGAGCTCTCCTGAGCAGTACAGATAGTAAGCCTGGAACCAGAATCTTTTYTGAGCAGTTATTCTTTAAAATAATAATTGTGTTATGGCATAATGGTTACAGCAAGAAAATAGAATTGGGGAAATCCATCTTCTATTAATGTTGCAACTTGACTGTCTGTATAATATGAATATTAGTATTTGCAGGTCCATTTTAAAAGTCCTACTAGAACATATGTYCTATATGGCTGGCAGTAATAAAGACCCATAACTTTTCCCACTTCCTGCTGCATTTTCTCCCAAAGCATACAGCTTGTTGGTAAGAGGCTTTGAGAGCCGAGTTGAATACGTCAGCATTGAGACTTGCCTGGTTACTAGATCCCAGTGGAACCAGTGCCAGGTTACATACCACTTGTTTTCCTTACCTTCACAGAGCATAAACCTCAGTAGAGACACTTGACAGAATTTGGGGATTATTTCTTTTAATCTTTTCATTTTTCAGAATGCCCTGCCTTTGGCATCAGAGACTTCAGGTGCAGAACTGCGAAGGTCTSTCAGGGACTTACTCACAAGAGCGTGGCTACTTGTGAGCAGAGGCAGTAGCTWGTTCTACATTAGATTATGAGAAGTGCATGTATTGTCAGTTGTTGCCACATCACCCATGTATTTTTTTATCAGACAGAAAAAAGACTCTGATAAAGAGCAAAGTACTATTCTCATTTTACAGATAAAGAAGCGATGATTTTATAAGCCCACCAAGCTGCATATAGCATACAGGAGTTGAGTCTTTCAGACCTCTGGAAGCACTATTAGTTAGTGCCTTCTTTTGCAGAGACAAGGAAGGTGCAAGCTCACTCTGCTTAAATTGTTACAGCATTACATTGTTCTGCTCTTAAACAAATTGCCCTTTTCCGTGTTAACCCCAAACCAGCGAACTAAGTCCTGTAAATTAGCAGTAGAAAACATGGGAACAATTACCAGAAGCTTTGTTTTGAGCGATGATTGGGGTTTTAGGAAGGAGCACTTGGTTGTAGAGTGCYCTTGGGGATGCAGGGAATACCAGGGTAACCTTTAGAGTGGTAAGTTTAGCCCTTGAAATCTTATTGGGAAAGTTAATGGCCCAAAATACAGAACAAAAAGAAGGGGAACAGCTTGGCGATTGCAGTCTGGACTCATTTAAAAGTGTGAGCAGTAGATAGCCTCGCATGGTGTCATTCACTGAGWCACGATGTTGTCCATACCTGCACTGCGGGCTTAGCCCAGTGACACAGAAAGATAATGATTGCTGCCCAAATGTGACTTGATGTCGGTGGGTGGTGTGACCTCTGGCAGCCTTGACTGGACACGAGACTAATAGTTTCTGTTCGCTGCTTTTCTCATAGTTGGCTATTGCAAGACCCAGAGATGCAACTGAGGACAACGTACAAGGGCTTCACAGAAGCTGTGGATGCCTATTTCGATCATCTAATGCCTATCGTAGTCCCTCTTCAGGCAAGTACAATCCATTACCCTCTCTGTCCACAAGTGGGGACTGTCGGCACAGATGAGCGTGAGCTGTGTGTAACGGCAGCAGGTTGAAGCAATAACAAATCTTCCGGCTTCGCTTTAGGAACCAGTRTGGACTGCAGTTGTCTGTGTCAGCTCTCCAGATCCAGCCGTTTGGTTACGCGTGGACTTTGGGAGGATGAGAGGGTGGAGCTGAGCCCGTCTGAGACTCGTGCATCTTCCCTGCAAGCCAGGGCCACTGTGATTTTGGTCCCTCTGGTTAGAAATCGTGGTGAACAACTTCTCCCTTTTGTTCCCCACAGTACAAGAGAGGAGGGCCCATCATTGCAGTGCAAGTGGAGAATGAATATGGTTCCTACGCCAAAGACCCAAACTACATGACCTATGTTAAAATGGTAATGTTGGCACATTTACTTGTTTCTGTGGTGAATCTCTCTCATAAACCACCTTCCTTACAGTATTTTCTTTCTTCTGAGTAACTTTTGAGCATGGCTTCAGAAACCCTTGAAAGCATCAGTGCATAATCCAGCTGCATTTCCCTTGACGTTTCTTCCTGGAGCGGAAGAGATGGCATATGACCCTCTCAATACCGATAAACCTGCGTCCTTATGTCTTCCAGAGAAGAGGGTGATAGGGAAATGGGGGAGTATCTATAATACATAGCTGGCCTTGAAGAAGCTGTCTCCTGCTGGTCCTGTTTTGCTTCTCTTAGGCGACGTTAAAGAAAGGTTTCTCTTTGTCTCTGTTGACTTTCCTGGGAGGAAGGTTTATGTGAACAAGCCACCAGCACACTCCCAAACTTGTATAATCTGGAGCTCAGCATCAGGCAGGTTAATTTGCCCAATGCCTTCCTCACCCTTGTTAAACGGAGACTAGACTGTGCCCTGGCTCCTGCCTCTGAACTGAATGCTAAAGAGTTGGCCAGTGCCCAAGGAGGCCAGGTTATGCTGGTGGATCTAACGTGAGCCTGACCTGTTCATTTGCCCTCAGTACAATTGCAAGGCAGACAGTTAACAAGATCTGCAGTGTCTTACAAGGTTCGTTGTTTAATTTCTTCTCACTGAATGCTTGAAAGTGTTGCTGCACGTGAGAGGTTACCCGTCCAGTGGTGTGTATGTGCTATAAGTTCCCTGCTTTCCTGCTACAGCATTATCAGATCCTTCTGAAACCCTTTGGGCACCCTAGCTTCGCCCTGAGCACCCTGAGGTTAGCTCTGGCTCGGGTTGTCCTATTGCTAAGGTACACAGAGGCTCTTCAACCAAATAAAGCACGTGGCAGGCGTCCTAAGCTGCTTAGAGTGGTGCCTGCTCCTGCACTAACTCCATCTCGTGGAGTGATTTAACATTGCTTAGAACGTTAAATATGAAGTGTACGTACGAACAAGTTAAAAGAGTTAATTGCCAATCTGAACTGATAATGTRAAAGTTGTCTGTTGTATCTACATAGTTTCCCACCAGTCCCACCAGTGGCAAGCATACAAGCAAATGGCTATCAGAGCCCTAAACGAATGGGGCGTAGAGGCTCTGTTGTGTCTGAACAGCGTGCTGACTCGGTGCCTGCTTTTCCATATCTCAGTGATGAAAGAGCTTGTGATGTTTCACAGACTTGTCGGAACAGATAATGTTTCCTTGCCAGGCCTGTGGGTGTATTTTTGCAGTGCTGTTTCGTCATGTTCTGGTATTGTGTGGAACTTACAGCTGAGGGAGTCTATTAGAGTGGTTAAAGACGAAAATGTGGGAAAGCAGGATTTGCAGGGCTTCCTTTTTGGTTGGAGTGGGATCTAATGTGAGGTGGAGCTCCTAGTCTTGGCGCTGGTTTGGGCCTGAGCTTTGAATGTGGCAAATTGATTAATTCACATCTGCATCTAGCGTATATGACAATGCTGCAGTCTTCCTGGAATTAATATACCCATTAAAAAAACCACCACAACTCACACAAAACCTGAAATCCCTGTCCTTATCTCACCCTTTTGGGTGCAGTGCCTTTGCCTTCCAAAACATCTAGGCCGTGAAAGGGTGTACTGACATCTCCCTCCCCACATAGTACATGAGCTGGGATTAGCTGAGCACACACCTGTGTCTGCCTCAGACGCTGTTTCTATTCCTGGTTTCTCTGCTGCACCCTGAAATATTGTAATGCATTTCAATGTGTGGCAGCTCTCTGCTGTTTCTCCATTTTGCCCTTATATTCAAAAGGAGAGGAAGAAACTTAGTATTAATGCAGTGCTCAGAGAATTATCTTAATAAAATTTGTTAGAAATTCAGGTTCCCTCAGTAGCTGAATTTTGTCAGATATCAGCATCTGTTCAGGTATCAATTTAGTGATGATAGGTTGATAAACTAACCAGGGTGTCTTAACTCTGAATTGGGTTTGTCTTTAAACTCCGTGTTGTAATGCTTCTCTAACGTAGACTGTGTGTGATGCTCAAGTCTACTCTGTATGCACAGGGTGTATAGGCATATGCAACATGCAAAGGTTTCTTTAAACACACAGCAGACATTAACTAGTTGGTGCACATGACACGGGTAACTCCTGTGTGAGCTGATGTATCTTTATCACCATTTTACAGTTAGTAATTTAGAATTAAGAGACTGAAGGCTTGTTTTCAAAGCTCCTTGAAGCTGAAGGAGTGACTTCCAATGGAGGTACAGTGAAAAGAGGGGTTAATCTGCAACTAGGATTTCCTAACCTCTCCTTCAAACATCAGCCACAGTTCTGTAAACAAACATCTACAAGAGAAAAATCCTAATGGGAAGAACCTTGTGTGTGCATATGCATTTTAAAAACCTTAGAGTGCCATTTCTTACAGTGCAGTGATACTGAAGAACCAGTAAATTCATTCAGACTTGACTATTCAAGAACATAGGTGTCCTGTGGTGGCATTCACTGGCAAACCAGCTATTTTCTCCTTTCAGCTTCCATTGTTAGTCAGGAAGGGTGAGCTGCTTTTCTTTTTCTTCTTCCACCTGAAGCCCTCTTTTGATGGAAAGCAGTGAAGCTATTTATTAAACTGATCTCAGAAGAAGATAAAATCCTGAAGTTTGATGCATCAGTGAGAAACCGATCCAGCTTTCTAAAACAAAATTTTTCAGTTGTCCTTAAGCTGGAAAAAGTAGGCAGGGAAGCTTCAGGAGGAATGGGAGATGTCACAGGAATAGTATTTCTTACCAAGCCACTGCCAGTTTCAAGCTATCCCAAGAGAAGGTGATAAGGTACTTTAATGCTTTAATACCCTGACAAATACTAAACTCCGGCTGTTAACACAATGGCTTTTCCTCTTTTTAATTTAGGCCCTGTTAAACAGAGGGATTGTGGAACTGTTAATGACCTCGGACAACAAGAACGGGCTGTCATTTGGCTTAGTGGAAGGAGGTATGTGCTCGTAAGAGAGCAAGGTAAGACTGTGTTCTCTGGGGCGACTGATGGCCCGTAGCCTTTGAATGAGAGCAGCAGGCTTCATTCTCTGAGCTGCACCCAGTAACTGCATTCTGGTTGTGGTAGGAGCTTCAGCCACCGAGGAGGGACCCCCTTAGCTGGAKGCCATACACACAGAACAAACCCAGTCCCTTCCCAGAAAGGGTTAGAGTGGTTTTTTTCCACGTAAGGTGTAACACAGTGATGGCAGGATTGCTCCATGGGGAGGCAGCCCCTCTGCTTTCAAGGACATTAAGCGTGTGCAGRCTAAATACCTTGCTGCCTTCTGTCTAGTATTGGGCATCTGTGCTTCCCAGCGAGGTTAGTCAAGAGATGGCAGCACCTAGCATTTCTTGGATGTTGTTTTCACCAGATTATGAGGTTGAAAATACTACTTCTTATTGCTTCATTTGAATATCTATTAAACAAGTGCCTCAGCAATTACTAATAGTAATAATGTATTMTTAAGATACCTGCTTTGCAATTAAAAAGAGAAGAAAAAAGTCCATCAAACCCTAGATTCTGAAATCTAATATTCGCTAAGTTTAGCAGTAGTTTGCAGGGCAGCTCTGTCTTCTCAGCAAGCTTGCGCTGGGGTGTGCAGCCTTTGCTAGGTAGGTAAAGGAGGGTATCAGATGTGCATAATGCAAAAGGATGTCCATTTTCCCTTTCCCTTTTAAAAAGTGTAATTCTRTTAAGTGTTTAAAAATGCTGCTTAGCACCCCTCCTGCTTTTCACTGTGAAGAAATGGAGGTACAGCTGCCTGAGTTTCACTGTGCCCTAAATCTGACTGTTTGGGGCATAATGTGACACTGATTTTCAGATTTCCAGATCCAGTTCAGCTGAGATTGGCCTGTGATCTCTCCTCTGTTTCTGCCAGTTGCCTGCCTGAGCAGGAATTGCTTCCCTGAATGAAGTGTTTGCAGGGTACAGTCTTTGAGTGCTCCTGTCATCACTCAGTTGTAAATACTGCTAATTTTCTAACCTCAGGCATGAAGATGATTAAAAGACAAGACTTTTCCCTCCTTTTTTTCCTCCTCTTATTTTTATTTGAAAGTATGAGAGGGACAAATTCAATAACTCTGAAGTCTACAAGCCTTTACCATTACAGTGGTCTTCTCAATTGTATTTTTTTGGAGCGCAGCAGTTTCCAGCCTTGACCACACAGAGTCACTCTCTCCCTTGCGAGCGAGCTGACATCCAGAAGGGCTGGTGTGGAAATCCCTGTCTAGCCCTCACCATCTTCTGTGGGAATGTTTACTGCCTCAGAGCTCGTTCTTGTTTGGAGTTGTCTTTTCCAGTGTGTTGCATGCTGAGAGCTCTTTGATACTAATTTGCCTCTTAGATGTCATAACAATCTGCTCATTAGAGTCAACATGTCAAGTAATCAGATGCGTGGAATAACTAGGGCTCAAAGTGGTATAGCAGCAAAGTGGTTATGAAAGTGCTGAAGGCAAAATCCACTGTAGTAATGCATTAAGAAAATAGAAGACTCCATACTGGAGTCAAAAACTAATGCAGTGATTCTGTGATTTTGTTCGTTCTGTTCATCAGTGGAGTACCGATTCCTTTCCAAGAAGCATTTGTAGGTTCCTGTTGATACCAGGAGTAGTCAGTCTGGTGCTCTGCAGAGAAAACTGTCTGTTGCAGAAGGACCTGAGACTACAGCACTGTACCCCTTGTTCAGTGGTTGCAGCACATTTTCAGGGGATTTTGTTGTCGTGGGTGCCTTTCACGCTCATAGGTATAGTGGGATGGCCCATGCTGTAGGGAAAAAAATCTCAGTCAGTCTCAGAGTACCTGTGCAGCTCCTGCAATCCTTCTCCCTTCACGGGCACGGTCAGTGGCAAGAATCCCAAACCAGGTGGCTCTAATCTGACCTGGTGCAGCCCTTCTGAGAGCTGAGGGGTGACAAAATAAGACCTCTGGCTCCCCTCCAGGCCACGGCTAAAACACCATGGCGGAAAGCTGTGTGTAAGTGAAAACTAGCTACTGTGGAAAGGATGAATAAGGCTTTGGGGATTGGTTCTCCACACCTTTACACCATTTTCAGTGGTGTGCTGTTAATCTATATGAAGAGCAGAATTGGGCATGTTTGCCTTCAGGATTGCCAACTAATGWATTACATCAATGCTAAATCCATGTTTGATTTTGTTCTCCCACCATGTTTGCCTGTGCCAAATTCTTCAGCTCAGCACACTACATAGGTCAGCCTATTAAAATCAAGGTATAAATAGTGAGAAGTGAGCTTTTGCTTCTGTAAGTATTCTGTTTGAAGTGCTCTGTCTGACACAACTGGGGCTGGATTTGATGCCGGCTCTCTTGTAAGAAGTCAATTTTTTTTTAATACAGAATCATATCATTGCTCCTGCATTTTCAAAGTTTCTTGGGAGAAATACCATCAGTGTGACTGAGGGCTAGAAAAGTATGAAAATGGTTCGAACGTGTACCAGGGGCTGGGACACTGATACCAGATTAGTGTCTTCTAATCTGCTCCTGCAGACGGGTCTTCCCACTCCAGTGCTTGAAGATCATGCAGCAACTTTCGCTGTACATGCAGCRCACACAAACTGGTTGCCGGTTCCCCCGTGCTGCACAGGGCAGAAGCACAGATAAGTCTTCCAATTACAATTTCTGTCTGGTTCGCTTGTACTGTGGTTTCTCTCACCCACCCCCACAGACATGACAAGCTGTAAGATATTGCCTGGGTAGCGATTCCTGCAGCTAAAGCCTGGGAGATCAGTGTGGCATCCAGATATGACTTTCTAATAATAAGTTTGCCTTTATGTGGTGCCTTTTATCTGAGGATCTCCAAATGCTTTACAGCCTCTAATTAAAGCTTGTGACACCCTATGAGCTGCTCTGATGCTCTCTCTTTCTAGTATCTCTGAATGTTAGAGCTAAAAAGATGGCCTGTAAGTATTGCACTGTGTGCTGCGATCCAGTTAGATTCTGCATACTAAGTGAAGACTTTGATGGGAAATTTCCGAGGAGGTTGTATTGGTGGTTCAGGAGATGTTCCAGTTCCCCCTGAGCTTGTGCTCTGCTGATGCCTAAGGAGAGGGTCCCCTAGGCATTTTGTACATCTCTAAATTAATAAAAMCTTTTTCTTTTCCCAATAGCACTGGCCACTGTTAACTTTCAGAAACTGGAACCTGGGCTACTGAACTATCTGGACACAGTACAGGTAAGATGCAGAAAACTTTTGTTCACCTAGATTTTCCAGGACAGCACTACAAATGATAGTCTGTTTTGGTTTTCTGTGTTGGTTTGGGGTTTTTTTTTTTGAACAAATGTTTCGTCTCCCTTCTCATTAGGCCAAATCCTTCTGGAATCAGTGAAAATAGTTACSATGATTTCTCTGAAAAGTGAAGGTTTTAAGTATGCTGTTATCCAGCGCCTTCTTAAAGGCTTTCCATTCAGCTGTGCCCTGTGGCCTGTGTTTAGCCGTTAGGGGTTARATTTCTTCACACTTCCAAGTGTTGATACCCAGTAGCATCCTACTTTGCAACTGTCAGACCTCTCTCTTGAAGTTCAATCGTCTTTTTCCCAAACTCCTTTACCCTGATGCCGTCGATGCTGTCAAGAGCATGTTTGAAAACTGCAGCCKTCAAATGCTGGGTGCTGATCTACTGCAGTTCTTCTAGGGTACACTGYGATGGGTGTTTCCGTCATCTCCAACACCTCATATTCAGTGTAGATATGTGAAGTTGTATTAATGGCATGCTGTGCAGAAGAGAGTATTGGCTCCACTAGGCATTTGGTCCTGTTTCTGCTAGGACCTGCAGCAGAACCCATCGGAGGGACACTTTGATTTCAGATACGCTTCCACAACAACTTCRCAGAACACCTTCCACACAGTGCAGTCCCAGGCTCCTCCTGCCTTCTCAGCAGYGCAGCCTACCTGGCATTTAACAGTGCTCGCTGCAGAAAAGCATTCAAATTTGGTGCGTTGCCTCAGCGTCTTTAACCCCCTGTGCTGTCGGAGATGTGAATCAGGGGTAGGGAATTGCCTAATGAACACTTGATGCGAAAAGTATCTTGATTGTGCGATGAGGGAGTAGTGAGGGAATAACAAGTTTTGCTTTTTAGTGACAGGTTCTCTCYCTTTGCATCCTTTGTCCTCTTCTTTCCCTGATGCTCTGCTTGCTCCAGTGTCAGCCTGGAAAGATGTGAACAACTGACATCTGCCCCTGGCCGTGATTGATTCTCTTCTGATCTCTTCCCTTGGCTTTTGCCTGGACTGTGAAAGGAAACCTTGCTGCTGGCATGCATTGAACCCTACCACTTTAATTTGTTTTCTTTTCCTGTACAGGCAAAGGAGGCTCTGCTGCATGTGCTTTCGCCTTCTTTAGGTCTTACAAAATTCCTCAAATCCTGCAAATGAACAGAAGGCAGCACCTTCCCCACCAGCTGAATACACAAATGCAACATGGCCCAATAAAAGCAGCTCCTCCTTTGCCACACTTGCTGATTACAAGATAGGAAGCCTGTCATTCGTATTTGTAAGGATTATGAAGATATGTTGTCCTTTCATTGTTATGGTCTCTTATTCTAGAGGGTGATAAAACTCYTTCTTTCACTAGTTTACTGGGGACGGATTGATTAAACATATTTCCAAGAGCCAGACTGAACCTGGAACAATTAGATTATTACAGGCACCTGCAGTTGTTTTCTCCTAATGAAACACGAGTTTCTTTAATGCCACTTACCTTGGCCATTTCATGTGGCATCAGATAAAGCCCCTATCAAATAAAGGGCAAAATTGCCTTGACTAGAAATAAATACCATGAGCAGGGAGTGCCAGCCAGGCTGAGCACATGTTGTCCTGTTCGGTGTGATGGGGCYGGGTGGAATTCTACAGGAGCTAAGGGAGCTGGCAAGCGGTGACAAATGGGAAGCAATTGCTCTGTGTGCAGAGCCTTTTTAATGAAGACCTAATTCCTGCAAAGGCTAATTCTTTCCTGCCAACACCATATGCAGCATTAAAAAGGCATTAAGCCGCTAAGGTCTGCTGTTCCTACCTTGGCAAGCACTGGCTGCAGTGCACCTGCAGACTCTCAGCTGGCAGTGCCGTAGCTGATAAGCAGACATTTATAAATGTGTATTTCTAGCAGAAGAAACAGTGACAGTTGGTTTGTCTTTTTGCTACGGCTCTACCAAACAACAATATCCAGAACCATTTGGTATCACCCGGTTGTGTGCCGTGGTTTTCGCTTTGTGCCTAGCAGAGTACTTCTCTGCTTTGCCTGCCYGTTCTGGGCATTGCTGGCCCACAGCATCTTGTTCCTCGCTTGTTCAGAGCTCCTTAGCTGCCTTTTTTAATGCCAGCTTGAGAAGAACACGCTCTTGTAAACCACGTCGCCAAACTGCGTTTGAACAATGCTTCTCTAGAAAATAGGGATGAGTGCAAGGCTGCCCTGTCTCCATTTTAACCCTTTGGTTTTGTTTTGATACAGAGAGATCAGCCAAAGATGGTCATGGAGTATTGGACCGGGTGGTTTGATAACTGGGGAGGCCCTCACTATGTCTTTGATGCAGACGGTGAGCACCATACACTGTTCTTGTAGGTAGGGGAGTTTACTGCTYGGCAAACAGTCACAGGAAAATGACATTAGAACTTCAAATTTTCTGTCCTGCTGTAACCTTTGCTTTGTGTAAGTCTTTGTAAACGAAYAATTTCTCAGTGAGTGGGTCACACTGCCGTGCCTTGGATTTTCTTTAGTATTGTTAGTAAACAGCAGCTCTTTTAAAAAAAAATCACATTTTTCTTTTTATTCCTTGAAGAGGGACTCTATGGGGTGTGCAGAGAGCCAACATCTTAAAGTATTAGTGTCAATGTGTCCTAAGGCCTCGTGCCACTCTATGTTGATTTTAAAAATGCAGCCCAGTGATATAAATCATCTCTTTCACCTCCTGAGCTAATCTAAATCCTGTGAAGACTTTATTTGTGTTTTGTAAAAACATCACAAGTTTTATGAAACCTCTATCATAACGACATTACTTGTCTAGTGAATAAACTCTCCTCATTAAGAGAGGATTATTTTACCTTTTGTAGGAATATAGTGAAGTTAAGCCTCTTGCAAGTATAACACCTTCTGAAACGTTATCAGTTTTCTTCTMGTTTAAAAGCTCATTAGGAAGGAAGATGAGTATTAAAAAAAAAAAATCAACAACCCCAGAACCTCCAGGGCATCTAGAGTACAGTAAAAACAGAGCTATATAAGACTATTTTAATGACTCCCTCATCCTCCTGTAATTGTCTTTGTAATTGGGTCATTGGTGTGTTTAGGAGTCTGAGTAGTCCTTACAACTCTTCTGCTTAAAAGCAAAATTCCTCAAGTACATGAGCTTTACCCTTTTTCACCTGTAGGAGAGGTATATTTGAATGTATTAATATCTCCCGATCTGTCAGTAGACGTGCTGCCCTTACTGAGGGCAAAATACAAATCGCAGTACAAATGACTGTAATTACACAGGCGTGACTGACTGACAAGGACCAGAATGTTTGTGTCTACTTTGAATTGCTGGAAGAAAGAGTGTTAGCCTAGCTTCTTGGTCTGTGGCCTTCCTGGCACTGCCCTTCCTTTACAGAAATGGTGAATACTGTAGCAAGCATCCTCAAATTAGGAGCATCCATCAATCTCTACATGTTTCACGGAGGCACCAACTTTGGCTTCATGAACGGTGCTTTGGAGGCCGATGAATACAAGTCAGATGTCACCAGTTACGGTGAGTTTTCTTTCACTGCCTTGCCCATGCCCGTATTGTGAGGGTGCAGCTCAGACTACCCTCTGGGCTRGTTACAGGTGACAGGAGCATTGAGMAATGATCAGTACAACCACTTGGTCGTGGAGAGATGAGTTGGAACATAGCTCAGAAGCAAATGCCTGTCCAAATGGGRGCTTACATTAGTGTTTCCTGTTTCCAGACCCATTTCAGGATGTGGAGGATCCCCTCATTCTGAACTGGGAATAGAAGTCGCAGATGATGACTTTGCTTCATGTTATCTCCATGCTGGCTCTTCKTTCTAGGGAAAGATGGTGATCCAAGATACAGTTCTGTTTTTTAATTTTACCAAGTCAAATTGTACCGTAAAGCTCTCTTCATCCCAACAGCTCTTTGTTAAAATTGTTAATTGTTGACTTTATCCTGTGTGAAATTCTGGATATGTGCAAATTAGATCTCTAAAAGTGTGTTGCTCCTCGGTGAGTGGCTCTTCTCCAAATTAAGCAGCTCTCTACATTTACACAGATAAAAGTGTACAGGTTTCCATAATACAGACAGTGCCAAGAAAATTGTGTCTTGTGCTTTTACTTCTTTGATGACAGTGTACATGAAGGCTGTCCCAGAGCTGCTCTACGCTTTTTAAAACATATGTGCTGCTTTTTCAGATTACGACGCTGTGTTGACAGAGGCTGGGGACTATACGTCCAAATTTTTCAAGCTCCGACAACTCTTCAGCATGATCATTGGTAATTATAAATCCAAGAACCAAAACACTGTTCTACCTACAGTGTTAAATCAGAGGCTTATTTAAACCGGCCCTTCTGCTGCAGCCCTGTGACTGGTTGGTTGGCTGGCTGGGTGCTTTTTCCAAAAGGTGGGAGGAAGGACCAAAGGAGRTCTGGAGGGGCCTTAAATCTGTGTTGGCTTTTTGCATCTGAAATAGTTGTTCCATTTTTCTCTTTCTTTTTGCATCACAGGCCAGCCTCTTCCTCTCCCTCCCATGATTGAAAGCAAGGCATCATATGGTGCAATCCTGTTGCATCAATATATCTCTCTCTGGGATGTGTTACCGTCTCTTTTACAGGTAGTACTACCAATTTTAATGCATCTTAGTACTAAAAGGCATCACCTCTTAGGTGGAGAAGGCTTGTTATCCCATGAGGATAAGGTTGAGGAATGTTTTGTCAAGGATATGCAAAGGAGGCAAATCTTTTATCTGTCTCACCTTTTTTACTGCTACTTATGTTCTCTCTGGATTGCAGTTTTGCAAGTCCTTGGCTCCCTTTTCTGGTACCTTGTCTTCATTGCTGTAGCTTTCTTAGAGTCATAAGGTAATTCAGGTTGGCTCAGACCTCTGGGGGCTTACGGAGTAAATGTAACCCGTGGCAGAGTGGAACACCTATCTTAAATGGATTGCCTCTATGTGGCCTGTCAATGCTGAGATGCCACTTCTGCCGTTAAATTTGTTTCTCCTTTGCAGCCCATTAAGTCAGAGTTTCCTATTAACATGGAGAATCTGCATCTAAATGGTAGCAGCGGGCAGTCGTATGGATATGTGCTCTACGAGACTGTCATATTTGGTGGTGGACATCTGCATTCAAGGGACCACGTCCGTGACCGAGCACAGGTAAGGAGCAGAGGGCAACTGTGACTAACTTCAGTCAGATGTAAATACTTTGGTCTTGGCAGCTGGGCAGGAAATGGGTCAACCATGAAGGAARACGTGAAGTTTTAGATTAGAAGTGTGATTCACTCTTTTCAGTTCTCAGCTAAGCCCCAACCTTTATCATTTGTAGATCAGCTTGATGTTCCAGTCTACTAAAACTTATAATATCTTTAAACATCAGAATATTGAATGTTCTGAGAAATGCTGTGATTTTTTTTTTCCCCCCACCTAGACTGAATCAGTGACACAGTTACGGACGCTGAGTTCTAGTTTCAAGTAGAGACAATTTTGTCCCCAAAAACAACTTCAGTAACCTATGCAACACATGATTATAGTACAATTGATGAGAAGTTGCTCTCCTCTCTTCTGCTCCGTTCTGCAGGTGTTTGTTAACACCATGTACGTTGGTGAGCTGGACTACAACACAGTGGAGCTCTCCCTTCCCGAAGGACAGGTAACTAACTGGAGATTGCTCACAGCAATTGGATGTGGATAACAGAACCAAGACTGCTAAAGAGGCATAGGTCTCAAGAAGGCACCTCCTGCCTAATCCATTTAACTTCCTTGGCACAAAGCAGGTTTTAAGGGGGTTTGGGGGCTTTTGCACCTTTTGGTTCTCAAATGAAATGAGGGGGAATGTCTTTCTTTAGTTCTGAGAGTAGTCTTACCCTGGCAGAAGTTGGCAGTAAGACTAGCATATTGATTGAATGCATGTCAACCGAGCTGTGCATGGCTCCTAGGAGTAGGTGAGTGGGTGGATATACTAGTTGTTCTTATTTATGACTTGTGGGAGAGCTACATCACATATTATGTCAAACTCCATTTCTGGCTCTGTGGGCGATATCAAAATGGTACTTAAAAATTCAACAGAAAAAAAGAAAACTTTTACCAAAAGGCTGAGAATTCCTCAGTGGCGTAACTATTTGCAGTAGCTGAAAGATACGGGGACGCTGGTCTGTCACATAATCCAGAACTTTAAAGTAAACAGATAAATTGCAACTGCCAAAGGTATGGGTGCCACCTCCCCTCTTAAACACCTCCCCTGACCTCTGTTAACCAAGCATTATGGCTGATACAGCACATGCTGCGCACTGGTCCAGCTGATGCTCTTCCTTTTGKTTTTTTTTTTTTTTTACAGGGATTCAGGCAGCTAAGACTCTTGGTAGAGAACCGCGGTCGCGTCAATTATGGCCTGGCATTGAATGAACAGAGGAAAGGTAAGTTAAATTCTTTGTTCTCAAACTGTCCTAGACAGTTCTCTGAGTCTAAACACTGTAGAACTGTCTTTCTTGTGTGCTTTACACAGAACCAAACTGAAGACCCAATACAGCTATCGTAGTGCTAGCCAAGACTACCATCTGGGAGTCAGTGGGAAACGATATGACGGAGGGAACTTGTTAAAAAACACAGTTCATCACCCCCTGTCTGGAGTGGTCGTAGAGGAAAAGTAGTGGCTGCTTGATGACTTGCATTAAGGCTTCTTATTTTATAGSGGTACAACTAAACCCAAGGCCATCAATGAATCTTATTCTGCTCTGGATTTGCTAGGTGATGTTAGGGTACCCTTTCTCTTGCTCTGTGAGCCGGAAGAGGTCAAAACCCCAGGATTCTATTTTAGTGGGGATCTGTATGCAAAAACTATATAAAATAGACTAATGGAGTTAGGCACGTGACTGTACTAATTTTACTTTACTGCTGAAGAGGTGCATAAAGCCTCTATGCTGCATAGGCAGTCTCAACTGCAGTCCTGTAATTAGCAGGCTGGATTAGGACCCAGGCTTTGCCTGCTATATGGAGAATAACTTTATCTAACAAGAGAGTRCTAAAGGTAAATTACTTCTTAAGGTGTCTTAAGATCCTTGGATGAAAAGCACTGGATCAGCACTGGACATTAGTGCTTCCCCATCTTAAATTTTGCTGTGCCTATTAGAGAAGTAACTGATCTACTGCTTTAAAAAAATCTATACATGGACAGCTAACTAAAAAACAACGATAACAACAAAACCCCATCTGCTGCATGTGCCAGCAATGTTTTCTGCACGGAGGGTGTTTAACGGCTTGGTGAGTTGAAGCAAAGGAGAGAGTGGAGAGGCCAAAGTATAGTAATGTTCCCCACTCAATCTGGATGAGCAATGGGACCATATGGACTGTAATTCCATTGCAGAATGTGGCTGCTTTCCATCTCCTGCTGTTCCTTGCGTTCAAATAGGAAAATCTATCTGCTTTAGCTGTTTTTCAACTCTTCATTACCCCCATTGCTCTTGCAGGCTTAATTGGTGACGTCTTCTTGAATAAAACCCCCTTGAGGAACTTCAAGATTTACAGTTTGGAGATGAAACCTGGCTTCATGAAAAGGTTTGTGGGATTTAAAAATTTTTTCTTCCTCATTCGAAACCAACTGTTTACCAGCAGTACAAAATCTAATAGGTAGCAGTTAAATGCATCAGACAGGCAACACAAGGTAAAAGTAGGTAAGTGGCTTTTTGCACTGGTAAGTTCCTTGCTATTACCTTTGCCCGAAATAGTGCAGAAAATGGTGCCACTWTATCCATACCATTATTTAGGGGTGAAATGTATTGCCACTGTGGAGGATTTAAAGACTTCCTCACGGCCTGTACAGCAGGGTCGGATGGGGAAGGTAAAAGCATGGCTTACCCAAAGGGGYGGGTCCCAACACACCCACATGTTGGAGAAGTTTGTGTCTTTCTTGAAATTAGCAATATGTCTGATATATTTAGTAATTCAAACTCGCAAGAGATGTATTAATTCTAGGAAGCTACTAATAGTACATTAACAAGTCCAGATGGCTKCCTCTCTTTTAAGTTATTTTGCTTTAATTCAAGAAAGACTGAAAAAGAAATCTAGCAGGGGTAAGTCAAGGAACCTCTGTTAGTAGCTATAGAAAACCTTAGCAAACGTTTAAGGCAACAGATGTCCTATGGACTCTGGCCACGATCCAGAGAGACTGTTTTCAGTTATGTTAATACCAGAAAGTAACACGTGTGCATCCCCCAAGATATCACAGCTCCTGCATTTTGTGTAGGAAGCAGAGAGAGGCCATGTTAAACTGAAGCAGCTTTTAAAGGAAAAAAAGTCTACATTTTGAAATTTCTAAGGACAATCTTAACAGGTGCGGGGGGGCTACCTGAAGGATTCTTATTGATGGGGTAACCTTTGACTGCAGGGTTTTAGAAGAATATTTCATGAGGAACATTAAAGCGAGTGAACTGCCATGCCCAAACAAAAGCAAGATTAGTCAACCCTACCATCAGTTACTGGCAACTGACCAGTAGCAATGAAACACAATCAGCTTACAGTCACTGCGGAGGAGGACGGAGCGCATGGTCTTGTGAAAGGAATTGTCGTAGGCTTGTAGTTGAATAATTCAGTGGCAGTCAAGCTGCACTGGATCATTAACTTCCCTGAATCCAAGATATGCAGTTCGTAAGGGTCAGAAGGAGCATGTTCTTGACAGAAGCTCAAGGCTTCTGTGGGACTTCTACACTCCTTATTTTCTCTTCTGTTTGTCCCCTGCTCCCAAATTGTTGCCACAGGTAAGAAATAATGCCAGATTGCCCCTAATTACTGCAAACTTKCAAGGATGTGTTCATGTTCCTCGATAGGAACATGGGCAGGAATGTCTGTTTTGAATCCTAGCAATTCTGCAGGTTTTCCTTCAGCCTGTGTAAGCCACAAGCATTTAAAGTTTGCACCATGGCACTTCCATATCTGAAGGAGGATGGGCACTTCAGCAGCCAACGTGAAGCAGAGATTTTTATGTTGCTGTAAAGTATTAGAGATGGTGATAGCCCCATATATCCTTTTCTTGTACCAGAAACTGGCCTATCAGTGATGTGGCAAGCGTAGGATAGTGAAGCCTGAGACAAGTACCACAGTACACTTACCTTAAGCGGAGGGGAGAGATCAGCTAGGTGCTTGCCTTGAATGTTTACAGGAGATAAACACTTCATCCCTTTGCAGCGTGAAGAGTATTACCTTTAAGCCCTACGACTAGAAAGCACCTGCTTGACATTTTAGGCATGCAAGGAAATAGGAACCTTGTTGTAACAACATCCATGCGCCATTGTAAGCAGCGGTTTGAAATTATCTTGAGACCAGTGTTGTGTCTCTCAGTGCCGCCTGGTGCTTCCCTGCTGTGTGTGGTCGTTCTTTTACAGCTTGCGACATGTTGCTGGATGGAGCGCGGTCCCAGATTACTTTGTCGGTCCGGCTTTTTTTCGCGGAAGGCTGTGGATAGAGCATCAGCCACAGGACACTTTCCTGAAGCTACAGGCAAGTCCTATTTTTCTCCCCCCCCCTATTTTTTCTCGATCAAGATTTTTAAAAAGTTGGTTAGAGAAACACTTGTGTAATAGGTCTGACTGAGCTCTGTCTTGCAGTCTGTAGTTTTGTAGTCTTCCTCTGATCTTGGAGAAGCTGGCAGGTAATTCTGTTCAGTCTGTAGTGGTCCCAGTGAGAAAACATGTGCAATACTGACCCTGCAGAGCTGCTAATGAACAGTTAGTCTCTTTTATTGACATACAAATGCTATTTCTTTTCTAGTTGCAGAGGAGTAATGGGCACAAAAAATAAAGGAGGCGCTAGTTTTATCCTTGCCTCCTCAATGTGATATGGAAGAAGTCACTTCTTTGTAGACATGGCATGAGAGTTAGCGTTCACATCTTCCTTCTGTGGAAGATTGCTGCTCTTGCATAGAACTTAAGATGAGATATTAAGTATTATTAAACTTCCTCCTCTGATTTCACTCCCTTAGAGCCAAGGTTCATGCCAATCATTATTGTACTGCTCACTTTTTCATTTACGCTTTGTTGTAAATTGTGCTAGTCAGTAGCAATACAGTATTTCTGTCACCTGGGAAATAGGTGAGGGGAGATATTCTGTGCTTGGGAAGAAATAAAGATATGTCTGTTCATGCTTCCTGTGCAAGCATGAATCATCAATTGCACATTTTCGAAAGCTTTATCCTTTTAATTAGTACATTAAGGATAACTCCTGTTCAACAGGGCTTACTTAAATGTTCATGGCTTCAGGGAGTTGCACAGGGAAAGCAAGCAGAAAACCTGCGGAAAGTGGCCTGAAAGAACGCAAGTGTGAAAGTAGACTTAGTTTCCTGTGGGGATGCTAACTAGGCAATACAGCTGCATCAGTAATTCTGTGTACTGTCTTGATTCTAGGGCTGGGAAAAAGGAGTTGTGTTTGTCAATGGTCAGAACCTGGGCCGCTACTGGAAAATTGGACCTCAGGAAACACTCTACCTTCCTGGCCCCTGGTTATGGAAAGGGAACAATGAGGTGAGAGGCTTTGGTGGGATTTCTCTTTGCTTGTTTGTATTATTAAAGATCCTGCTCTGAGTCATGTCCCAAAGAGCTAGACATATACAGTATATTAATTACCAATCTCTAGCTGAAAACCAGCACAATAGAGAGGAAGGAGCCTGTTATCTCCTAAGATCTGTGAAAATTAGGGAACGTGCTGCTCTAAAGCTGACTATGGCTCTGACAAACATTAAGACATGACGAGGATGGCAGCTAAACTTCAAAGCACTGCATCAAGTTCAAATTCAAGACAAACCTGATTTGATGCTGGTTCATTTTCTGCATCGTGGTGCTGAAGAAGAATCCCAGTTACTGTTCAGACTCATATTGATTGATCTCTTTAAATGATGCTTCCTTCCCCTGCTGTGATCATATGCCTTTTCCTCCTAAAAATATTTAAAGTAACTSAGCCTTTGTGTGAAGGAACATTATATATCCCTCTCTTCTGCAGATTGTCATTTTTGAAGAACGTACTGCAGGACGGATAATACAATCTGTCGACATACCTTATTTAGGAAGGACCCAGTACGTGGACTGATGAGAGCTTCTTTCCCACGTTTGGTTCATCTTGAATATTCCTGATTGCATGTCTGGGGACACGATGGCCCAGGCACTTGGGCATGATAATTTTCACTAGACCCAGGTAAAGGATTTGCTCTTCGGCAGTAAGTTCAGAAGACAGAATGGGCCCCGAAGGAACCAGAGTCCACTGTTTCGTGGATGGATGGCGAAAGCTCATCTCCCTGCACTACTGAGGACCCACAGCTTGGATGGCTGCGCATGATGTTAYGGACCGTCTGGTGAATGTGGGGGAGTAAAAAAAGTGCTGGAGGCAGGAGGGAGAGAGAGAGAGAGAAAAAGAACTGAAGCCATCTGAACTGAAAGCTGAGCTCAGTTCTCCAGTGACTTTAAAAATGTGTTATTATTGGCTTCCTCGTTTTTATAATTAGATAGGGAGAAAATAGTTGGTGAACATGTGAGTAACCAGGTGTGGAAAACCATTTTGTTGTGCTTCCAGGCAGAATTTAGCAACTCGCTCTGCAAAAAGGCCATTACTTGTTCACTTGTTGGAAGCCAAGTTGGTTGTCAAATGACCTTAATTCGAGCTTTTTTCCCACTAAGTTTTACTATGGAGGTTGTCTCTCTCTCAAAAAGGAAAAAAAACGTTTTAAAACAAGTGAAATGTGTTTTGTCCTCTATCAAATATATCATTATGTTTCAGGCCAGGCAGGAATGAGAACTTCCAAGGAGGAYGTGCAGGAGGAGAAAAGGACAAGTTAGTCTTCCAGTCATCCCTCCACCCCTGCTCTCACTGTGAAGCAGCTGAAGATGAAATTCCTCCTTGTAAAATGAGCAGAGATCAGATTTTGGTTGGGGAAGAAGTAAAGGGGTTGCACACATAGTTGCAAATGGGAGAGCACATCCGTACTTTCTAGTTAAACCTGCTGTGAAGTCTTGGGATCTTGGGTGCTGTTTTCTTTTTTCTTTTCGTCCCTCAAAACAGAAACACAGGATTTAGGAAAACATGGTTTTTTAACTCAACAGCTCCGCAGTCACTGAGGAGCTGCCATCTCTTTAGGGAGAGGAAGAGATCAAATTCAAGCTGCGAATCTGTTCAGCATCACCAAGAAGTCACTCAGCCCCTGCTTTCTGTCCCAGTAACCAGAGGATTCAGGCTATGAGAGAAACACCAAACATGTGCACTGTCTCTTGATAATGGAGTTGCGGGGTATTCTGGCTCTTAGAAACCATAATTTTATTTAACAAATTTAAATACAGTTTGTTTAAAATTGAGAACAGACAGTGCAGCTGTAATACACTCCATCCTGGCCAGAGCTGGTCTTACTGAACATACGTATCTCTGCTCCCGAGGACCACGGTAGCCTCTGTGCAAGTTGGAAGGGCCCAGGCTTGTGTGACCAACTTTGAGGAGAGTGGAGCGTATATGCAGGGTTGTGTTCAGGACTCGATCCTTTGCATTTTTCTGAAAGTTATTTCCTTCCAAGGAGGGAAGGTTGCAACCCAGCAGGGACTGGAATTAAGATTTGTGAAACAAAACATGCAGCTAGGAGAGGACATCAGTTGGAAACTATTTGAATGGTATGAAAACTTTGTAGTCCTTCAAAAATGTCTCTTTCCGCTCTAGGGGTTGCAGACTGAAGTGAACTTGGAAGGCTAGTACAATAACAGAATACATCTGCTTGAGTGCAGAGAGCTACTGTTCTAATACAAGATAACRATACCCCTTCCCATAGAGCAGCCAGTAGCATCAAATGCTTTCTATCCAAGTAGCGCTTCAGCCCACGCATCTARAAGAACATTTTTGTAAAGGCTACGTAGCGAGGCTTCTGTGACTGSGAACTAAAGAATGCAACTTTTCCCCAATGGTTTTGATACACAGTGGGAGAAAATAACTTACAAAAAAATACCTTTTTTTTAAATATTAGGAAATACACAATGTCATTAGTCCAAGGGGAGACTTCTGCACTGTGAAGCTAACAATCAGATCTATAGCATTTTAATAGTTCTATGTGTTAGGGCTAAAAATAACCAAGTCTATTTCCAGGATTACATTTTCCCTCAATTCAAAGGTAAAATTGTGCTTCAGACCTTTTTGAAAGAATTGGACAGTGGGGGTTGATCAAAGGTTTGACAACAACTGTGAAGGGGGAGGTAAGTTTTGGGTTTTTTTAAAGGGGTCGGAGGTGGGGAGAAGGGGTATGTTGTACCTCAATTTCTTCCTCAGCAAGTTTGTCAATCTCAAATACAGAGTCAACCAAGGTAGTAGCACCCAGGTTCCTCTTCTGCATTGCTCAGTCCCGTGTCTCTCACTGAGAAGCAAAATAGTTTCATCAGAGAACACCCTTTCATCGAGGCTATCTCAGGTCCTTTGATGTTACAGAACAGGGAAGAGGCAACTAATGTTCTACGTARATGGTATTCCAACCTACCTCAAGCCAGGTGCTGAAGAAGCAGAGCACTAAGCACAGGATCCCCTTTACAAGGGTGYTGCTCTATCCGTCAGAAGTTAACTCTCGAACTGCTCCAGCGTGGCTTTTCACGCCAGTAGCTCTGCAGTGGTATGGCATRGCCCTGAAAAAGGGGCTAGGGCTGAAGGATACATTCCAGTAGAATGGTAAATGCACTAAAATCAGCTTTTATCATTCAATCCCTAGTTTTAAGCAGTTTATTTTTTAAGAGTGGAAATTTGGCTTTATGTAGGAGCACCCTTCAGAGAATCCCACACCTAATGCTCATGTGAACCAAACTAGAGCTAAACAGAACCARGATCTGAGCCTGGATGAAGTATTCTGGTGTACGGCCACAACCATCTCATTAAAACCCACTTCCAATTATTTTAGCATGGATGAATAGAGAACCACATGCTGTAAACATAACTCCATCCAGGAACATAGAGGTATGTCAGAGTGCCCTCCAAACCATGAAAGGAAGGGAAAGGAGAGGGAATACAAAGAGAACAGAGATACTTAATGGGTTTGTTCCAACCTGCCTTGCTTTTCACCCTCCCCCAAAACCTTCCTGTCTTGTGCAGCGTAATAAACACTGATTAAAGTAGGTTTAAAATTAAGGGCTAAGGTGCCATCTCAGAAGGCAGCTGTCCCCTCCATGAACAGAGAGCTGCTTAGGCTGTTGCACACATAGCCGCAAGGTACGTGTGTCTCAGGAAAAACAAGTCCTCAGGGGCCAACACACTCCTGTGGGCATTCTCACCCTTGCTTTCAGGTGCTGTAAAACAGCCCCCTCAGTCTAGACTACCATTCCAGCTGAGCYGTGTCTTCAGCGCATCGTGCCCTGCATGCACTTCTCCCAAACCGAGCATCTCACGAGGCAGCTGGTCTTGAAGTTGATGTCAGTCCTGTATTTTCTGTGCTTTTTCTCCACCTCCAGAGTGTCTGGTTCTGCTCAGAGTCCAGGAGGAAGGGCAGGGGAATCCGGGTAGTTTATGTATGCAGTGTTGCTTGTTTTCAGTATGCTAAAACTCTTGGAAGTCAGCAGAGGTCCTGGCTACTGCATGTCTGGCTGGTTGTATGCTGTGGAGAGGAACCTTGCAGGCTGTGCACGAAGAAATCTTCTGCAACAGAGACACAACCAGCATGCGTATTACCCTTTTGCCTCCCTGCAGTTAGCTGCCACCCCTTGGAACTGTCCCAAAGCCCATCTCAGGTTGCAGATCTGTGAGCACTGCTGCTAGGCAACTGGGTGTTGGTGAAAAGCAGTTGTGACAGCGCCGAAGAGCTACGGCCTCTCTGCAAAGCCGCTATATATAGCGCCGATAATATGCAGTGCAGGCTTTCCTCTGCTGTCCTGCCAAGGGGCTGCAAAGGCAGGCCACTGCGGCAGGCAGGGCTCCATCCAGTTAGCCTGAGGGAATGTCTATAAGAGAGCTCATTACTGTTAAAAATATACCGCTGCTGAGCAACTCTACCCCTTTCCTTTGCTACTCTTACTTCTCTGTATTGAGAGGAAAAGAGAACAAGCAGCAACCTTCTCTCCCCTCCAGGCCTGGTTCYACACTCCAGTTAAAGGGAGTTGCGCATTTATTTTTTTTTTCCCCGTAAGGATGAAGAGCAGCAACATAGTCTGGATGCAGATACAAGCAAATAGCCCACCCTTCTCTCTAGCAAACCAACTGCAGAGTGCACTCGGGAAATACAGAAGACTAAATGCACCAGGGTGCTCAGGTGATTAAAGGTGAGAAGCCAAAGCATGAACAAATGAGCAGGGAGTCAGCCATCAATGTRCATGTTCTTTCCTCCTTTCCAAGGAAGAAGACACGATGTGCTTACCTTAGGTAAACAAATATCTCACGTGGGGTTTAATCCATACCCTCCCTTACTTGTCACTGACTTTGTGTGGATATAAATTAAACTCTTCCCTCAGTGAAAGCTTCTGCCTGACTTAAAGATGCTTTTGCTGATATTGCCTCAGGTGTTTGCAGGTGGATGAATCTACATCCTTCACCCTTGTGCTTTAGCTATATTATATTAGTACAGTTAATAAGGCAATCTTCTTGTTTAGACAAGGCTTTGTTTTTTCAACAATGTAATTTCTGCCTAAACTCACTGCCTGGATTTCTCTTCTTCCCCCCCAACCTCTCACCAGRTATTTCCCCTTTAGTAGCTTGTCTTAAAGATAAAAAAGAGAGATTAACTAATGGTCTCAAGAAGTTTTGCAGTAAGAGAAGGTCAGAGATGTGAAAAATGGAAATTAAAAAGCAGATTTAAAAGAGCTCTTGTCTTCTTCCTGTCATTGTCTAGTATTTTCCTTTTTTACTGTTGCTTCTCATTACTGTTCAAAAATGTGAGCTCTTACCACGTGTTGGTCTCCGCTCAGCCATGCACAGTCAGATTTCCACGTTGGGATCTGTGAATCCTTTCTTCCCCTCATTCACCAGCACAGGCTTTTCTGTCCTTGTATGCCAGACTAAAATCTGAAAAAGCCAACAGAAGTCATTAGCTGCATCTCTTCACTGCACTAACAAATATTCTTGCACATTAAATCAATAGTGCAATTTAACCATCTACCCTGGAGCCTAATGGCGCATTCACAGCTGAAAGGAGGTTTGCATAAAACTTCATTTAGGCAGGCCTACTGCTATCCAAAATGCACAGTGCACAGAAATTGCCCATTTTGCAGTGTACTGTCTTGGGACATTAACCTGCTCCTTCCATGTAGTTATCAACCATTTTCCTCAAAAGGCTCATCAACCTTTTCAATGATGTAAGGCAGTTCCTTCACAATCGGAGAATCACATGCGTGTTTTCCCATAGACCAAGTTCCTTACTCTGGTTCTTGGTTATCATGTTACTACATGCTTGGCCAGTGTGGAGTTATTTGCTAGGCTCAGAGTGGAAACGCAAATTCTTGCCACTTCAGGTCACATTGTGACTCGTGCATTAGAGGGAAGAGGCAGTTATATTGAGTACCACCAGCTGCTCCAATTGTCACCATTGCCTTTGGTTGTGTGAAATATTAAAATGGATTTTTCAGTGCGTCTCTGAAAATCCATTATTGGAGGGAGGACATTAGTCTGCTCTCTAACCTCACTATCACTTCTTTTCGACTTTTAAATTCTTTTTAGACCCTAAAAAGATGTGAGAGTGACACTGATATGAGAAGTACTTACTGCTGCTCCGGTCCTCTGTTGCAACCTTTGCTGTCTCAGAGCTGCAAGATGCAGGAGCTAGTTACAGAACACTCCCTTCCTCCCACATGCCCTGGGCTGTACACAGCCCTTTCACAACCCAGCAAGCATTAGCCTACCATATCACCTCAAAAGCCCCATACACATTTCCTTTGAAATGCTGGCCCCACACTGCTATCCACTATTCTGTACCAGATACAATACGCTGCGTCACTTTAAAGCCCCTCTCCGAGTTGCTTAAAGCAGAACTGAAGCTTCTACTAAAAGCTTCCCTCAGTCTTAGCAGCAAAGTTTAATATAGATCAACATCTGYGGAGGAGTACTGGAAAAAATATAAATTGAAGAGGTGGTCTAACATTTCTGGAGGCAGGGGGGAGTATTATAGGTAAATAGTTTCTACTGGCTGTGCTATGCTGCTGGCACAGACAGTTCTGGAAGCTGTTTAAAATACTCCCCCCTCACTAGACTCCATTATACTTAACTGCTTTGCTCCTTGAACCTGGATTGCTGGGAGCAGCTTCATCCCTTCAGAGCTACAGTTTCCTGCTTCCCTTCACCTGTTTGCATTGATATTTCCTACCTTGCGGGGGTTTCCCTCTTGTTGCTATGACAATATTCTGCACATTTAATCCAAGTTAACTGCAAACCATTTCATACCCGGTCCCTGCTTTTCTGAAAAACGAGGGCACGTTCTGTTTCTAAAGGATGAACAAAGCACTTTTCGAACCCTTCTGGTTAAACAGGAGCACCCCCACCTTCCCAAGAAGCTGTTTGACCAAATTTGCCTCTGATGTGAGCAGTCACCTCCTGTGCAGGGCTTAAATCTCGCCTGCTAATACTAAGGCAGTAGAGACCAACTGCTGTCTGGAGTGGGTCCAAAAAACCATTTCATCGCTCCCCCACAACCACTTCAGAGCCCGCTCATCAAAGTTAGCCTTTATTGTAGGCTCACCCACGGCAGCAATGCTGCTGCAATTACTGCGTTACTTTCCTACGAAATGGCAAAACCAAACAGGTCTGTACAAGTGGCTCTCAGTGCTATGCAAGCATCAGTTACAGGCTCCTCATCCAACAAACAGAATCTATAAACCTTAATGCAGTCCAGGTGCTAGAAAAATCTTGTAGCCAATTCTCCTTTCCAGTGGGAGCAGGTTAAGAGCTCCTTCCACTTCTGACACATAAACACTCAACCCTGCTGATGGCCACGGGCTGCGCTCTGCCAGGAAKGGGACTCACGCTTAAACAATTCTAACCACATACTCTATACAGAAGACCAAAGACCACACCTACAAATTATTAGCTTTTCTTTAAGCTAGRTCCCACTTTTGCATTGTTAAAGCCCAGTGCCAAAAAAGACAATTAWATTAACTAAAATGGACCAATTTTCAGAGTTTTTGGCTTGATACAGCAGCTTCTGCCATTTTTCATGCTGTGTTCTTTAATGTGGGAGGGAGATCACCATTTAGTACAGAAACACCTGCTTTTCCTCTCAGCCATTTGCTTGATTTTTTCCACAAGCAGTGTGTTTGTTTTGTGCCTCAGGGAAGCTTTGGCTTGTGCAAAAAGTACAGCTTGCAAGGGAGTAAACAGTGAGGGGGACCAACTATCTGACTTCCCCTGAACAGTGGTTTCATAGAGGTCACCTGAGGGGGTCCCCTTTAAAAAATSTCTACTACTGCGAAACACTTCCAATCATTCACAGCCTTGCCATTCAGAATCAGAGGACTCAAAACAGATCTAAGGGATTACAAGGATTCACCTCCATAGCAGACTTCTTCACTGTCTAACAGGAAATTAAAAAGCAAACRGGCAAGTCGACCTACAGTTGGAGGGGGTCACAGGATTTCAAGCACACAGGCCCTCYGTGGAGGGTTTCAATAACTGTTACTTGAAATGGAGACTATACAACGTGAAGAAAAAGAGACACCAACCTGAAACGACAGATTTGCTTCCTCTCAGCTTGTGCTAAAYCACATTTCTGCAGGCTCTCTTAGRCATTTTGGAGGCCCTCTTYTCCCAAAAGCACATCCATTGGTATAAAAAATAAAGATTGCTTCTCCCTATAACTCTTGCTTTTCTCRTATGTCGAGAGAATCAYGGCCACTGCTATTAAATGAGCCAGAGCTCAAAAGTAATCTTCAACTGTGCAGTTACACCAACTTGAAGATTTGTGCTTTGTGATGGGTATTATAGGCAAAACGTACAAGACCACGAGAGAAGAAAGGGTTACAGCGGTCTAATTTGAGCTATTGTGGCTGCAGCATGGACCTGAAGGTCCACTGTGGAGCAGTGCAGGCGGACAGTGCTGCAAAACCCGAACTACTCTGATGTGAATGACAGCTTTCAGCTGTGGTACAGGGGATGGCATTGGCACAGCGGTTCTGGTGACTAATCAGGACAAGGCCAAGAGAACCCTCCAAGTTCTGCATGTCTGCCATAAAAATCAACAGGTCGAGCACTGGTGCCTTCACTGGTGTGTGTGTGAAGCTTAACCAACAAAGTGCTGTCACGTAGCAGCCAAGTTACTGAACGCTCACCGCAAACCACTGGTCACAAGCCCACACGAAAAGAGGAGCCCAGTCTCAGGAACACTCTAACCCAAAAGAGGACACATCTGCTCCATCCCTACCCTGCCGCTCAGCCCCTGAAAGGCAAAGAAAACAAAGAGSTCATGAAGATCATTCCCCTGCCTGCTGTACGTAGCACCACAGGATAAAATCGGGAGGAAGTGAAGTATTCTTTTTCAAACCTTCTTGCCTTAGGCTGACGTTTTGAGGCAGTTTTAGCTGTTTTAGATCTGTGACATCACGAAGCAGCCAGTTCTGGTCTCCTTTTGCTGTGCAATTTCCTGGCTGCTGCTGGACCCAAAGGCTTCATCTCCTCCATATGCACAAGGATTTACTCCCCTCTCAGAGCCAGTTCCAAGACCCACGGTAGCCACAGTGTTGGTGTGTGGTTCAGCCACTGCAGGGAGGGCTCTCTTTGCTCCCTGTTCCCTAGCCTGCGTCTGATAGCAGCCGGTTATACCGGCTGTGGCATTTAACAGTGCCCACACGCACCCTGCCTCTACGGCTCGGAGACAGCCATTCCCGGTCCAGCGCAAAGCTGGATTCCCTTTCACAGCACCCACCCAAAGGCCGAGCTGCTAACCCGCAGATTTMATCTCAGATYTGRCTCAGCCAAGAGATAAGGAGAGAGRAGGAATAACTACTTTTAGCCACCACTTCAATCTGAGTGAATAGCTACCGAGACCACCCGAGCGCACAAAAGCCTGTCTCCCCCAGTGAAACGTACCTATGCCTATCTCCCTGGAGAAACAAGTGGCTCCAGGAGCAGCCCCATTGCCAACGACCTTGTATTTTGTGGTCTGTCCTCTTGTGCCAGCCCGAGCTGAGGCTTTTTCCATAGCTGGGGCCACTCAAAGTCTCTCTCCTTTAAGGGCTCCCTGGCTGAGCACACTGCAGTTTGTTTCCTCAGGTGTTAACAGAAAATGAGGAATGGGATATGTCCCAGTTGCATCAACCTTATGGGAATACAGAATCTCAGACCTCTGTCCTGTGTCAATGGATTAAAGAGAGTATGGTTTGCTTTGGGGGCGCGTGGGGGGGGAAACAGAAGCAGCAGAACACAGAAATACATAGCACGCTTGCAAAGCCTTGTTTCCTTACAACTCCAGTATAAACCAACCCTTCCCTCCTGATAAGGAGGAATAACCCTCTCCTTTCCCCTCGGCAATAAATACTGACTTCCTTAATTTTCTCCTTCATTTTGGGCAGTTCCCAAGTAACAGAAAATAAGCAGGACCTACATCTTTGGCCAAAGCTTAAGCTTTTTGCAGGAGTGTGCACTTCTGGGCTGAATTTTGATAAATATTACAAATACCAGCACTGCACACAGGGAAGGCAGCATTTTTGGAGAACAGATGTCTATGCTTATCTTACATGCTTCTCTGATCCCTCCTTAATGACTGTATCTGAGCACATCATAATTTTTAATGTAAATCTCACCGCAAAGCAGGAGTATGGTTATGYTTAACAGAAGCAAACCATGACAACTGCTGGGAGCACACTAGCACAATGAGAAAGAAGTCTATGCTTCGATCTCAGGGCAAGAAGACCCCAGACCATAGCCTACTTTTGTCCTTCTCTGCTGCTTGTCTGGACTTTCCTCCTCATCAAATGGGTGAGCAAAACAGCAACTGGGAAATGGAGGCTGCTGGCATCAACTAAAAGCAGAAAGGCAAAGCTCAACCTGCAAAGCCGCACTCAGAGTTTGCCAGGAGCAGACAGCATTCAGTTCACAATAAGGACCCTTGTAAGATCCSCACAGCCTAGCCAAGAAAAGAAATGCTGTCTGCTTCAAATCCTGGCCAGCCATTCCTACTTCCTCTCCACCTCTGACCTGCAGCTCTTGTGTGACAGCACCGACACAGCAGCCTGTCTGACAGCATCATTTTTTTCCTCCTGCCTGGAAACAACCTTTTCCTTCCTCTCCTTCCTCCATGTGTTCCTCCACAACCGTCATTTCCTACCCCCAGCCTTTTAACACAGCTTCTTTCCAATATAGTTATTTACAGCAGGGACAATATACCAAAGATTGTGTAACTGGCCATGGAATAAACACCCCTAATCTTCTGTACACCAGACYAAAAGCAACCTGCGCATTTCCCTTGGCTTGTTGGAAACACACTTATTTCCAGCCAGTGCTTTCTTATTAGCTAGTAGGGCACACAGTGCCCAAGAGCAGAGATCTAATTTTAATCCAATCTCTTTTCCCACCCTTGGGAGACCATCTGTGTTATTTATCCCAGTGCTGGACAGCCTTAACCACAGACATGTAGATTTAAAAAATGGCGCACAGCAGGTATCAGATAATAAACAAAGTTGCTCCTCCCTCTCAGCTCCTCTGGGCTCCTTGCCTGAGCACTGCTGAACATTGAGATCCTTGTTTTTTCCATGGCTGGGGCCTGTGGAGCAGTGCAGATGGAAAGCAGAGACAAAGGGTATTACTGAAAATTTTTTTCTATCCCAAAAAGGGATAGAGACCTGGATCCAACACTGGGTCTGTTGGCAGTAACAGCTCATTTGCAAAAAAAAGAATAATCCTCCGGGGATAATTAAGCAATAAAGACTCCCTAAATCAGACTGGCTGGTGCCTATTACAGGCAAAGGCATGAGAGTGCTACACGGGGGTCTGTGATCTCAGAGGGACCCCCCGCATACCTGGGGTGCTCAGTGGACSCACTCACAAAGCTTTCAGAAGCACCTGACGGCACCTCCATTGCTGGTGTGCTATGATTGATGCCTGTCACACTAACCAGCATTGTCTCACTGGATCTCGCATGCTCCCCTGTCATTCCAGATAGAGATCCATCTGTTGTCTCTCATCTTAGACCGGGAAGTCTTTAGGGCAAAAACCACCATTGTGTTCTGAGTTTCTATGTTATTTAGCRCATAGGGGTCCTGTTCCATGACCTGGTAGCTCCTAGGCAACGTGTACAGTCAACTAATTAGCAGTCATTTGACAGCAGTAAAATCCCCCCAGAATGAAGCTTTACGGAAGCCTCCTAGAGCTCAGAGCAATATCCCAGACATTAAAACATTTCTACACATCTCTGGCACAGAAAGATCCGTGTTATTGTGGACAACTACAGCAATATTGCATAGATGTCAAGAGGGAGAAGGCAACTTCGCAATAAGGCRGTGATTTTGTGAACAGTCTTTCCCTGCAGCCGGGAAACACCATGGCTGGTACTCCTGGGTTACAGTTCAGATGGGTTCCAGAGGGCCAAATCTATGATGCTGGCTTACCRCAGGAGTACCAGCACTCAAAAGCTCCCCTCAGGAATGCACGTAAAGCAACCGACATACATTTCACCTAYGGAGTTCCCTGCCCCAGGGGATTAAGCAAGGCCACAGATAAGCCTATCTTGAAAATAATAAGGATATTTCCTAGAGGTAATATAAGGAAGAGGAACAGTTACACAGGAGAGAAGACTCCATATTTCAAGGCCTATGGCAACCGCTAGCAGCCTGCAGCCAAAAAAGAYAACCGCCTTCCACACATTTTAATACATAATCACCCGTTCCCAGCTCCCTTGCAACGGGGCTGCGCTCTCTTCGAACGCAGAAGACAAGTGACTGTGTGATGGGGCTGGATGGGCTTTCTCCTACCTCTGGATCCTTACGACCCCTGTACGAGAAAGAGACCATACCTTAGTGCAGTTGGCAGCTTTCGGCTCAAGGTCATTCAAGGTCACTAGTTCCCGGAGCAGGCTGCTTTCTTGGTAGCCTCCCTTCACTCCTCGCAGTTTGAAGTAAGCCTGAGATCGCTGGAGGATCAGTCTGAGGTTCACAGCAAACCCCGCCATGTCTATAGCGAAGGGGCGGTGGGGGTCGAACACAGTTTTCCAGCCGTAGACCTTCCCTGCAGCGTTCACTTTGGGTGACTCGTAGCGCAAGCCACCGACGAAGGCTACTGGCCACACTGACACCTTTCTGGTGCTGCGCATCTGGAGGCAAGGRAAGAGAAGGGTACGGTGGGTGCACACAGAAGGGTCGGCTGCGTGCGGCTTCCAATACACAAACCAGCGCCCCAGCAGAACGACTTCACCTTGCTCGCTGTCCTGCAGGAGATGAATGCCCCTGAGATTCAGCACAAACCCTAGAGCTAAGAGCCTGGGTTAGGTTTCCAGGCACCCTCGGTGGCTTGGAGCAAGCCGCAGAGCTTATTACTCACCTGTACGAGGATGCACATCCTGGAGCTGGAGRAGCAAAGTGCTTTGGAAAGTGGCAGCTAACAATAGCAACAGTAATRGATACCCACGGAGCCAAGCATGAGTTCAGCACTAAAACCAAAGCTGCCAATAATAAACGTAACTGAGATTTAGAGTGGTTTTTTGTCCAAAGGTCTTCAGAGCTGTGGGGCATCAGTCCTCCACAKGGACAGCTGGGGAAACCAGGACACCGAGGAGGGAAGCACCTTGTCCAAGGCCACCTGAAAATGCAGGAATGGCATATCTAGGAAGAAAAGTGCTTTCTCTGAAAGCTGAGGAGTTTGASCTGCAATCTCAACCTATGAGCCACTTAGCCAGTAAGGCTAAAAGCATCTAGAGTGAGGCACTGGAGTTGTAGCCCACAACCTCAGGGACAGCTGAGAAGCACAGCCTCTCCAGAAACTCCCAGCACGCAGGACGGTGCTTTGTAGCTGCTCCTGCTACCCAGCTGGATGCCTCTACTCCCTGCAGAGTCAACAGAAATCGATAGGAGCCATYGGGGGACACTTCAGATGCCTGCACTTGCCATCACAGATGATTTGAATGCCAGTTTGCCYGCTCACCCCCCAGTGCCCTGTCCTGCTCTGCTGGCAGGCTCGGCCTCGCGTTCTGCTCTCAGCCCAGTCTCTTAGATCAGGGATCTCCCAGAGCTAATCTCATCACTGCTAATTACTGCAAACGAGACCAGAAGAGCTCTGGCACTTGCCCTTCTGCATTATACACATGCTAACGGCAGCCCCTGTCCACAGGGAACAATAGTGCGTGTCTTCTGCATTTCACAGCACGTTTCACTGGCTCCATGTGACCTTAACTGCAGCTACAGATCAAAGAGGAGAAGCCTCTACGACCAAAGCACACGGGTGAACGAAGAAACCCTTTCTGCTTTATTAATGTGCGGTGTCTGTCTCAGAATGCTGCCAGAGCCAGCCTCAAAGGGGACTGTGGAAGAAAGGCATTCAGTCTGAATTTCCTCTCAGCTTTAAAAGCGTGTATATTCCTGTGGCTATCCAAGCTAAAGTGAAAGCCATCAGGGAAGGAAAAGGGGGCATGTACGGAGCAAATAAATAGGAGATCCCTGGTATGAAAACTGGCAACTGGCAGGGAAGGAGGCAATCCTCCTTTCTTGTCCCTTGCTGGAAGAGCTTGGCCTCGGGAGAGCAAGGGAACGAGTCATTTCTGAGCTGGAAGCCAGGGGAGGTACAGTGTACCTGGCACTGTAAGACCATTGCATACCTGCAGACAGGGAAGGCTCAGGAGTTCATTTAAAGCCCCAGTGGAACAAACAGCAAAGGAGGGAAAGCACATGGGAACCTTCCCCTGCTCAAGCCCGACAAGACTGTCAGGACATGCTGAAATTCAGCCTCCCATCACAGTTCCTGGAGCCGCAAACTTCCAGGCTGAGATCTCAGCCCCATCACCTCCATGATGGGTGAGAGACCAGCATGAGAGACCGTCCGTCCCCTGATGCTGCAGGAGGAAGGGCTCCGGAGGGGAGCGCTGCACACATCTCCCAGCAGGGAGACAGCCCTCGCCAAGGCACTGCGTGAAGGGCTCCACTTTTCCGGGAGGAGAAGCCAGCACTGACAAACGCACGCTCCTCGCGTGTGTTGGCAACCCAGAGACAACCACACAGAGCATCTCTGAACAAGATGTCTTGCAAGCCTATGACTGTGCTGACACCATTCAGGCGTAACTCTGAAAGGCCACTGCTACCTCAGCTGGGGATCTGGGCAGAGCAGGCACTAGGCTCTTGACAGCTACAGAATTTAACCAGTGGACACTCTGGGATGAGAGCAAACAAATGCAAACAGCAAGCAAGGAAGAGAAACCCCAGGGACTCCTCAAACAAGAACAAACATGAATTAACAGATAGCCAAGCACAATACATAAAGAAGAAAGGTGGATAACATCAGATCAGGATCCAGCCAGAAACCTCCTCCAGGGTGGGGCATGGAAGGAGGATGGCCGAGGTTCCTTTTGCTAGGCACGTGCTTCTGCACAGGCACGTCGGACAGCAGGCGATGTTCCAACCCTAACAAGGCTCCCCACAGGGGAAGGCAGCTCCTCATTAGCTCTCTGTACAGTAAAAACTATCTGCCTCCTGATCACATGCCACAGGATAAACTGGGGTTCCCGTTACTTCGCACAGGATGCTTTCGGCACTGGGAAACACACACTTTGYAGCGCAGTAACCAAGCCCCAGAGACAACTTCAGGACAGCTGCAGCGGGACCACTATACAGACAAGACTGATGCAGAGCTCAGGAGAGGATGTTCACAGCATCTCCTCAGCTCAGTACACAGCATATTTTACACCCCACATGCTAATCTGCTGTGTTTGCCCAGTTGGGAGCCCCCCAGCAGGGYCTTACCTCCTCAAAGAGCTCCAGGCTGTAGGTGTTATCATCATCGGCAAAGTAAACAATCCCAGGCTGGCTGTTATTTTTGTTAAAAGTCTCTCTCAGCCATCTCAGGGCGAGGTTCCTCTGCATGGTCCCCCGGGGAATGCGGGGATCCCTCATGTCCCCCCGCAGCTTGTAGTTGCGGGGTGTCTCCACGTTGAGGTGGGTGTAGTTAAGCCCCGTGTCCCGCAGCAGCCGGGTGATGAGAGGCGTGCGCCGCTGCGAGTCCTCCACCAGGATCCAGTGCAGGTTCGGCACGTGCAGGAGGGTGTTGGCCAGGCGCGTCAGCTCTGCCTTCTGCACGGGTCGGCTGTAGGTGGGTGTAATGACGTGGATGGTGGGAAGGGTGTCTGACCACGGGGGTGGGCGGGTATAAACATATTCTGTCCTCACCACCTCCACAATGTCCCGGTCTGACAAGCAGTATTCCTTGGAGTCCAAGCCTGCAGCGAGATCACGCCGGGAGTCACCACCATCATCTGAGCAAGGGTGTGAGAAAGAAGAAAAAGCCGCATGGACTCAGTCCTGCAACTCCCCCCGACTGAGCCAGCAGGCTGCTTGCTGATAGCAGGTCACCCTCATGGTTTCAGAGGAAAGGAAATAAGCTCGGATGGAGGCTTTAATAAATAAGTACACAAATAAATAAAGGAATCAGGGACAAACACACATGAGAAAAGAAGTTCCTGCTGTTAGAAAACCAGCACCAAACAAGGCCTGAGAACCCAGGACAATGCTGCAGCTGGGTGCTCAGAATAAGCAACTTCAAAAACCAGAAGAGACAGGCTTGTACAGCAATTAGATTTAGATAAAGAAAATAGCAACATGGGCTGATGATCTGTCATTCCTGAAGAGCTCCAGTGCTCTGGGCACCACGCTCCGCGGGACAGGACTCATGGCTCTGCATTCAGGCACTGGAGCACCTGGATTGGGAGGCAGGGAACAAACCGGTGGAAAATACCGAGTCAGTGAAGATCCCGCAGCAGCAGCATCTGGCCAGGATACTGCAGTACCCCACTGCTCTCCTGACAGGCCTGGGATGGGGCACAGGGAAGCGGGGAAAGACACACTTCAAACCCAGAAATGAAGTGTAGAAATTAAAGCCTGTAATTGTAGGCTTTTCCTGCAGAGACTTTCACCTGCCTCTGACTAAGCTCTCCTCAAAAAGACCCTACCAGTCTCTGAACATAACAGCCCATTCAGTAGTGCGGATATGAACAATGAACAGCATATATATAGGATACACTGATCCAAACATAAAATCCTTGCAAAGAGAGACTTGTTCACGATCAACTCAAGGGGAAAAAAATGTTCACGCACCTGTCACTTTTCCAGGGTGCAACTTTCATACTACTGTAGACCAGCAGGAATACCACGGTCTACAGTTAGGAACTGGCAGAGATGAAGAGACACCTCCATTCAGGATATAAGCCAGCTGCTCTCTGGTGGGCACATAATACTTTGAGCCATAGATTTTGCAAAACCAGCTACTACCAGGAACTTCAGATGAGAAAGAACAGGAACAGACAGACATTAGATCTGACCCAGCAGGGTACTACCTATGTTTTTTTCATAGCATGTTACTCTTCCAGCAGCATAGACTTTGATACCAGCCCTGAACCAAATGAAGGCCTCATACTCCATGGCATTGACGGAGGGAGGGTGTATATCTGGTCGGGGGGGGACAGGGACAAAGTGTCCTGCACATGCTGGTATCAGGCCCTATATAAGGCAAAGCACATCAGCATCACATAACAGAGCTCTCTGAAAGCAGAGAACACTGGAATCAATTCAAAAATAAATCTGCAAAATGCATTGGACACAGACACAAATGTAATTAGCCAGGACGGTGCTTGAGACAGTTTGCAAACCCCTGCAGGTCAAACCCTCAGCTGTAAATCCTGGCGTGCATAAGCACTGCCGTTCTGTGCTCGCTAGCGTACAGATGCACATCTCTTTTTCAGCACCTGCTACCAAAGGATCTCAGAAACGCATTACAAGGACAAAACGATTTCTCCCAAGAGCTTTCAGGCTGGTCTCTATCACCACTCATTTTCCACTGGGGGCTCAGAGAAGCAGAGGCGGGGGAAGTGTCTTACCAAGGTAAGTTCAGGACTGAGTCAGGGCAGAGCAGTCTCCGGGCTGTAACTTCAGTGTCTCTGGCCATTCACAAAAAAAAAAACTCTGAGTTTTTAGGGCTTTGAATCAAACTGTTATACGGACAGCATATTCTCAGTACTCTTTCAAGTCYTCTTTTAGATCCCTCATCCTCTGAAACACTGTCCACCTTCCAGAGGGGATCACAGTCATTTTTCCCTTAAGAACTGCCCAAAGCCTCATGGGTGGCTGTCAGTCCTCCAGGGTAAAGCTGCTCGGGACAGAGTCTGAACTTCTGGCAATTCAAACTGCACATCAGACTGTTCAGCAAAAGGATAAGCAACTGTGGAGGATGGGTGCAAACATTAAAATAAAAAGGGGAGAGAATCTCCCAGAGAAAGGAACCAGAGAGGGAAAATGAGCTGGCCTTCTTCCCCACAGACAAGCCTCTCCAAGCTGACCCGCCTGCCCTGGCGCTCAGCAGAAGGGCAGAACCAAGGATGAAGACGGCAGTAGGCAGCGTGGCTTCTGCCAGCCCCCAAGAGCTCTCACAGCCCTTAGATATTGCTGCTATGCCAAGAACAGGGTAAAAACTAGGACGCTTCTGGACAGAGGGGATCCCTCAGAACTTCCTGCATTCATCTGATTTGGGCCAGGGCTCTATTTAATGCTTTGTGTGACAGGTAGCGTGGAAGCTGACTCTCTCATAGCACTGTAACTCCACCAAACGATCAGGGGAGATGCTGGCTCTTGTCTTCTCCTTCAAGTGCAAGAACACCAGTTTGCTGCTTTCCTGAGGACAGGAAAATGCCCTTTGCCTCATGTCTCCCAGAGCAGCTGGGAGCTGCAGCTCAAGTGGCAGCTTTGTTTCCTCTGCTCTCTTTTTTGCAGCTTTCCTGCTGGACTAACTTGTGTGCAGAATGCTGCAAAGGCCAGCAGGAAGGGAATCCTCTCTTGTGGATCATCAGGGAACAAGGARAAGCGTCTTCCTTCAGTACTCTGGATTTAGGCCATAAAGAGCTCTCCAAGTGCAGTAAGCATATCCCATGGCTTGGGGTTTGATGTCTCTRAAGAACCCCTATGAGCACTGGGCTGTTCCTACAGCAGAAGTGGGGAGGCTTCTGCATGAGCATGGACTGGGAGCTGAGATGAGCATGGCTGCCATGGAGAAATGAAATGAGAGAGGAGATGAGGACGAGGGAGGGATGCACAGACTTGGCATRGGCTGGTTTGGTTTCTCTCACCCTTGTGCACTGCAAGCAGTGGAGCAATGGTGCTCTGGTGCCAGACGGTGATTAGTAGTGTCCAGGGCAGAACTATCAGCACGATAGCCAGGATGTCTCGTCTCTTCGGCATCTCCAAGACTGACTGGACCCACAGCTCCTCATTACCTGACAGTGAAAACCCCAGAGACAGAACAGCAGAGCACATGGAGAACAGAAATAAATGGGCAAGAAGGAACAAGGACAGAGAGAGAGAACGCGAGAGAGAGGGAGAGAGCAGCRAAGGCGACACGACTCGTAGGTCTTACCAGTGCTTACAACCCACCCATTGCAGAAGCAGGTTTGGAGGGGCCTYGGCTGCTGAGACCAGGAGCAGGAGGGCACTTCTACAGGACACTGCTGGAGCTGCCAGCAGGAACCTCAGGGATTCGTTTGGAAGGAAACCTGCAACACAGAGAGAAGGTGAGTAGGCAGAGAAAAGAACTAGGGAGCTGCTCCRTAGAGTTCACAAATCCTCCTCAAGAAGATCAAATCAAACTGGGGCAGTGAGCAACAGAAATGTGTCCCACCCCTCCAGGGAGAGGTGCCTCCTGGGTGTCCAGAGCCTTGCTTTCCTGTGCATCCGCTTGTCAAGCAAGTCCCTTGCTTCAGCCAAGCAAAAGTTGCTCAGTGCCACAGTGTCTGAACCATCCCCCAGCGGAAAAGGACCCTTCATCCACAAGCCAGCCAAGCCTCACAACACCACGTGCTCGGCCCAAGCCCCTAGGAGGAAGCAGAGACCATAACGACCGCATTATTTGCCTGACACATCAGCAAGTGTGACCCACCAGCCCCCCTCCCTCTGCCAGGCAGAGCACCCAGGGGGRCTGCACCTACGCTCTCGGGAATACGGCTCCAGCGAAGCTAGTGACCCTGCGTTTTGCCCACCATTGTAATCCCCTCAGCTCGGACCACCCCACTGGCATCTTTGATGCAGCCAGTTTTAACTCAGGCTTCCAATGGCCCGTTCAGGTGCATTCCTTCCATCTCGGAGGTGTTGCGACTGGAGTATATTAAACTGCCACAACGGCTTAGTTTGRTTCAATACAAGCACATACAAGATTTAAGCAGACTGTATTTTATCCAAGTATCTTGGCAAGCAAAGTACGTCACTTAGCAGGGACACGCATGGTGGACAATTTGCAAACATGGGTAGCAGTTTCGTACCACTGTTCCCGGGGGGGGAATGCATTAGCCCGCTGCTAAAAGGGCTGCATTGCAGGCAAGGGAGAGCCCAGAGAATACTGCAGTGGAAGGCAGGGAGCAGTCTGCGCTGGGGARAAGCACTGATCTCCCAGTGACTGGTCAGTCACTGCCACTGCAGTGCCCTGGGAACTATCAGATCCCCTCCTTAAATCAGAGGGGAGCTCCTCAAGCCTGGGCTGTAGATACGATGCTACTTTGCAAATGTTTTTCCCGAGACCCTTGGAGCTTGCTTTGTCTCGGTTGCATGGGGCAGCCATGGAGAGATCCAGGTTCAGATCCCTGATTAGCCCAATTTGGATTGATCTGAATTTCCCTTGGCCATGCCTTGACCACTGGGCCGTACAGTCAGCCTCCAGCGCTGAGCCCAGTGGAAGAATTGAAGTGAAATGGCTCCAAGAACCAWCGGGTTGTCCTTTTAAAGTGCAAGCAAGCGATAATCAAGTTGCTGGACAGAACCTGATTCTTCCAAATTAGCACTTCAATCACAGAGCTATTAATTYACCAGGGAAAACGAGGGGTAGGGAAAACACAGGTTGGCCTTTGTCCTTAAAAGGGACACGTAAATGTCCCTCAACAAAAGTTTCAGCGAACCCATTTTTTTTCCACACATACAAAAACCCAACTCCTCAAAAAATTTCCATCCAACTCCAGCAAACAGCCAGCTCCCCACCCAGAGGTGTCTCCCCAGGGAGAGACCTGCCACCTCCCATACAAAAACCTGTGCAGAGGTCACGGTGCCAGCATGCCAGCTCCTCCGGCACCGTGCACAGAGACAAAGCCTCACTCAGGAGACCCTCGTCAGAGGACGCAATCAGCAGATGTGCTGGCAAGCTGCATTTAGGAAATGCAAGAACCCAGCGGTATGGAATCAGGTTGTGGTGGATCAGGGCAAGCTGCAAGTGAGGGTGATAAGAGGGAGCTAGTCTTTTGGAGGGGTCTCCAGAGGARACAACAACAAACCTCTAAACCAACCACCAAACACATCTGGTTCTACRGAAAGTAAGGTTTCCTGCAGTCAGGTACGGGGAACCAGCTGGAAAAAGCTTTTCACAGCCCCAGGATATGCTCTGTGCCGCTGGACACCCTGCAGACTTTCAAGGAAGCATCTCCCAGCAACGCAGATTTGTCCCCATTTTTTTTCAGAACTGGAGAAAGCAGCCTCATCCAGACAAAATAAACCAGGGAGGAAGAGGAGGAATTATTCCAGCAAACAGCCTTCTGCTGCATCCCTGTCCAGCTCTCAGAGCCAGAGAAATCCCACTGGCCTAGCACTGCCAAAGCACACATTGCCCTCAGGAAAGAGCATCTGGCCTCATCCTTGCTGTCCTTGCAGTTGCTATCAGTGCCTGAACAGAGGGCACTGAGCGCTGGCATCCTTTGAATCCTCTAATAAAGCCAGAACCTGTCCCTTGAGCATCCCTGTAGGGCAGAGCCGTAAGGGGCAGCTCTGAAAAGACTGAACACCTTGCCTGGTAAAGCGCCTTTGCTGCAAATGCACCAAGGAAAGGACTCTGCCACTGGAGAGGGGGTGGGAGGAAATTACATGCTAAAAGAGCCACTCGGAGTCAATTCACAGCATCTGGCAAGCTGCCGCYGTGGGCTGGCATGCATCAAATGCCCCGTTTGTCAAGGGCAGCCTCCTCCGAATACAGTGCTCTTAACCTTAAAGATGCCTTTTCCTTGCCTCCTGCCGATCCAGACTGGCAGAGGACAGGCTGGCCCTGGGCTTCGCATGATGGAGAATGGGCACCTTGGGGCTGGGGTGTTACTCTGATTTCCATCCCTTCAACACAGGGGAAAATGAGCAGGCTCCAACGATTCGTGCATTGGTCTCTTCAGGATCGATTCCTTTTAATTTGCTCCAGAGCATTTAGCAGCTCCCCTGGGTCAATCCTCTGTCACTTTGGTGCTCCAGCTGCCAAGGGCCAAGGCAGCCCGCTCGTGCCCCAGCAGAGAGCTGTCGGCTTTGCTTTGCAGCTCCGCTCGGGCTGGCAGCAGAGAGCTCCCAGGGACGGCTCTCTCCGCCGTGGGAACGCTTCCTCCCCACGTCCTCCTGGGGCTGGCTGAATGCTGAGCTCCTTTCGCGCCATCGGCAATTGCGGGCTGCAGATGTGAATCAGATAACCCCGGGCGCAGTGGCTGTAATTAATGTTCCCTTCCCTATCTACAGTGYGCTCCACACGCCCGAAGGGACACAACCCCCGTATGGATCCGAATCGCAGATGGCGATGGTCGGCTGGGGGAGAACGTGGAGCCAGAGGCCACAGCCTGAGCCCCGGTTGCTGACCCACGCTTCTGCAAACCGAGCTGCCCGGCGGCATCCACGGCGTACCGTGTACTCTGCTCTGCAGCGAAGACATCTGCTCACTGTTAATTCCTGAAGCGATTTGGTTTTATTGATGACCCTGAGAAGCCCGACTGAAGGACACGGTAAGAATTCACTTGGGGCTGCTGTAAGCACTATGAAATCTGGATCCAGACGAAGTATTTCAGGCGTGTTCCCTCCCAACAGGCTAATGCAATTGAGGGCCTCAGCGCAGGGTGCCGCCAGTTCTCGGTGTAACAAAGCCACGCTCCCACCCTACCATCACATGTTACAGCTGCAAAAGGTGAAATCCATTTTCTCCTGTGAACARCATCAGCTAGGAAACACATGGTCGCCTGCGATTTTACACTGCTGGTGAGAGAAGTCACAGCTTCACAGCCCAAGACAGAGGGTTTTCCCCGCATCCAAAATATCCGCTGCTACCAAAGCAAAAGGATGCTTTTTGTTGCTGTTTACGGCACAAGCGAGGCTAGCCAAAAATTAGTCTGGGGAAAATTATGCTCCTCTTCAAGGCATTCACTCTACCCCTGTCCCATCATAATACCAGTCTCCTTTTCCCACTGAAAACATTCAAAACAAAACCTGGTTTGTTCAGATTGTCMATTTTAGGCTTCTGCTATCTCCTCCTCCACAGGGAAAAGGAGGAGGAACAAATTTAAACATTAATCAACTACAAAGATCAAATTCTATTTTCCACTACAGAAAGTATCCTTTCTTTTTTTCAGTTTTGAAAAATCAGGCAAAGGACACAAATGTAAGCGATTTTGGGGTTAAAATACTTCTAAAACAAAGGTGTTTTGCATAGTTTAGAAAGACTTTCCTTGGCAGAAATCTATTTTGACATGCTGCAAGCAGAAGGGCTCTGCCACATGGTGGAAGAGATTTCACATCCTCCGGCAGAGGGCAATGGTGTCAAGGCATGACAATATTAAAAGGGCACTCATCTAATAAAAAAGCTTTAATAAATCCTGGAACCACGTGTTAGTAACATGCTGGATTATTAAACACTGAAGGTTCTTTTTTTAAATCAAGTTAATTGGCGTCAGCTCTGACACTTACCATAGGAAACACTGATTTGATCTGCAATCCGGTTTATAGTCAGTTTTACCTTMTTTCTTCCTTTGGGGCTGATCAGCCCCAGCGTCATTACTCTGGTTTTCCCACATTGAACAGAAGTGATTTAGAACATGTTAAACTAAAGAATTGCTTGAGTTGAATTTGTAGATATACATAAGTCACTGGAGTAAAAATATTGTCCAGATGTAAGAAAAAAATCACACAAAAAACCCAAACAAACATACCAAACAGTTACTTGTATTACAAACCAGCCAGGAAATAACAAACAAACACAGCCAAATCCTRCAACAAAAGCTTTGCAAAGAAAATAAACACTCATACTTCAGGATACAAAGTATATTCTCACTAATAGCTCTTCCCCCTGGACAAAGCATCCCCTAAACCTAAACGCAGGGTTTCTTTCACCTTTGCAATTGCAACTGGTTCTGATCCCTGCTGAAAAATGATGCAGGAGCAGCCCAAACCAGAGCTGGTCCCTCTGCTCRGCCCACCTCAATCCACCGAGCAGCCGGACCACAACCCCTGCGACCCAACAAACCCTTTCGGATTTACATCCAAGCTCACATGCCTGAGCCAGTCATCTTGCACAGAAAATGCCTGCGGGCACGTCAGCGCAGCGCTGTCGTGCCCACTTTTCAGATGAGGAAACTGAGGCACAGGGCAATTACGGCTCTGCAGCCCTGGGGACAGCCCAGCAGACGCTGGGGACAAGGGCTCTGTCACCGGCCGCACGCGGGCACGGGGGTGGCTGAATCCAGGTGCTCCGAACGCAGCCCTGCTCCTCTCCGCACCGCGTGGCAGGGGACGGGCACGACAAGGCTCTGTCTAGGATTTCGGTATTTGGTAGAAAAGGCTTGAAAAGCACAGGCTAAAAATAAAGCTAGTAATAAAATCTCCTGCTCGTTAATTACTCTGTAAGCCATTACTGCCTAAAAACCCCATAACTTTAATGGGGGCTATTATAAGTATAGTAGCAAAACTGCGGAGCTAATTACTGTTTAGTTATTAAGCAGAACATAGCCAGAACTGGCTAATGAGCACGCAGAATTGCTTGCTCTTCAAGGATTTAATCAGGGGTGCTAACTTCAACCTCAGATTCTCCCAACTCACGGGAGAAAAGGACAGAGGCTTTGCAGCCCAGCGCTCCCAGAAGGCTGCACGCTGCCGCAAGGGGCAATGCACCATTCTTGAGCTAGAGCCGATTTGTACAAGGCGAAGCTTGAATTGCAAGTCAAGAAACGGAGTGAGTATGATTCAGAAATGTTTCAGACCACCGTTACCAATCTGCCAGCTGGAGGAGAATCGGATTCATCCACGGGAACCAAAAATGTTGAGCCAACGCAGACTGGGTCTGCGACGGACGGTGATGGTTTGCATCATCTCTTCATTTGGCATTTGCTTCCCTCTTTTAGAAAATTAAAATAATTCCTGTGGCCAAAAATAGAGAAATAATGTGTTCTTTTTTCTGTCTTTTTTTTTTTTTAATACAAAAAATAGAAAACTCAGAACTATTGGAAAAGCCTGGAAAGGAAGCTTGGTTTTAGGAGGCTGTTTTTCCACTCGATACTTTTGTCCAGCTTCACCTGCAAACCCTAGTTCTGTCACTACACTTGCCTTGGCTCATACACAGGGGCTACTCCTTGTGTTTTACAAGCTGTTAGAGAAACTGAGGCACAGAGATTGCAGAATTTCCCCAACCTTGCAACAGTGGAAGCAAAACCTGACCTACTCTCCCCTTCCAGTCCTGAGCCCTTGAGCCCTATTGCAACAAATGGGATCAAGAACACAGATTATCTCACAGAAAAAAAAATAACATTAACCAAGCTTCTCAGAACAACACTTAAAATTTAAAGCAAGCATGAGCAAAGTGGATCAAGGGAGCTCAACACAAGCACAATTAGCTTCTGTAACTTATTGCCACAGGATACTAAGAAGAACAAGAACTTAACAGGATTCGAAAAAGGATTAGTTGTGTGTGTGAATAAACTGCATATCCAGAATTAGAATGAACCACCCACCAGTTTGGAAAACATATAAACCCTTGGGTTTCAGAGCTTCAGCCARATTTTAACAAGCATCAGAAACTTTCTCTCCTCCAGATTAATCTTCCCCCCTTGCTGCTCCACCTCYGCAGATGCCGATAGAGGTGGCCGGAGCTAGAAGCAGGACAGGAGATGTGATGGCACTGCTCTTACGCYGACTACACTGCCTGCTTTCACTGCTTCCAACAGCAAGGCAGATCTTCTGTTAAATCCTTAAAAGATTTAGTGCACTGTCCTAAATGTGTTTGCTTTCTTGTACAGGTTCTTACACTGCAATCATCACCACAGTGCCCAAATGCTGTCCAGGATTTCTCGAAGATCCTTAGCTGCAGACACTGCACTTCCTTTCCTTGTTGCTCCAAAACATGTAGAGGAATGCCTTGGAAGGGGCAGGTATCCTTTTATTAGAGCGCTTTTGAAGAGGGTTGAACCTGGGCTTTGCAATCTTCTTGTGATCGGCAAGGCAGAAGCAAAACATGTGTCATGCACTTGACAAGAGAAAGTGGCAAGGCTGATGTGGATCCTTGGTGCCTGGGAGAGTCTCATCAGTCTTGGCCTGGCCTCATAGGAAATCCTGTCTGTCGTAGAGGCAGCGCTGCCCTTACTGCTTTCAGAGGGTGCACCGGTCTGTCAGTCAGGGTTGGCAACGCTTGGTCCAGACTCCCTCTCAAGCCAGGAAACCTGTGGGTTGACTCAGGCCTTGGATGAGAAAGCATTTACAGCACCCAATACTTCTTGATAAACGGCTGCACTTCACACATGATTTTTAAAAAGCATCTCCATCAAGATGAAAAGCTGTTTGACTTACAGCCCACTTCCAAAATAGAAAGACAACTGGGAGTTGTTTTCTTAGGTGAAATGCTGATGACACCCATGAAAAGTKGTTCGACTTACTTTAAGGTTGCTTGTGGGTGAACGCTGAATGTGTGCTGGGAAAAGAGCGCTCCAACAATTACCTCATTTAAGGGCTTCTCCATCAAGTCTTCTCGAACTGGTGACACAACRATACCTTGAGTTATCCCCTTTGCTCATCTAAGACAACGTCAACATTGTCAGAGACAGACATATTTCCAGACTCTCTATTTCCACCTCTGTGGTCTGCACTGCACTGAATATTTTGTGCACCGCTGACTTCCATAGATTTAAAAAAGTGACAGTAACAAAGGATGACCCAGTTTCAACAGGATTGGACTAAATTCCACAGCTCCATAATAGGCTTTGCATATGCTTTGTCCAAAGGGTTTGCAGACACACGTTTCCGCGTGATTCCTCATGTAAGAGAGGCGGCTGGCCATAACGACCAAGCCTCACCTTTCCCACCAGCAGGCTAGCCAAGGCCACTGTTTCAGGATCTGCAAGACCGAATCACTGAGCCAAACACGTCGAGCTGACACCAGGCTCCCTGTGGACCTGCCTTTCTCCCTCTACCCAAGGAAGCCTAGCAAGTTAAACATCAGTAACATAGCTGGGTGACGAAAGAACGGACATGGCTGTCGGAAGAAAGACTGCAACGCTTGCTAATGCTGTAGTAAGATGACCTCACCACCACAGCTTTTGTTGTTAGTGGCTGAGAGAAGTCCCAGGCTTTTATATACTGTCTAAATTCAAGGCGTGGGATTCCATGGGTGCATCTGAGAACCCCGGGCTGGTGGGGGCTGCCTCCCATCACACTGGCACCTGGGAAAGTTCACAAATATGACCATGAAGAGCTGTGCCCAGCAAGCCACAAGCCCCTAATTTTATCTCCCAGCTGGCTCTGCAATATGTTCCCAATTSCAGTCCTGGAGATGAGACTGCTCACCTCCCACACACTGTTGCCTCCTGACTCACCGGGGAGACGAGGCCGGGGGAGTGCAGCAGGGCCCACCGCCCCGCGGGTCGGGGGCCGCAGCACCTGGCGCACACCTTTCAGCATCAGCTGGAAGGCAGCTCGCCAGCTCCGTACCTGAGACCTGGCTTCRTAGCCATTGGCACTTACTTTTAATTACTGAGCTCTTCCCTCCTCCCCCCAAAAAAATAAAACCTGCTCTATTTAAAAAGAGTTGTTAATAACCTGATTCTAATGCATAAAAAGGAGGAAAAAAGAAGCCTTGCAGAGCTAGTGAGCAAGCTAGCCCTCTCCYACTGCAGTAAGCTACCACTGTGCACCCTAAACACCTTAAGAAGGGATTTAGTTTTCAAAAGCATAATTTTTCTTTTTTTCAATAGCAATCATCCAATATCTTAAAGATGGGATTTTTGAAGGCTGGGGAAAAAATATGCAGGCATCCAAATTCTCCATTACTTTCGAAAACACCAGCTGTTGTGAGCACAAGTCCCTGAAGACGCCACTGAAGTAAAAACTGCTTTGCAGGAGCTGTTGTCAGAGGTGCTTGAYAGTGTGCACATGTCGAGGCTGAGAGATGCTCCGGACAGGCAGCGGAGAGCACCTATTGCTGCGGGAGCACAACAGTGCCGTTCCTGCTTAGGGGAGGCAGGAACAATTTCAATTTCAATTGAATTGAAGGAGCCAATTCAATACCGGTGAATTTGGCTCACCGGTAAATTCACACGTGGCGTCTCCTCCACGCTCCTTCCCACGATGCCTCTTCCAACACGTGCTGCTCATGAGGCAGTGTGGAAGCCTGGAATTAKTTGCTTTGTATTTCAGAGGCACTAAGAGCAGCTATGTAGGTAATTTGAGCTGAAGAGCTTCTGGGCTATAAATTCACATATAAATTTCTGCCTTATTGCAAACTACCTTTTCACTGCAGACAAGCCTGCGACAGGGCCAGGGTTCCCAGGTTAGCTGCTGCAAACTACTCAAGCAGCCTGTTCAAGAGTCCTTGTTAGCTGCTGCCCGAGCAATAAACCCTCCAGCATCATAGCATACCCCTAGGCTGCAGAAATATATTTATATTGTAGCAGCAGTGCTTGGCGGAACAGGGCCATTCACTGAGCCACATAAGTATTTCTCGCAGGTTTTCTCTCCTATGGCCTTGCGGGACAGATCTAGCAAAGATGCAGCATGGCACTCRGAGCTCTCTCAGCAGACGGTCAAAAAATCATAGCCAAAACCACTACACCAACCTACAGAGAAAATCCCCAGCTCCCATCCCCATCAGATGGCTTCTTTCAAGAGATGAGGCTCAAATCCTAAGCCCTGCTCAGTGCTGGGTGGTCAAAGAGGGCATAGAGAGTCCGACAGCCTGTGACCTCTGCAAAAGTCACTAATAACATCGATTCTTTCATGCTACAGCATGGAAAGGGAAAGGGGTGGATCTGGGATGATAAAGCAAACGCCCAACTATAATTCAGCAGCTTGCAACACAATCAATCGCCGCTTGCAGTTCTGCAGTCCATTAGCACAGCCACAAACCTACACAACCTTCGCATTGGAAACAGGAAGGTCATTTTAAAATTATCTCCCTTCGATTTCTGGTCCCTGCTGAAATTTGGCAGGGTCTTCTAACCCTACTGGGCCTGCTGAAAGGAAGTGCACAGGGCTCCCCACGATGGACTCATCCTTTGTCCCTCACCTCCTTTCTCCACAGCAAACACGGAGGCTTTTGCCTGCCTGGGAACCTTTGACATGTCAGAATAACATGGCCCGTCTTCYATTTCAGAGGCATTTGGAAGGAAACGATTTCTTTTCTTCTACTAGCATAAAAACCCCATATGCCAATCCAATAAACCAAGAGCTATTCCAGCATTGCCCAGGGAGGTGGGCTATGGCTCTGAGTTTGTCTCGTGGTGGGAAAGGCATGGGCTAAATCTACCGGTTTGTCCAGCTTCCAAWCTAAGGCTGGTTCTGACTGTGGCTTCCCCCGTGGCTTAGTTATTTTGGCTCACCTGCACCTCAGCTTTCTCTAGAGGTGAGATGAAAATAGCTGCCTACTTTTGGACAGGAATCACAAGGCTCAAGTAGCTCACAGGCTAAATACAGAAATGGCACAAGCACTGATGCCTGAGGTGCTGGCAAAGCGCAACTCACACCCATCTGATGGCCTGGTGTGCACTCCTGGGGAAGGTCATTTCTCCTAAATTTAGAATCACCCAAGGGCCAAACTGAGCCCAGATCTTCTCCGTATGAAATGGAGAAGCCAGACAAAAGCTGGAGACAGAATTAAGCCCAACTCAAAAAAGCAGTGAACAAGCAGCCCTCACGGGAAGACGGGCACCTACGAGTGCCTCTCCCTGCCGCCCACCTCCCCAGTACCACCCACCAGCCCCTGCCATTTCCAAGAACATCTTCATCACTTGCAAAAGCTTGACCTGCTCAGCCAAGCACCATCCTGCCACCAAACTAGTTGGGACRTAGGGGAATATTCCCTGTGGTCCGCAGAGTGTCTCGGCACCAGGGAACTCTAATCTCCAAGTGGCTGAAAGCCTGCACATGTAATCTGACACAAAGAGAGATGCAGACTCGGCTGATGGACAGACAAGACTCCCTTGCAGGGTTTTACTTGCAAGGTGAGGAGTGAGACAAGCCCTTGGGGAGCTCTGAGAAACTGGAGGGTTTTGTAATGGCTGCTCTAAGAATATTGTAATCATGCAGTAATTACGGTGCATCTCAAATCAACCAGGCAAATTACATCGTCATTATTATGACTGTCACCAACCTTGCATGGCAGGGACAGAGAGGCAGGCCATCCCTTGCCCAAGGAGGGAACAGGGTTAGGAGAGTATCAGCACAGCTACGGCACAGACCCATCACACTCCCTTCAGGCCTGTCCAACCCGTGCGATGGCAGCCTGGCAGCTTCCTCAAGCRGCTAGGACCACATCTGTACTTTCCTAGGCTGTATTTCAAAGTACAACGCTTAATTAGTCAGGTTGATTTTACCTTTTTTTAATTAAACAAATATCTTCAAGCACAACAGCAGCCCTTGTCATTTGATTGGAACTGTCAGTCTTTCAAACGTCATTCCTACAGATGACTAATCTTTAAAAACAAGAGTTGCTAAACGCTTTGACTCAGTTGATAATGAGCCAGAGCAGTAACAATGGTTGAGACAGAGAGGGAGAAATCAGTGCTGCCTGGACTCAGGAGGGCTCAGTGCTGTACATGGCCCTAAAGCCTTTTTTGCAGCTCGAGAGACTGGGGCTTCTTGACAAATACATGAAAATGGGGGATGCAGTATGCCTGTGAGGACATCTGGGCACACTTGCTCCTCTGAGTCGCTGTCATGTTGACAAAAAAAAAAGAGAAGAACTTCCTCTTTCAGTCGCTCTGAATGCACTGGTTTTATCAGTGCAGAGCGAAGACCTCGTTTCATTCTGCCTTCTCCGCAGGCTCCCTTTTGAACAGGTTTTCCTGGACTCCCTGATCCTCCATATTCCCACATCTACCCAATGTAACACTGCTTTGGGAAGCATCCTAAGATTTACAAGCTGAAAGTGCACCAGAGTGCTGGCAGCAGGGCAGTGCATGTGCTGACCCCAACCTGAATGCGAACTCATCCACTCCACAACCCCTTTCCCCCCACAGACTGGGGTCTCAGCCCTGGATTGCTGCGTAGTTCACAATTTGCTCTGTAACAAGAATGACTYAAGCTGCCGGATAAGTTATTAACTTCAGCAGCCAGAGTCTCTTCCCATTAGAGCGTTATGGTACGAGATGCCTGGGTGAGACAAAAAGGACTGTCAGGCAGAGCACAGAGCGCACGAGGCAGCGATGAGAAATAATGTTGGCAGCGTTATTAAAAGATAAATTGGAGGAAGAAAGGAGGTGTATGTGTGGGGTGACAGCTTCAGAGGGTTGTAACAAATCCTTTGTCACCAGGGGCTTCMCAGCTGTCAAATTTCCCAAAGCCAGGGGACAGGGCAGTGGCAGGGAGACAGCTTAGGTCCCCCTGCCCCACAGGTCAAAGCACCCCTTACACACACAGTGGTGCAAAACCCCAAAAGTATTCAGCAGCAATAGGTTTACGGCGTGCAATGTTTTCCTGACCCCAGCACCTCTTCATATGATTACGGTAACAGTAATCCCAGTATCCTCACAATGCCATGGACAGTTACTCCTCCACAAAGGGCAGAAATTGGCAGCCACCCCCCCMCACCCCCCGGCTACCTTTGGGCTTTATTTATAGAAAGGCACCTTTTATTGCTGCTTTTGCTTCTTCCTGAGGCTAGTCTGCCAGGCTCGAGGCAGAGAGAGTATCTACACCTCCAGGATCCAGACAGCTCCACCTTGCTGCCAAGGGATTCATCTTAGAGTAATTTTATTCACAGTTATGCCTGCCAGGCCCCCTTCTCAATCCTCTTGGCTGATCACTGGCTGCTTGCACTTGGAGAATTTCAGAGCTAAAGTAACTAATAACTTAGAGTAACTAACTCAGACTGTCTAAGGTAGATGTGACTTCAAACTGAGCCACCCAAGAATGAGTTGAACTCTCATCACGTTGCTTCAGAGTCTCTTTTAACAATCTCCTGCCGTGCCTGAATCTCGCTGCTCAGGCCAAGCTAGCACATACAGATCTGTCGGCATCCCTCCCGCTGCCCAAAGAGCCCACCACTGTACAGACACCCCACTTGCACACCAACGGCTTCCCACGCAGGTAGAGCTGTCCCGGCCCCTACCCTTACCACTCAGATTCCACCCAATCTTTTCAATGCTCCCGATTTTAGCACTTGCAATTTTTTCCTGGTAAAAATCATGCCAGAAATTATGCTCATCTAACTGACAAACAGAAACAAATACTTCCAAACCCTCRCAGAAGGTCATTCCAGGAGCTGCACACACTTTGAAAATGAATATGTTAGAGTCATGCCTGGTGGATGTGCCACTATTATAAGAAAGACACTGGAAGAATTATTCATTAGTAGTGACTTCTGTAGCTCTAATCTCCATAACCAGCTGCCATTCATCCAAAAGGATCACAGCCCATCTGAATAAACCTTTGAATGTCCATACAACCCCACATCACACAGCCAGAGTCAGCCTCTCCTGGGGCATTGCATACCTGCAGCTACGGCAAGAGCTGAGGATGGGAAGGATAGAATATTCCTGTATCTCACCAAGGCTGGAGGGAGCATGCAGACAGAGAGTGCCATAAACTGGCTGGCAGCCTTTCAAGGGTGGCAGGCTTGTGCCAGATTATACTTCTCTCTCCCAAATTAGAAGCAAAACGTGCCACTAGAAGTCAGGTGAAAGCTGTCTCTCAAGGAAGCAAGAGGCTGCCTCTCAGTACCACTGCGTGAGGCAGCATCTTAAAGCATCCTTGCTAATCTGAGCACAGCCGTTGCCTCCCCAAAAGAGCCACAGCTCTCAGGGTCCAGCCTTGCTTTGTGCTGTCCCAAACCTGCCTATTTGCCCTAGCAGACACACATCACGGGTTGCTGACCCCCACCATAAACTGGGCTAGGATTTAATCACAGCACCATTCTCCTCCCATTCACACATTCACACCAAGCCCCTCATGGAGGCAGATAAATGGTATCATTACAAATATTTATCTTCCTCAGCCCCAGAGCCTGAGCTGGGCAGTGGTATATACTGGCTGTAGGAGACAGGAAAAGACCAAACAGGCCCCCTCTCTGCCTCAGTCATGCAGGTTTGCTATCCAAGCGTCATCCCTGCACAGTCCTGCCAGGCTTCCAGCCTCCAGCAAGCTCCCAGTTCAGAACAGGACTGCAGCTCACTCCGTATGTCTCACTCCCTCCTTCAGAGACCCAGCCCACTCACAGATCTGCCTCTCAGAAACCATCATGTGCATCTATTATTCAGAAGAAATATCAACTTATTCATGAGCCAAAATAGGTTCCAGGTACCGCACCCAGTCTCTAACAAAATTCCTTCTGCAAAGCTGCTCTTTTCTCAACSTGGACTCAACCGAGAAGAGTGCAGTGCTGCTTTCACTTTGATCCCTCCGTAGGGTTTTTACGGCTTTGTTACGGTGAGGGACAGGAGTTAACAACCCTGTCAGGCCGCTCCCTCATCATCTGGTTAATGTACCTCGTTAATGGCTACAGCACGATATCGCTCACCTCCTGTACACTCCACAAACTCCAACCTTTCCCTTGGGCTTGCAGTTACAGTTCCCCACAGGGACGGAGGGACGCAGGGCAAGGAGGGCATGGGAAGTGACATGGTGCCCACAGCAGGACAGTGACTTATCTAGCACATTGTTACAGGCCCCTGCAGAGTTATTCACATACCAGGGAGGCATCTAGCTACAGCAGGCACGCAGGGGCTCACACAAAACAGCAAAGTTATGCTTCCCTKCCATCAATTCTGAATCTGAGTGTGGCAGTGCTGGACTGCTCAGGACTGTGTAATAGCTGTCCTGGGTTGGATGATGGCTCCCATGCCCAGTGAAACCGTATGAATTTCTTTCAGCATCGCCCCTGAGCTACACCTACAGAAAAGCCTTCCGGAGATGCTGCTCCTTTGCTGATGACAGACAAGGCTGGCTGGGCAGGCCCAGGGAGAAGGAGGCAGGAGGAAACATGCAAGCTCGGTGCATCTCTTGTTGCACTGCAAGCATCCACAGCCGTTCTAAAAATAAGCAGAGCACATCAGTGCAGACGGCAAAAAAAGGCCCCAAATCCTGCATTGGAGCACCCAAAAATGGTACAGCGCTCTGATGTGCTTCTCCTGTGCAGGGATGGGCTGAAGGCCTTGGGACAGTGGTTCCCACAGTACTAATTCCTACCATAGGACTGTTGCATCAGTACAAGGGTGACACTACACTTTTGTCGTTGGATGGGGAAGACGTGAGCTGARGCTGGAAAAAGCTCACTTGGATGCCGTAGCCAGAAGCACTGCAGGGCCATCGGTGTCTCAGCACAGCTCCAGGTTTACTCTCCGTGTCACAGTCTATGGGATTCAGATGGAATAATCATAGAAAACCATCTAGTCTGGTCCCGTGTGGCCAGAGCAATGTCACTCCCCAGCGCTTGCTGGCTTTTGCTCATTCCCTGAGAARCTGGACTCCCCCAAGGACTAAGGACTTTCCCGGTAAGTATAGCCCTGGCCCTCACAGGGCYACCTGTGTTAAGAGAAATGCATTGGTACACATTTCTTCTTTAGCTTCAGAAGCTGCTAAACAGATGGAAAAAAAAAAGGACAAAATCTAAGGAGGTTAGCCAGAACGCTTCAGCACCAAGGTGGTATTTATAGACAAGCCCAGGGGGAGGTAACCCAGGCACCCACTCCACTGTCACACTGCATTTTTCTGCAAAAGGCCACGGTGCGCTGCTCCGAGGCAGCGTTACTCGTGCAGCTTGCTCAGCACCCACACACAGATGCAGCCAGACCCACTCATTCGCAGCAGCACACAAAAGCATCTTAGCCCTCGCTTTGTGCCGCCAGGACAACAGAAGAGCATGGGCTATGCAAAACTACAACTTATCAAAAGTGGGATCCCTCTCCTACCGATGGTGATAGGAGTTATGCTTTTTATTCACTGAGAGCTGGAGTGGGCCCCGAATCATGCTGGCATTATGTTATGATAATGCTGGAAGTATTATAAATGCTTTGCGTGCCAGACAAATCCTGGAGCAGGCTTCCAAATCCCCTCAAAATCCCCACTTGCATCTCTACATTCATCCATTCATGAAAAGCAGACCAGAGCCTCTGCATCCATCCTTTTGCTCCGGGTCTCCTTCCAGCTGAATGGAAGGTAAGGCAGAGTCAAGGTATTTCTTCTGGATTAGCCTGCTTTTGTCTTTCAGGTGCCGAATCTGAGGAAGAAACTGTGCTAGGGCATTTAAGAATGACATCCAGCAAGGCAGCTGAGACAAATCCCATGCCCCTTTCTCCTGTCAGAAAGCGAAGCGTGTCTCATTCTCCATGAGCTCTGGCCCCCATAACCACAGCGAGCTGCGGCACTGGAGAAACTGGGGCTCTGCCACCCACACAACATAATGCACGGCGTTCACGAGGCTGGAGCAGTGAGACCTTGCCGCCGGCCGGGAGGAGATCTTTGTGCCGCAGCTGCAGTTATGGACATCTGGCTCCAGATGAATTCCCACTCACAGACGGTCCGATGAGAGCTGAATGGCCTTGCAGTGCCCATCCACGGGGGCCTAGGGTGAGAGACAGCCACCCCTGCTCCCTGCGGGGCCATAGGTGTAGATCCCCACAGCAGAGCTCGCTGTCTAGATTCTTTTTGCAATCACCGGGGAGAATTCATTTGGCCTATTTTAGATGAATGCCTTCAAATGAGATGAGCTGCACCCTGGAAATGCCCATTTCTCTTTACTGTACAGCTGAACGAGACAACATCTGCATCTTCAGTACACTTAAGCAAAGGGTTTCCCACCTTTCTGGGGGGTAAGCAGACTTTGTTCTCCGAGCTACAGCTTTSAATTCCCTATCCACGGGGCTTTGACAGGCTTCCCAGATGGCAGACAGTGCAGAAGAGCAAATTTTTCTGACAACCCAGCCCACCGGTCTGGCGGGCACAAGGCAGGAATGGAAGGAGAGAGTCTGAACTCTACTGTCCATGTTGCATTAGCAGGGCACCAGCTGTTGTTATTTCAGAGAGGATAACCAGTCTCCAGCAGGCACTGCGGAAGGAAATTGGGGATCAGTGGACATGTCTCTTCTGTGGGCTCTGCAGGGCACGCATGTCTTTGCAACAGCCCAGAGCTGAACGGAGAGAATTCTCAATCATGATGTGAAGATGTAAATCCCCTCCTCAGAGGTTTCAGAGATGGGTTTTTTTAATGCCTTTCTGAAGATTGTCCCATTCTAACTGGCAGAATTTCTTCTCTGGGTTCCCATATCTTCGCCAGGGGACTCCCTACGTGATCACAAGCCAGTCACGTTCCCCTTGTCAGCATTTGGCTACCCTTCCATCAAAATCAAGCATGCAGTATTTTCTCTGTCCATCCTGTTTACTTACATGCTATGCTCCAGTGCAGAGACTAGATGTTCACAGCACCAAGGCCTCTGAAGTATCAAACCACATCTCAGGAACTAACAATAAATAGCATTCCAGGGCAGCGTACAGGCTGGAGCTGGGCCAGCAGCGACCAATGCATTAACACACCCTTTGAGAGCTAATACATCACCTGCTCTTAAAGAACAGCACAAGAAGCGCAGGAAGCCTTGTACAGAAGCTTAGCTCTTGTCCCGTCTTTAGGAAAATAGCTCAGATCTAGGCAGGAGGGGGATCTTGAGCATTTCCTATTTATTCTGCTGTCACCGCCAGGCATATCACACTGTGTTCCCCATGGCTCATATAGATAGGATAGTTGGAGGGATTTCTGAGGTACCACTGCAGCTGGCAAATTGCTTAAAGRCTCTGTGGTACTCGGGCAGGAGAGGGCATTTCTCAGACAGAGACACAGAGTATGTGTGCATCCGCACACAACTGTACAAGGGGAAGAACACACACTTCTATACACAGGCCAGGATGGAAAACAGAGGTGTGCAAAGCTACCTGTGYAGGTGTGCTCCAGGCACAGTATCATAAGGTACCTTGCTGTGCAGGATTCATTTTATGAGCCTGTGAACAACATGTCTTGGAAAGTGCCACTTGGTACAACTAACATATCCACAGACGGAAAGGGTCAAGAACAGGAGGAAGCCTAAACTGGCTAAATCTGTGGGACAAAGCCATTAGCACTGCAAGAGACGGGGATCTGCTCCCTAGCACAATGAATTGTTCCCAGTTATTTCCTCAATCTCTCAGTGCCTCAGTTCCCTGGAGGCGTGGAGTTCCCATTAAAAAAATGTAGGAGGATATATTCAATAGTGACTAATACGCTGTATTACTTAGAGCACTTGAGGGTGGTCCACGTGTCTAGATGAGGATATGAAGATTAATTATAGGCCACATCCTGTGATCTCCACTCAGCAAAGCCCCTATTAGCTTCTGAAGGTGAATCCAGCCCTGATGTAAACTTGCCAACCCAAACACAAATAGTTGGGGCTCGCAGGAGAAAAAGGGAGAATCTATCCTCACTCTTCAGACATTGTGCTTGGCAAAGATCACTTCTCTTGCCACCAGAGAAGCAAARTACTAGTGGGTAACCAATTCAGGATCCCCACAAGCAAAGCAGAAAAGACAACATGTTACAGAGAACAAGGACCCATGAAAAAGGCACTGCAGAGGGCCCTTCCAGTGACATTGCTACCAGAAGACGCTTTGCCTTTGGGTGGGTTGAAGCCACMCCAAATGCACCTCCAGCCATGTCCCCAAACAAGACTTATAGCTACAGCCCACCTAACTTCTCAAGGCTACTGCATGCAATGGAGGGCTGCAGAAAAAGTGGAGGGCGAGAAAGCCACAGAGGGCATCACCCACAGAGAAAGACGCTGACCAAGGCCTGCTGCRTCCCCAGAAGTCAGAGACCTTCCTGGTAAGCCCATATGAAAAGCAGCCCTGGAAGCGAGGCAGCCTCTGGCACTGYTCATCCCTGCAAGACAAAATGCACAGTGATGCAAGGTAGGACCATTTCTTGTCTTCTTCCGGATTCAAATCTGCCCGCTGGGTTTTGTTTGAAGAAGAAAACACTGCTTTTGCACTTCTTTTGGAGCTAGTAGAAATAGAACAAGGGCAAGAGAGAGCAAAAGCATTGCAAAAGGCAAGTCTCCAAGAAACACTAAAAAATGAATGCAACATTTGCCCTATTGTCCCTTAAAAGACAATTCTTTYCATTTCCCAAGGCTTCTGCTGTTGCAACATGAGGGTTCTGGAAAAGATTAAAAGGGCAGATGCACTGTTTTCCTTTCAGAAAGCATTATTTTGACACTGTGCAGCCAGCTTTGCACAAGGGGAGAGCGTGTGCTCACACTTTGTAACTGGAAGATTTCTTGGTCAGCTTAGGCCAGATCTCCCAGCTACAGCAATTATTTGCCAGAAAGATGCAGCATTTGTGAGCATGCTAAAAACCGACAGGGCCCTGCATGCTGGAGGCACTCGCTGCTCTTCTTGCCTCAGAAGGTGCACAATTGCAGAGCGAAAACCAGAAAGACGCAGAACAACGCCGCAGGTCAAGGAAAGAAAGAGCAAATCCAGGCATCGCTGTAGTTGGCTGGAGCTCTGTGAGATACTGCCCTGATGAGGACAAAGCCACAGGAGAACAGAATGGCTGACCCCAGCGGCACCGCGTCAGGCCTGTGACGCATACAAGGTGACAGTCCCTTCCTAGGGTTGGGGCACTATCCCCTCTTTGCATTCACTCTCCACTATGAGCCACCGCGGTGGGTCAGGAAACTTTGGGAAGCCAACTAACAAGTGGGAAAGCTGTCCCYCTTTCCCCTTTGCCGACGGATGCGTGTGGAGGGAGACCTTTACAGATGCCTTCTCGCTTTGCTGTCCTAGAGAATCGAGATGCCATGAGACTTAGGTCCCCTCTTCTGCACCTTCCTCGGGTCAGCCCGGCTCAGAGGGAGCCTGCTCTCATTACAGCTGTTACTGCGTTCCTAACGACTCCAAGCTCACAGAGCTCCGCCGAAGAAGCCGACAGCGTTTCACTAGGAACGCCTATGGGGGGCTGCAGGGAGGGATTTACAACTCAGCTGCACGAAATGGGAAAGTACTCAGAGCCAACGTCACCGATTTCATTTTTCTTCTTCTGTCTTTCATACACCCATGCATATTCAACCAGGAAAATAAAATTATTGGTCAGCTACCTTCCCATTCTAGTAGCATCCACTGTCCTGCTGGCTTTGGCCATTGCCAAAGCTCTTGGCCCCTATCACAGAATTAACCCTCCTGGGAGAAATATCCTTCTTTCTCACTGTCTAGTTATTCAATTCCTTCACCAAAACATCTTCCATATTCCTCAGTGCTTTGAAGCTGACACAGAAAACAGAGTTGGGTGCTACACAGAGAAAGAAGATATTTTACCCTCTTTTCCCGAGCGCCTCCATTTTCCCACACCTTTTTGATCCCTACTCTGTCAGATAAGCCCAGCAATCCCAACCACTGTAACCTTCGAGCCAAATCTTGGTCAATTCATTTGTACCGGAGATCTGTGTGCAGAGAAGGACTAATTATATGAACAAGGCAAGCAAGATGCATCTCGGGTGAGTTACGAGAATTTCCTCATACGAGCAAGGATTACTCACGAAACAAAAGAATGGCTTGGGGCTCCACTGTACATTTACACAGCCCTTCTTCCATATTTCCGTGCACGCACAAACACACCCAACCTCACTCATTTACACAAGTTGGAGACACCTCACTATAGATGTTCAGGGACATWAGCAATTTAGACAAGTACGTACAGACCTATGCAACAGACTGCATAGTCTCTTCCAGTCCACGACATTGGACCATAAGCTCCTTAGATGTGTACACAAGCTCTTACGTCAATTGACAGCACGCTGGGGCTCATGACTTTCTGCACTGTGTGCACTAAGTGGGGACTTCTGTGACGTGTCATTATCTAAGTGACCAAAGCAAATGCTTCCTAACCCCATGCCAAGATCCATCAAGAAGCTCCTGAAGGCAAGGGGAGGGAGTATCTGATGGATATTGCAGCAGCAAGGTCCTGCCAAAGATAGTGAGGGATGCCCAGCCAAGACCTCTGCTTGCRGGGATTAACTGGATATGGGCTCCACAGCTGTAAACATCAGGTTCTCCTCAGTGCTTTCCCAAATATCTGGGCTAAGYCACCTCCCAATGCTATTTGAAGTTGCGCTTTCTGGTCTGATAGAAAGTCTGATAGGACTTTCAGGGTCAGAGACCCAGGAATTGAGTCAGGGAGAGGCCCAGTAGGGAAAAGGAAAGCATCATTTGTGGACAGCTTCATTGATCACCATGGACTTTCTCCCCCATAATGACTATTTTTCATCCCCACCCACTCCCACAACATAACACGACACAGATCACTCCTCAGATGGCAAAGCATTGCTCAGCCATCTCCTATTCCTCCAAAAGATAGCACTTAGAAAGCTTTTCCCTTTAAGCAGCCTCAAAGTTGGCTCTCACYGCTGCTGGCACGAATGAAAGGGATTTCAGTTCCCCCTCCTCCTAAATCCCATCCCTTTCTGTTGCGAAGAAAAGGCAGAGGATGACCAAGGGAAGAGAAAAGCAACTCTCTCGGTCATCTCTCGTCTCCCTCCCGTCTTTCTGCACGGATGCACCGGCCGGCTGGAAGGGCGCGGGGCCATTGTAGTCCCCACGCAGCTTTCCCCAGAGCCCCACGCAAGCCGGCGAGGGGAGCCCCAGAGCAGGTGCAGGTCCGGGAGGGCAAGGCTGGGAGCACAGTGCTCCTGGAGGCGAGACGCGGGCGTATTTCCCCAGAGCCCAGCCAGCCTTCCCCACGCAAAGCAGCTTGGTGTCCTCAGGCACCCAGCCTGAAAAAGGGGTGGTGGGGGGGAAGTGATCTCCAGCACTGCAGCCCCCGGGACACATTCTGCATTCTTTAAATACACTGGGAGGGGTAGAAAAATCGCTTTGAGTCTTTCCTGCTTCCTCCCACTCCCTGCCTGCTGCATGCACACATACACACACCCCCCCCCAGCCCTGTGCATAAAGGATCTCTGTCCTGCTCAGCTCAGCCATGCAATGCCTGCAAGAGGCAAGAGTTACCTTATTCCCATAGCCTGAACCGCCTTCTCTCTCCATCGTGGCTGGGAAGCTGCTCCCATTCATGCTTTAATCCCTGGGAACAGAGGCACGATTCAAAGCGGCTGTTCACCCACCGGACTGGGCTCCCCTCAGCAACCTCCTCCTCCTTCTCCCTTTTTCCTCGTTTGTTGGGTCCAGATTTTTGATTTTTTTTAATGTATTCTTTCTTAATCCAGGCAGCAACCAAGACACTCCTTCATTGCCTCTCTGCCTCTCCGTTCCACTCGCAAAGAAACAGCATTGGAGAGCTCCTTCCTCCTCCACTGCCTCTGTGGACCTCTGGTTCCCCAGGTCTGCCTTTCTGCAGCGTGGCGTTAAGGGAAAGAAAGAGAGTGAAAGAGGGAGGGAGGGTGCAAACAGGGAGGAGGAGGACGCCAACAGGGTGCGGGAGGAAGGAGCCAGAGCGTGGCTGGCTGCTTTGTATCCAGAGCAGCCCCTTCCCTCCCACCCCCCCCACCAGAGGAGGACCTGCGCTGCTAATGGTCTGTACCAATTTATTCCACTTAGGCAGGGGCACTTCTCCCTGCGATGGGAGGAAAAGCCAGGGAAGGCTCTGAGATGGCCCCTTAAGGAATTGGTTCCTGCTCTCCTCACTCCACGGCATCACCCACCGAGTTTGCAGCCACAGGCTAGGGGAGATGCTCTCCCCGTGTGAGGCTAGGAAGGGCTGGGCGTGAGGGAAGGGTCTTGCTGGTGAGGAGGCTCAGCACCTCTCTGAGAGAAAGCAGTGGCCGTATGCTAGGTGAAAAGCAAGGTTCCCCTCCAGCCTCTCGGGAAGGCAGGCTGAGCTCTGCTCCGCTTTCTGCACACGCACTTTAGGAGAAGCACCCTCCACTCCTCCTCGTGCATGCCTCCATGCCTGGACTGATGGCTCCCCACCTGAGTCCGCTTGGGCTTTGCAAGCAGTGGGTAACACTCATTAGCTCTCATGCAACTCCCCTTCTATCTAGCACCACGTCTTTCCGTGGCCCCACTCAGCCATCCCTACCCCAACAGCAAGGTACTCCCACATCCACCCTGACAGCTGATGAAGGGCCCCAGCACTGGGCAAAGGACAGCAGGAACATGCTTCCTCCATGGGAAGGAGGCTCTGGATGTGACTAGGGCTGCCCCTAATCTGGGGACAATTGCACCAAGCCCAGTGGGCTGACAGGACACTTCTGTGACCTCTAACAAGGCAGCAGGACCCTAGGGAATCTCCCTTCCTTCGTAGGGACCACCTGGAGGACGCAGGGCTTGAAGGGGCTGGAGAGCAGAGTAAAGATCTTATCTCCCGATACTGCCCTTTAATAGTTAACCCAGGCAGGGCTGACTCATGCTCAGCAGCAGATTTCTCTGAGATGGCTGAATACCACAGTACGGATGTCTCTGAAAGCCACACTCGCAGCTGGGCAGCTTAACATGAGCCAAAAGTCAGTCCTGAGGTTGAGGGTGAGTTACCTTTTACCTGTCCTGCCACTGCTGCCTGCTCACCTGCTTCCAACCAGATCAACCCCCTCCATATACCACCATCTCTTCCTGGTGGACATGCACAGACCCACAGCTACAGCTACTGCCTTGTTATTCCCTCTCTTCCAGATCTGGTGAGGTTACAGTGCCATGGTAACCTGGAGGTATAGGGAGATTTACTTATGCTTTACCAAAAAAGGAACAACAAAGAAAAAACCACAACCTTCCAGTTACTGTGAAAAGCTTCAGTACTCAAGGAGCTGAGGTCCCCATTGTGGAGCAATCTCCATGATCTTCACCAGTGACTCCCACCATTTTCACCAGGATTTTCATTTTGAACCTATAGCATTAAGACCCCAGTTTTAACTTGTGGATCTCGAGGGGTACCTGGGAGCAGAGATGTCTGCTATGTAGCTTGGAAGTCAAAGCATTACCCACAAATTAGCAAGCATCAAGACACATGACAAATCTTAACTGCACCATCACAGGGCCATGGATAGCGGCTCCCGTACTCTTTCCCCCTTAAATGAAGCAAGCTGGAGGACTCCACATGTGGCCCCAAGCCACCGCCTCAGGTGGAAGTGAGCTTTGCTGAGGCTGGCAAGGCCTGCGCTGGACAAACCAGGGAGATGATGCCTCCAGACCAGTGCTGAAGTACTGTCCACAGAGGGTGATGCTTGAAGGAAAGTGCTTTATAACAGCCTCTCCCCTCACGCTGCACCTACTCTGTGAATGAACAAGGATGAACAAGGACTGCCAATACAGAATCCTTCATGCAGAGCTAAAGGGACGGCACAGCCGGGCTAGCTTCTGCTCAGCCACCTCCTCTGCAAAACAAGGCAGTTCTTGCAATCAAAGGGAACATGGCCTTTTTTTGTCCTTGGTCTAATTTTCTGCGAGGTACCTAGGGAGAGATCAGCTCCAGACTACTTGCCTGGGAATTTTGTGCCAATTCAGCTAGTACTAAGGGTTTCACTGAACTCTACATCTATTAAAAATGCATAATGTCCACTTATATCAAAGGGCGGATTCAGACCCAGCGCTTTTCCAGCATGTTCCAGGCTACCTGCTGTTATGGCATTCAGGAGATGGATAGGAAGGAACTGTCCCTTGAGGCCTATATCAAGAGATAAGAAAGGGCACATTCATTGGCTATTTCAGGGCTGGGTGAGAGAGGGGAAAACAAGGGAGAAGAGACATAAAAATGCTCCTGCCACAAAACCTAAACACATAAAAACTCAGGGAGGAGGAAAAGGAGATGTGCTACACCTGAGGTTTATAAAAATTATGAGTGAGCAGTAACATTTCAGGCTCAACCCAGCATCAGTGTCTCCGAAGACTCACAAAGGTGAAAGGCATTGGGAAAAGTGTCAGAGAAACTCAGGAGGGACACAGACACATACAGAGAGGCATTGCTGCGTCCCTTCCCTGCCCCCCCCCCCGACTGAAAATTACAGCCTGATTCACTCAGAGCTCCTTTTTGTGATCAGAGCAGCAGAACAATGGTGCAGAGATGCTGCTCTGACATTTTCCAAGGTTGTCCCTTTGAACCTTAGCATATCGACCTGTTTGCATGCTGGGTACGGAGTGTGCCACACTCACCAGAGCCAAATTCCAGGAGAGGGCAAGCCTGGCAGCAAGAGGGGTATGGGAGGAAAGGCTCAAGCAATCCTCCTGAAAGATTTCGGGATAAAGGGGGGAAGGGTGTTGTTTGCCTGGAATCCAGAGTGCTTCACAGAGGATGCGAATCTGAAACACGTGGCATCACTGTTGACAGCAGTGCATATAAACAGAGCAGTATTTTCCTGCTCCCTCCCCCTTCTTATTATAGCACAAAATACCCCGAGTAAAATACATACACACAACAATCCACTATAAAAGGAAAATAAAGCCCCAAGTGTGCATGCACATGCACACATAGATACTCTTCTGGAGAACGCAGCATATATTCAATACCTTAAATGTCATTTTTTAAACATGAATGCTGTGCTTCCGGCTAGGTTTATGTAAGGTTTATCACCACAGGACTGGAGGCACATGAAAACCTAAACTAGATGCTCACAGCCTGACGCACTCTGCCTGCCCCAGCCCGCTCCTTGACCATGCTCCGTCTCCCCCTTCCAGACTCCAAAGCCACCCCGCAGCAGAGCCGGGGCAGACACACTCCCACCAGGCTTTTTTCCCGGGAGGGGGCAGAGCTGCAGCTCCCTTTCCCCCTCTTCCCTGCGCTTGCGGCTCGCCATCTGGCACTGTCAGGAGGATCTCTGCTTGGAACCACGCTGCAGCCAGGCACAGACGCGAGCGGATGCCTCTCTCTGGCTAAACAATAACCTCATTAGCCAAGGCAGCGCAGGGCAAAGGGAAGAGCGCGAGGGCAAATATTCAGCAAATAGCAGGGTACGTTTCAGCGGTGCACGCACAAGCACAGGGCTGGGCTTGCTGGGAGGGAGCAGCGTACCAGCTGGAGCAACCCAAGGGCTGGTGGGGTCCACGTTTCCCCGTCTAACCTGGCTGGCAGCCTCCCCTGCTACCCCGGTCACAGCTTCACTCCCTCCAGCAGCGTCGTCTTGTTTTCAGGCCACAGGCAGCCAGAAGATGGGAACTACGTCGCCTCAGGCTTTCTGGGAGTTTCCTCAGCCCATAGGCTGGGCTCCAGATTATTACCACCTTGTGGTGCCGGACGTGAGATACAACTATCTACAGAAACAGGAGGAGGAAAGAGACGGGCCAGTTTTTGAAATGACATGCCTGAGCTCTTCAGAGCCAACCTTGACATTAGAAAGGGAGAACTTCATTTGATAGTCCCGCTTACCTTGTCATGCAGATGAGAGGGACCCTAGGCTCTGAGGGGCCATGGAGAAAAAAACCCTCAAAGTTTGGCCCCTTTGCCAACCTCAGACAATTCCCCTTCTTCCCACAGGAGGGCTGAGAAGTAGCTGCTCATAACCGCAAATCAAACTAACCACTCCTGTTAACTCTCCATGCAACAAAACCCCTCAACCTATTTATGGTGCTCCCTTTAAGCACCACTGTCCATCCCACTCTCTGGAATGGATCCTTGCACCGACTTTGGTTGACATGTGCATACTGGGGAAAAAAGATCCTCCAGCAAGCACCTGCTAGCCCAGTTATTATTCTCCAAGGGCCAAACAGAAGCCAACAGGTTTTCAAACAGAGCATAAGCTTCTTATGGAGTGGAGCAACACATTCTGCTATTTGCACAGACCGTTTCCAGCACATGCTGCTATTGCCCTTGTTGCTGTGCTACAGAGAGCAATTACCAGCCTTTTAGTCTGTTGGGCTTCGGTGGGGGGGGAAAACTGGCAGATAATTCTGTGACAAATCTTCTCTGAAGCCAAGGTTTCTTCTTCTTCTGGTAAAGGTACAGCAAGCAATGCTAAAAGCTGTGATCCCATCCAAAATCTCCTTATGTTCCACTCAAAAAGTCTATCTCATGGCCTTCACCTACACAAGCAATCAGAGATGCTTCCTCATCACCCAGCTCGACTTCTGCCACCAGCCTTCGAGTGAGCAGCGAGACTGACCACTCAGCTGGGCAGTGCCCTCAGACAGGCGCGGGCAACCAGACACCAACAACAGGCTTTGGAAGACGGGCAGGGCACCAAACCACCTGATACAATGAATGTCCAAAAGGACCTTTGGAGGAAAACCATTCCCTGAGTACGGCCCATCTTAACTTGAAGCCAAGACAGGGAGATGCTCTCTTCCCTGGCAATACTGCCTGTTAGGAGCTGTTTCACCCCAACAAGGTTCTGCACGTGCACGGAGGGCATTTATACACCCTGACGTGTGGATTCAACATGCCCTCAGGAGGCTTCACAGATACACGCAAAACACATTTAGGAGCAGGTCAGAGCAAGCGTTGGAGAGACCCAAAGAAAAGCCGTGGTGATGTATCAGCAGGTGGTGCTCTCCCCGTCAAATCGGCAAACAAATTAAGCCCTAGTCTGGCATTTTACCACTGGGATTTCCTCCAGTAAAGATACCTCAGCCTAACGCAAGACTCCTCTTCTCTGCACTGCTGAGAGAGACAGAGCCTGCATCAGTTCAGAGCCGAGGAAAGAAGAGCCACACTTTGCATGGAGCTCCCCTTGGACAGCGGTGCTTCTTAACATCTTGGAAGAAACTCTTCACGGGCTAAAGACCCATCGTAGGTAAACTTAACTCAGGGGAACATCTAAAAGCAAATGGTTTAGCACATTGCTGGGAGTTGGCAGGAGTGATTCAATAACCCCTAGACTCCTTGTCCAGCTACAGCCTTTCTCCGGTGGTTATCTTGGCCAGAATCCAAGGCAGAGATTGCTCAGAGACTAGCGCAACCCAGACGGTGCTAAATCACATACATCCAAACTGTTCTCTGAGGGATTTTAATTTATTGGGAAGCACCCTCTTAGCAAACAAAAATAAACAGCGATCCAGCTCCCTCCACACTGCTTTGTAATTAAGCTCTGTTTCCAAACCTCCACGCACCTATCGTACAGGTCAGAAACTCTTGTCTTTGCTCTGGATGCCACAGCTTGAGACCAGAAGAGAGGAGAGGAAGCAAGAACATGCATGCACTGCTGGAATTATTGCTGGCTCTCTTGGTGTGTTAAGTGAGACAGTGCCAAATGGGGACTTCCAGATGACAGAAGTCACAGGCCCTTTTTGTTTTTAGGGCTCAGGAGACTTACCAGCAAGTCCAAGCCAAAGGCCTGAATTTCTCTCTGCCTTAATACTTTAGCCGCGCTGTTGACACATGGTGTGCCCCATTTCCCGCTCTGCTGTCCCCACATTTTCTACCACTGCTTCGCCAGGTAGCTTTGGATCTTACTGAGAGGAAACTTCCTTCAAGAGCAGCTTGTGACACCCTGGGATTGCAACACAATGAACTAATAAAGCGAGACATAGAAGCGCATAAATAATCATAATATCTCACATGTCCCAAAATCACACAAGCAATTTAGACTCTTTTTTCGTGTCCCCTTTATAAATATTCATTTCAGAGCTCTTTTAAACCAACAGAGCCCGATGCAGAATTGCTCCAAAAGCTCAAGCAGCCTGCCATTCCCCTGCAGCGTACAGGCAAACTGCACCTCTTTGCAGCCTCACCTCATCCTGCCAGGGTGAGCATGGCCCTGCTGCCTCTTGCCTACAAATATTCACAGACCGTGACAGCACAGCATGAAAGAACCTACCCCTCCTGTGGCAGTCATGTCCTTGCCATATGCCCATTCCCTGTTATTAACCTCCATCTCCAAACTATTACGTGACAACATGGGAATCACGTCACCTTCTCTGAGTTTACCCAGCTGCCACTAAACAGAATCACTTGGATCTATAAAAAACTGTTGTGTTCATGCCTGGAAAAGAAAAATTAGTATGCAAACACAGTGATAAATCCTCTGATGTGCACATTTTATGTTTTTATCATGTAGTTAATCAGGAAAGAGTATGTTCAGTTTAGATACAGCTCCACACTTTGCCTCTATAATCTGAATCCCAGAAGGGCCTTATAAAACCATAATCTGCAATGCAAAATCGCAAAGCATATGGGAGTGTCTATAGATTTTCCAAATCACCTGTGCCTTAATTTAATATGAATAACAATTAGTTTACTCTTATCAGTTAATTGTGCCCCTTGTGGATTCAGCAACACTGCATCTCGTCACCAAACGCCTTTGTCTGAGCAAACTTTAATTACACTTCCTCACTCGGCCCAGCCCTACTTGCAGCTTTGGCAACAAAGGCGAAATTGCTGTTAAACAAAAAACCCACCACCACCGACAACAAAAAGGGAGTGAAGCACACTGCTTTCTGATAGAATCAGAGAACTAAACAAAAGCAGCCCGGGGTTAGCAGCAGGGAGTGTTACTGCAGTCCCTCCAACTCAGCAAGAGCAGCTGACACCCCCACCCCATCCTAGATGGGCAGCACCAGGAGTTTCTCCAGCCCCAGACAGCACTGACAGCCCTCCATCCGTATCTCCGCTCCAGCCGCTCCAAGAGGGAGGGGACGTGCCTCCCAGCCCTGGGCCCTAGCAGTAGAAGATTGGAGAAGGCTTTCATTTCACCTCCGGTGCTGTGATCAGCGGAGGATTGAGAGCCAAGGCACCAGGGTCCTATTTCCAGCTCTGTCGCTGACTCCAAATGTGCAAGGCGCTTAACGCTGAGCCGGCTTCCTCACCCATTTCAACAGCAACAACATTTTCATTGATAAAGCTGATGGGATGTGCATACACACTCACCCAATGCTTTGGTATCAACCTTGCACTGAAAGCAGCGTTAACGCACCAGTAAGCGTTGCAACATTTATCTATTGGCATGAGATACGCGTCTTCTTTTCAAGGCCCAGAAGTCCCCTTGTGAATCATACAAAAAAAAACAGATTGAGGATGACTGTATTTCTACTTCCATTTCAAACACTGCAGGGTTTTGCACACACACAGGCCTTAAATCTCAGTTACACCATCACCTTGGCAGCAAAATGTTGCCTTTGCGTAGTAGAGGATGCAGGCTACAAACCCTTTGGCAGAGATGAAGGAACAAGCCTGCAGCGCGGCAGATAAAGCCTCTGGTGTTAGGAATGTTCCCAACCCACTAGATTCAGCCCAGGAATGGAGAGGCATCGCAGCGGCAGAATTAGATGTCGAAGCCACAGAGGACGTGCATCTTTGCATTAAGGATGCTGAAAGCTCCGGCGTGCTGGAGCTGCTCTCTCTCCCGAGAGGACTGGTACCACCGTGGGGATTTGGTGCAGGTGCTCGCTTCCCCTCCACAGCACAAGGAAGTCCTGCAGCTTCTTGCCTCACAGCCTTTAGAGCAGGTGTAAGGGAAGGCTTCTTCATAATCTGTGCTGACTCCTGCTCCTGCACCACCCTGAACACAGACGAAAAGGACACTAACCCTGCTCAAGTCAGGGAATCCATCACCTGCCACATCAAATATGCACATCATCTTTCTATAGCATGACCTCTGCTCCTCTCTAAAATGGGATATCTCCACCCTTACAAAGGAATAAGCTCCTGTGAATACTTAATTGCTTTTATTACTGCCCTGTAATTGTTATCATGACCTTTCCATGCACTATTTTGGTGTGCCTCTCACCAGGTCATTATTTCTGAGCCATAGGCTCCAGTGGAACAGAAACATTAATCTGCCACAGACAGTAGATGCAAAGCTCATGGTGTTTGATCTCTCCTGGTAAAAAATGATGCCACAAGCTAGACCAGGTTGAGCTCTGGCATTCTGGCAATGCCATGAAAGATCTCTGACTTTTCCCAGCGGATCCTCCCGCCTCTCTCTTTGATCACCTCATTAGCTTAGCAAGCAGTGAAGGAAAAGCAACCACAATTACAAATTTTAAATAAGGCCAAGTGTCACTCACTTGAGTAACTGGAACAATGTGAGTGGGGAGCCCAAGCTGCAGCAGCTAGGATAATCCTGCAGGCAGCATTAGCTACTTGGACAGCAGAGTGAGTCACTCCCCAAACTAATTCCCACCTAAAGAGAGAAATCAGGCTTTTATTCTCCATGGAGGTTCAAGGAACAACACCTTTGCAGTACTCATTTCTGCTCCAAGCTATCCCACACAGCACACTGCCAAACACACGCAGCATCAGTCAGGACTAGCTCGCAGGCAAGAACAGGGCCCGTCTTTTGACCGTCTAATACTTCTCAGAACAAAGCTTGTGGCTCAAGCAGGGCCACACTTTGGCTGAAGGAAGAAGCTAGAAATATAAACCCAACAAAAGCTTATTCTGCAGACTTGCCAGATTTGGCAAGTGTTCATGCAGGTCTGACAGCCTCACCCTGTAAATAAATTGTTTCTTGTGAAAGCAGAGGAGAGATCTCATCCATCTCAGATACTGCAAATCCATGTATGGCACAGAACTGAACCGGCCTTTCTGAGAGAAGCACTGTATTTTAGTAACAGTGCTGTTTAAATGGCTACCAACTTATCAAAAAGCCTTTTCATAAACAGAAATTATTCATGCTCCTTTCCTCTTTCCTCCCTTGTCTCCCAGCTCCTCATTCCCACCTAGAAAGAGAGAGACAAATCTCCTAAAGCAGACGTGCCAAAAGCGAGCCGAAGTCCTGCTCCATCTGTGAACAGACCGCGCACCAGGTGAGGGACTGCCCAAGTCCTTTCAGGAAGAAAACAGCTCGAGCCCTGACTGAAACTTAACGGACTACCGTGCTTGCAGGAGCACACAGACTGAGAGCAATCTTATTCACAGCATACGCTGATGACATACGTACAGGCCGGAAAAGGCACAGCATTTGGACTCAAAAACAGACGCGCGAACGTGCACCCTTCCTGCAGGATACAGATCTGAGCTTTGCAAGTTGGGCCGTCTCCAGCACGCAGAGCATTTATGTCCGCGGTGCCTGTGGACGTGCGGGCTGTGCACGGCGTTCACATCCAGCAGCATCCTCTGCCAAGGAGCTGAGCCCATCATTTCAAAGGAACACACTATTATAAAAACAACAAACATCTCACTTCTAAATAACCACTTTGTTGCTGAATCTCAAAGCCCTTTTGCACAGCTGCTACAATGCTTCTCTCACACAGGCGTGACAGCAGAGACAGGAGCAGGATCTGGACTCTTCCTTGGGCCACAGGGCTCCACTTGCACAGAGGACGTTTTCAAAGTGGCCCAAAGCGTCCCTAGAACTAAATAAACTCGGGTCTGCAAATACCCGATTTAATGCTGTGTTCGATGCTGACCCCGTTTCTCCTCCCATCTCCATTCCAACAAATGCAGCTGTTCAATGCCAGCGTAAGACAAAGAATCAAAACATCAGTGCTCAGAGGCTCGGTTGGTCACGATGCTTCACTTCAGGCCTGCAAGCTGTAGCACCAAGACACCATGCTATCTTTTTGTTGCTTGCGACAGTTCAGCAGCTCATGTCCGTTCAGGTAAATTAAATATTGCCCTGATTAGTTCTGATACATGCAAATGTTCCCCACCAGCAGCTGAGAAACAGACAGACAGGTCAGGACAGGAATAATTTTTCCCTTGCAATGAAAGGAGCAAGTGCAGTGCTCCGCCGGGAAGTGGCCCGGTGAAGACAATAATTTCTAACCTGTATGATGTACAGCGCCGTTCCCACTAGGGAAACTACTGCCATAAACACATCTGGATTAATGGAAGGGGGCTTCTGCCCAAAGCCACTCCTGAGAAGGCGGCTCTTCGGTCCATATGCTTCCTGAGACCAAGCTCTGGATCTACCCACGAAGCTGCACACACAAGCCAGCTTGTGCCCAGGTTGTTCACAGTGCTGCCCAGGTAGCCAAACATTTGCTCGCCCTTACACCATGGCCTCAGGTGGGAAGCCTGATGGATTCCCGCAGGCACCGGCTGACGGAGGGAGCAGCCACTGCTCGTCAGAAAGCATCAGGCTCGGGAGCTGTCGCCTGCATTCAGCTTCATCCTCCCTGCCGCCTTCCTGCTCCGAACAAACACTCTTAACTTCCTCTTTCAAGGGTGCGTCTACCCTCGGGCGCTACTGACGGGTTTCACATTCTAAATGGTATGATTATTATTTTATAGTAACCTGGATGGATGCAAAGCTTTATGAAATGGGCCTGCTTTTCAGGTGACCTATTCACTTGAAGGATGTCACAATAAATCTGTGAGGGAAGGAAAAGATTTGGAAATATCCAAATACCTGGGTAGAAGATGCTCTTTCTCTCCTCTCCTTCTTTCCCTTCTGGTCCCTCACCCCGGGGAGACGGCATTTTCTGTTTTAGAACGGGGCCTGTCCAAACACTGAGTGTTTTGTACAAAATTAATTTGATTACTCAGACCTATCTCCATGAAGCAAAGTGAGAAGAGCAAGATTTAGATTTGCAGCGTGCTCAAGTTCCCAGACTAGGTTAGTAACGAAACCCAAGCCTAAAACTCTGCATGCCCAACTCATCAGCTTGTATGGAAAGAGGAAGGACCAAGCTCTACACTATATGCCCCTAATTGCCACTATTTGCCGCAGGACAGTCTCCTCAAGCACCCTAAAGACCAGTTACTATTTCATGTGGATCTCTTTCTTCTCTCCTCTGCTGACTTGCCAGCCCAGGGCATCTCTGTTTACAGGACCTGGGCTGTACCGTGGTGTCAGAGCTGTCAGTCGCTTGCAGCAGCTGACAGGCAGCCGTTCCGTTCAGCACAGTTGGCTGAACAGCCCCTTCCAGCACATTTTGTTATTCACATGCTCCGCCTGCTAATTGCTTTCTGAAATGGGTAAGAAACAGATGACGAGCAGAATGCAGCTCCTGACAAATTCCTCAGCACTGTAAATACGACTCACCTTGCGGTAAACAAGGAAATGCTAAGTGGCAGTGCTGGTTTGTGCTTCAATTAAAAAAAAAAAAAAAAAAAGGAAAGAAAAGAAAAGAAAAAGGAAAACACGCAATACAGCAAAAAAAAAATCTCAAACTCCTATGCTGCAAGACAGCCTGCACAAGGGCGAGAACCCCAATCTATTTTGTGTGTTTCACTCTGAAGGCACCTGTGAGCCTCTGGAGAGCCCATCCTAATACCAGCACAACTGCAAGCCATTTCAGCGCTGATGAGTGCTCAGCAACCCCTTTGTCTTGCTGAAGATACCCAGAAGCAAGCTCCCACAGGCAGGCTCTCTGTCTTCAGAACAATATCCACCAAAGAATGAGAGCAAGGAAAGGTTTAAAAACAAAGAAAAGAACTTTATTTCATTCAGACTCTAAGCATCTCTGTATCAGCTATGTTAGGTGAGCAGAGGTCTCTGCATTTTACACTGCACAGCTCCACCACAGAACCAAAGATCTGCTGGCTCTTTGCAGGTATTATGTCTCTGCTACTTTAAAGGAAATAAAATTTGCTCTTAAAAATAATGAGATTTAAAATTAATAAGCTTGGGGCTTTCAGCTTTTTGGATTGTGAATCTGTAGGCTACACTTTTAACACACTTTGAAATTTCTTCTCTATAGCCACAAGGCCTAGAAGCTTATTTAAAAACAAAAGCTCAAGGTTCCTATGTTTCCAGGAACAGAGGCTCCACAGAGAAACATCAAATACCATTAGATCCACAATCACGTTGCAAAAATTGACAACACTAGTATATATAAGCACACAGTCTTACTGCTTACTTCCTGATCTAAACTATTGTGCAGTGATACGGTTCAACAACGTGAGTCATTCCACCCCAGAGGCAATTGCATTTCAATACTAGATGTAGAAGCAATACAAAAACCAGGTGCACACTCACAGCTGTCATTCTTTGGAGACAGAAGGTGCTGGAAGCACTAAGATTATACAGGGCTGCAAACAGTGGGAAACTCCAAGAGCAACAGATAAGTAAATGCTTTCTACAGATACCTTGCAACTCCTTGTAGAAAGGCATAAGTAGAAGAAAACTTCCATGTGTGGAAAACGAACTATGTTACTGTTTGGGACACAAGGACATCAGCTCTGATAGAAGATACCAAGTAAAGTCAAGCAGATTAGGGAAAATGACCATGGAAATTTTAATTCACAGGATCCTTTTTCTGCAGACAGATGGTCATTTCAGCTTTCTATTCTCTAATCCCTTGTTCTGCAAAGCAAACATCCTAAATCCCAGATAATGTAGGTTTTACCATCTCATACATTTCCCACAGCATTAAGGCTGGCCCCAGCAATAGGATACATATGCTTAAACATCTGCATGCCTAAGTAATTCCCAGCCACAAGAACCTCCTACCTGGATTCAGCAGAGAGGTGATCTCTGCATCCTGGCCTCCAGCCCCAGAAACCAGCAGGGGCCCCTGCTAAAGCAGTCCCCTTTTCCAGTAGGCATCATGGGGACTAAAGGGAACCTTCTCCTGGGAACGGCCTTTCTCTGGCACAGCCAAGATTCCTCAGCCATATCTCTAAAGAGGAGGAAGGTCGAGCACATTTTACAAGCTGCCATCTTACCAACACTCAGGAAAAAATACCACGTAGCCAGCAGCATGGCAGGAAGTTTGCGTAATAACTGCCTGGTACTTCTGAGACCTCAGATCTGTTTTTTGCCCTGTTGTTTGCCTTAAAGAAGAACCAACTTGCCAAACTGCCCTTTTGGAAACAACAGCAAGTAATCCAGGTTGCAGGCTGCAAGCAGTTCAGTACAGCATTACAAGAATGAGGTTTTACATGACCTACTTATCCTCCTAACTCTGGAGGTGCAGAAACTATGGGGAAGTATCAGACAGAAAGGGGGCTAGAAACTGCCCAAAGCCAAAAATCAGACCTGAAACTGTGCTGGAAAGAAATCAGGTGGTCTGACTGCCAGACTTTTGCTCCTGGACCCAGGCAAAAGAGCTAGTTTCTGAGGGAAGAGGGAGAGGAGCAGGAGACTGAAGAGGGCTTAGCGCTCAGAAATTCATTATCAGTTTCTCAGTTTCCCTGTTTGTTAGCTCAAATGATTCACAAGGAGCAGTAAGCATTTCATAGCCTCACAGAGAGCTTTCACAATTAAACAGATATTGAAATGAATTTCATGAAATATGCATATTGTTTGCTTCCTAAAAAGCTGTTTAGATCAGACCATGAAAAGACCAGAAATTAAGGATTAGATCAACAGTCACTCTCCATTTACCCTCTAATGAGCCGTGGATGGATGTGGAACAAAGGGCTAGTCTGCAAGAGCTCTAAAAGAGGTAGGAGCACCGGACACACTGTGCTGATGTAAATCATGATATTGAGAAATAATCCATAGCTCTTTGAATCAGCTGAAGATTCGGTCTGTCTTCCGCACAGGGCAAAATCTCAAAAAATGTATTACTGCAACAGAGGAACCACACCTACACTATTAATAATGGTTGCATCAGCAAAGTCCCCAATGGGACTTCAAAAGGTGTTGCACAGTGGCACTCTTCACAAGCTCCAGAGGCAGAGCAAGCCTTTGGGGAGCTGCGGGGGCCACTTCAGCAAGTTGCGAGAGCAGAGCTCAGTGGCAGGGGTAGGAGACGATCCCCCTTTCAGGGGCAGTGCCAGTGCCAGCCAGAACCCAGCATTGGATTCTCTTCCCCTGCTGTAGCAGCAGGATTGAGAGCCTTCCCTTCACCCTCCTGCCACATCATTTTGGACAGGGGAGTAGGTTTTCATCCCCTAACTAGGAGGAGTCACCCTCCTCACACACTCAGCGCTTCAAACCTACAGCCTCTGCACGTGGCAGGATTTGCAGCACGAAAACCTACAGCACAGACCTGGGCATGTCCTCCCTGATGTTCAAATGTAGCACATCACATCTTGGGATTGTTGTTTCTGACAGGCTCTCTCATCTCGCATGGCTAATAGCTCATTGTTTGTATTCATGCACGAGGAGTAAATTCTTCATTATTGGAGAGATCTGACATGTACAAACAATTGGAGTAAATTGATTGTATTTTCCAAATCATCACACAGACTCTAATTCTATCTGCAAGGCGCACTAATTTGTGCTAGAATTACCTCCTAAATTAGGAATTAGAGATTTTGACAGAGAAGAGCAATGACTGTCCTTGTGTTGCAAGGCTAGCGGAGGGAAGGGTACTAGTCCCTTCCCAACTCACACCGCAAGAGGCCCTTTGTCTGCCCTCAGAGTTTACTGAAAAGTGGTGAGGAGACAGCTGACTAAACGAGGTTCCAGCATTTTTCAGAGAGGTATCTCGTTGCTTTAGATGCACATTGAAAAGGAACAGAGTATTTAAATTTAATTGTTTTATACCCAGAGCCTACCTTTTTCTCATGCAGGAAACTGGGACTCTCCTGATCCCTTGAAAACTGGACGTATAAGGCTCTGCACATCTTTTTCTTAAATGAAGATGCTCAGTACAGAGCACCACTGAAAACCAAATCTCAAAACATCCAGAAAGTGCATTTGTTCCTGCCGGAAGCAGACGAACAGGGCGCACTGTGCTCTTCCAGACATGAGGTCATCTGTGCTAATCCCAGAGGGTATGCTGTACCAGCTCATTTAGATGTAAAAGAGGCTAAATCATGAAGTTAACTTGCATCATGCACCCAAGAAGCATCGCTGTCTCCAGGAAGGGAAGCAATCAGAGTGTTCAGCACTTTCCAAAATGACAGACACAAGGTGTGTTCCTCAGACATTGCCTTCTCTATCTGAAACACAGCAAAATTTATACTACTCCCAGTCCTCAGATGCTCCTTTCTCAGGGCAGGGGAAAACAAATAATGTGGTAGATGTCTGTTACATTGCTTAAACAGTGAAAGGAACACCATGTAAAGATACAAGCTAAATATATAAGCCTATTAACACTCAGGTCACTCTGTGAGCAGCGGAATCAGAGAACTCTGAATTTCCTACAGAAATGGATCAAGTTTTAGGCACTGTTGTTTAGCGAGATGCATGCTCACAAAGCAGCTTTCCCTGTTCTTGGGACAGTTGCAATGTCTCCCACACAGATCCTGGTTTCTAATAAGGGTGACCTTACACTGCAGCCCCCAGCAGTGGGATTAACAGTCTTTTCTCTGGCCACCTATGTTTATGAAGCCTATAGAAATATAGGATTGTGCCAGTCCCTTTGGGTAATAAAAGTAACATTCTCTTTGAGTTCTCTTTGAGACTGACACACTCTGGAGAAATTTGTTTGAAATTTGCCACTGGTTCAAAAGCTATCAGAGGGCCAAAGACAGCAGGATCTCAGAGGCCCTGTCTTGCTTGCAAACCCAATAAAAACCGTCTCAGAGGAATAAATGTAATTATCACCACAGCCCAGAGAATGCTCACAACTTAAGCTGGACCTGACACAAAGGAATAGACAAATAATGGAGAGGGAACGGGGGAGGCAACACCGCCTCTCTTAGATATGCAAAAATATCCAGCTAAACCCCAGGGAGTCACAAACCCGACTTTGTAAAGACATGATTAAAGAAAAAACAAACACTAGGAGTTTTTTCCCTTTGCCTTTCAACTCCAGCAATTACAGAAACTTAACCTGAAGCACACTCTATCTGCAACCAGTTGATCTACATAACTATTTATGTTCTTAATTTGAACGGAAAGCTGAGATATTCATATAATCGCACAGTGCTAGAAGCGGAGGATTTGTGGAGGGGAAAAAAGATACTTCATGACTCTTGCAATGTTTGATGAAACAATAAGACACTGGGACAGGGAGAAGTACCAGCGATACGACTGCAGCAACAACAGACAGCTGTTTAGGTCAGGAGAGATCATGTATATTCGGCAGTTATTTCCTTGGGCGCCCGAGTGTCCTTTCCCCCCTGCACTGCTTGTCAGGGAATTGCCAGACGCGGGTTTTCTGGAGGGTTCAGTTCCAGCCGATTGTGTTGTTGTAGACACACGTACAGTGTTTAGGGAATGTGGGTAACAGTGCCCTGGCACTTGTTGCTGGGCTCATCGCAGGCAAGGCGCTTCCCGACAGCCAAGGCCCCGTGCACACACTGACTGCAGCAGTACTGGCTGCTGGAAACCGAGATGATTATGGAGACTGAGTTCCTGCGTGGAGTGTATTGTTGGATGACGATGTGACAGGACTGATGGTTTCTTTCTCTGCTCAATAACACAAGTTTCCTGGGATGAATAACAGAACCATGGAAGTAACACCTGAGGTCAGTCATAGGACTGGTGAAGCGTTACCTCTCTGGCAACATCTCTCTAGGACATACACCAAGTCACCACATACCCTAAGATGAGTTAAGATAGTACTTTAGGAAAGGAGGAGTTTCACCTCTGAAAATGAAGTTTAAATCTGCCTTTGGTCCTGCGCCACCCACAGTCTGTCTTCAAGATCATTCTGAGTAAGCCTGGATCTGCGTCACAGTTCTGTACGACAGCTACACAGTTATTTCTACACTCACAACTTCATGCAACAAAGTGCACTTCAAAAAAAGATTTTCCTGGAATTTTACTTTTTTGATCTTTGGAGTGTGCATTCACAAAGTTTCTCCTTCAGCCCACAGCCATGAAGATGTGATGCTCACTATGGGGGACAAGGGGTGGGGGAGAGAAAGAAGCACACTGAGATTCTGGGAAAAGAATGGAATTCCAGGAACAAGAGCTTTTAATGAGAAAACAAACTGCACAGGTGATGCAGATGAGAACCCAGTACTATGAATCACAGTTCAGCAAGCTGGTCTCAAGTGACAGCCATGTAGCTGGGAACAGTAGAGTGCTCTCAGGCAACAGGAGACAGGAGAGAAGTAGCATACATTCCCCTAACTTTTGTTAGAACAGTTCCAATGCCATCTCACAAAGAGTGCACAAATGCATTATACTCAACCAAAAATATATCCATAAGCAGCGCACTTTTGTATAATACAGAGGTAACTGATTAGGTGCTTTATGGGGTGAGCGTGTTAGTGCCCTGGCTTTATTGCCTGTTAGCAGTTCGGCTCGGTTAGGATCCTGCATTCTTCTGATTATGCACATACAATCTATCATATTGTTCCGGAAACTTGGTTAGAGCTGTGCTCGGAGAGATGGCTGCAGCTGCAGCACGCTCGGAGAGACACACATCATTGCTCTCTTTTATGAGAAGGAAAATTGGCCGTTGCTGCTCCTGCAAAAAGCAGCTGTTATTTGTTGTTTTCGGGGTGGTTGTTGGTTTTGGGTTTCTTATTTTGAGCTATTATGATGAGTTTGCCTTCTCTTCCCACTTAACCGAATTACACAGTGTTTATGTTTCCAAGCCTCTTGTGGAGAAGTACTAAGCTGGCACGCCTGCTGAAGGCCAAGCGGGGGTGATGCTTTCCTCTCCTCAAGCAGAAGCACACCTTTGGCAGGAGGGACGAGCCTGTGGCTAAGACTAGGAGCCTTTAACTACACCTTAACTGCACCAACCACCCGCTGTGCAGCTTTCTCTTTCTGTGCAATAGCAAGAATAGCAAATTACTATGCCTGAATTAAAAGCATCCAGCCTCATGGCTCTTGCAGGAGGAATGCAAGGCTGGCTTCATCGCCAGATAACTATCAACAACGATACCCACTTCTGTGCCTCAAAATCTGGGCCATCGCGAGGCCCGCTTCCCTCTTCAGGGCTGATGCAAAGCCCTTTGCTACCAGGACCAAAGACCCGGTAATGATCCTAGCAATGGTGGTGCAGAGTGGTTCCCAGAGAGAGAGGCGCACCCTGAACTTGGTGGCGATACATTTGACATTTGATTGCTCCCCTCCTTACCCTGGAGTACTGGGTACTTGCTATCACAGCATGTTCTACACAGCAGAGGAGAAAGGGAAGAATGTGCAATTATCCTAAATGCAAACTTTGCCTAAGCACAGTTTTCCACAAGGTCAGTCTATATTTGGGCCAAAGAAATACCTTACCTTTGTCAACAGCTACTACTTCACGTAAAACTGCAGAGCATTCGTGTGTGCAGACAGAGCCTAAACCGTCTCCGTAGAAAACCCAAATCATCAGAGCCTAGCCCCTACTTTTCAAAAAAGGGGGTGGGGGAAAAATGCAGATTTGCCTTATACTGTAGGACAGAAATACAGCCACAGTTTTCCCTCCCAAATGGTCTTTTTTAATAAAACCACCTCATCCATTTCATAAAAGCAACTAATTTTTAAATAGCACTACTTTTGCATTACAAATGTTTCCCCTTCATAAAACACCACTGCTACATTTTTAATATAATAGCAGTTCATACTGTCTAGAAATATGCTGTAGCTTATATTTAAAGGGATCTTAAAAATGTTTCCAAGACACAGTTGCTATTCAAAGGCATCCTTCCTCTTTTTCTCCCCACATATGGAATAAAAAATCTTTTAAAAAACCCACAAAAGACAACAATGGATGCTTTCATTTTAAATCGCAACTGTTACCCCCTCTTCAATCAGGATCATACAAGTCATCTGTGCCCAACCCACTGAAGATGGAGGTGTGGAGTCCAAGTTACAAGAAGCTTGATTTCCTCTCCGTGTGTTCCTAGTTCAGTTCCTGGCATGTCCACCCAGATTACTGACAGTAATCGACACTTTCACACATCTTGATAAAAGGCCAACAAGTAAGCCCTAAATTCCAATTCCAGATCGCACACAAAAAAGGCTAGACAAGTGAAGAGTCTCAGGTCCTGATCCTGCAATCAGCTTCCTGCGCCCAGATCCACGCACAAACTTAAATGGTGTGTTATGCTGACTGGCACTGGCAAACACATACACATTTGGCTGGAAATCATGGTCTATTCTTTTCTTTCCTAAGAAGCAGGATGTTTCATTAACTAAAAGCAAGTCATTAAGAAAAAAAAAAAAAAGATAAGAAATGGGAAATCCAAAATAATTTTGTTCATTTTCAAATAGCGCTGCAATCACTCAGATGCACTGCAAAACACTGGCACAAAATAAATGTTAAAATAAGAGACTTACCCTCTGCTGCCAGCTGGCTGCAAACCTCAAGTGTGCTGACAGCAATGTCAGAAGCTGGTTGTATCTTTGCACTTGGTGATGGTCAACCCACGGGTCCAAGGCAATTCTAGCTGTTGTCGCAGAACTGCTGTTCCCTATGAGCCTTAGGCTTCTTAATATAATATTTCTCATTCGCATATGAAATGCTTCAACTCCTCCAGCCTTCTAAGCAATAGCTCCTTTGCATTCATCTTGCTTGTATGTACTTTCTACTTGTGAAACCTCCTTTCCCTGGAACTAAATCCTCTGTTATTGTCGCCAGCCCACACACCTCTACAGGCATTCTTGGCTTTGACCCACATTTCTGCACAACCTGTACCAAACCTGAAACTCCATTTCTATTAATACCATTTCAGCCATCCTCCAACATTATAGCTCAGATTTTTCCTTATGCAAACTCCATCCAAATCATGACCACTTTTTTGAAGCCACTACAGAACTGAGTGCTCAAGGCCCAGATAAAGGTTGATCTCTGTACAAAGAGCTGGGACACCAGGAAAGGGAAGCAGCACATGTTATCAGCAGAGCCAATTTGCTGCATGTCTGTAGATGGAACTGTTGTAAACACACAGCAGCAAGGTAAATCTAGCCAATTTGCACCTGTAATAGTAGCAAATCATATCCTGGAGAAAAAAAATGTACTGTCAGCAAACTGGCACCTCTTTCCACCATAAATCCTCTTGCCCAGAAGCTCACTAACCTTGCTCACATCCCTCTTCCTCTCTGGGGAGTTCGCACAGCTGAGTCCCACCTCATGGCTCACTTGCTGGGGTGTCTCTCTGCAAAATGAGGAATCAACAGTGAGGCTTTCCCTGATCCTGCCATGAACAAGAGGGCAGACAGAGATCACTGTCACACAATTAAATGCCCAGATGCTTCCTCCCAGATCTTCTCTCTTTTCTGTTTTTAAAAGGAGTGGGGCAAAGGTGGATATACTGGTAATTATTTTCCCTATGGGTATAACATGAAGCAGAAAGAGGTGAAGTGATTTGCCTAAGGCAGCAGATCAAGTCAGCAGCAAAATTAAAAACTGAGTGTGTGACCCTTGATGGTCTGATGATTAGCCCACCTGACTATGCCACCTCTTGCCTGATTTGCAGCATGTTTATATCCCAGCATCATTAGTTTGTTGTTTTTAAGCAGGCTGAATTTACACAGCAGTGAAAAAAAGGAAATATTTAGAGAAAGGGATATAGCATTTGCTACTTGGGGATTCTGTATTAACTAGGCAGGGATATGGAGTTTATCAGACACAGATAAGCATTTGAGGAACTAGGGAAGAAGTATTCACTAGCTGGCAATATGTATTCCCATGCAGCCGAAATTTTTTCCTTCCGATCAGCAAATCACACCTTTTGCAGCAGGATTAGTTGCTGCCTTTAATGATAATGTAAGAAGATTATATTTTCCCTTTCTCTTCACAATTCAAAGCTTTTAAATACAGAGAACCAGCCTTCTTGAAATATCACTATGGAATTACCACTCTCCTCACATAAAAAGCTAGAGAGGCCATCAGAGTGGAGCAAAGGGTATTTGTCTTAAATATATTCCCACAGCAGCTCAGCAAGAGAAAAAAGCAGCAGCAGACGAACGCTTCAGATTGCATCTCTGCTGAGGGCCTGTCAATTGCCATATATCCTGATCCAATGGTAGTGCTCAAGAGATTAACAGATGCTCTTGGCTTTCTGATGGAGACCTAAGATATGACTCCATCCAAATACTGAGCAACGCTGCCCTTTTGGATGCTTCAGGGCCATCGGAGCTGTAGCCAAGGCTGAGGAAAATGGCCATTGATCATGGGAATTGGCAAGCAGGGGAAAACTCTTCTGCATTACACAAGCGCTGTCCCTAGCAGCTTCTTCTTGTGAAAGGATTTGTAGCTTTAAGCACTGGTATCCAGGGGATGTTTGTATTGGAACATGCAAATTAACAAACATTTCTCTAACACAGAAAACTCTAGTTAGCAAATAGTCCATCCAGGCCCAGTTAACCATTTAGATTGATTGACAGAGCTGAGCAGGTCTTGGAAACTCAGCTGCAGCAGTTTTTAATAGCAGGAGGCCTACCCTTTCAAAGTTTAGATACAGGGGAGTTGAAAGTAAGCCAAAGTGAAGAAAGAAGAAACCAAAGGTATAACAGAAAATTGGCGGGGGGCGGGAGGGGAGGAGCTTTCTATGGATTAAATGATTCAACTCAGTCACTCCCGTCCTGTTAAACAACTTCTTTCCTGCTACTGAGTAACAGGAAAGTATTGCACTTTGATTAGTTTCAGCACCCATGATTAGGGATTCCTAATCCATCCCCATTCCCAATTTATCACCTACCTTGCCAGGGAAAGGCTGGGTGGCACAATGAGTGAGTGTTCTCTTTAGGTAGGCATCTTTAATGAAAACCTTTCTTGAACGATAAAGGGCTGATTCCAGAAAGCTTTCACAGGACTTCTTTCTTAGGAAGAGCCTCAAACACAAAGGAGTTGTGTTTGAGGTCTGGTGGGACTGTTTATAGTCCCACGGTGGTGGGACTGTTTATAGCTCATGAAACATCCAGCCCTTTCCATCACAGGGTGATAAGTACATCAAAAATACCAAGAAGACAGCTGCTTATGGGAAACTTAAGAGAGAGAGAGAGACTATTTGTCTCTACATTTTGAACCTGCTTTTACAATCCCTGATATGAGACATTATTCTCTGTTAAAGTCTAGTGGATGATCTACAGGTATAGAAAGGACCTAATCTCTATAGAACTACATAGTTTTTGAGTTATTGCTAAAGAACCCTTTTTAATTCTAAAGAATACTTTTGGTTTTACCCTTCTGAAATTCCACAGGCCTCTCTCAAGACATCAGTATGGATTTGTGAGGCAGACAAACAGCATTTTTTTAAAAGCAGTAGGACAGAAACACAGCTGAGTACTGGTACAGTGATTGTGGTCGTTTCCCTACTGAGCAACAGTGATGCTGTTTGCTACATTGCACGCCAGCCCCTGAGCCTAGGAGAGGCTGATGAGCAGGACTGCTGCTTTTCTATCCGTACCACTCCAAAATTCAGGGGAATCCGGTAAAGGGAACCTGAGAAAAGGTTTTCCTGGGTAGAAACTAGATAGACACACTGGAAAACAAAAGGAAGGCTGAATATGTTTTGCTGCTTACTGTTTACATACTGCCCACAGCATCCAAAGTACTTTGCAGACAGGCACAAAGACACTGCTGCAGTCCTAAAAGACTGTGGCAAATCAGGATGTGAAGAAAGAAAGGGCTATGCTTCTTATTTCATACACACCTGTGTCAGTCTGAGGGCTTTGATTTCATTGCCTCCCTGGACACTGGGCTTTCAAAGATGTGAGTGTCTATTTCCCCTGATGAAGGTAAGAACCTGATCAGTCTCAGGGTTTTCTTGGAGCACAGGCTAGCTGAGCAAACTGACATATATAAATTGAAGAGGGTGCTACAGGTAAAAAAAAAGAATTGTTTCTACCAGAGCATCTGGAATAAACCCAAGCTCAACAAAGAGATATCATTTCTGGGAAGCCAGACTGGTTTATTTGTCTTCATATCATTGATCTTCCTTGTTGCTATACCTCCACCCATGTGTTTCGGCTGCTCCCTGAGCCAACGGAACGAATAAAAATCCCAGGTTGAGCCTTTATTAGCGTGTGTAATGCAAGTCAAGCTGCTTTGAGGGTCCTCTTGTTGGGTATTAATGCAGCATGCCATTTGTTACACAAGTATTTTGCTGTGGCAGACAGAAAGTGACATTTATGGGTCTATCATGAGAATGAATTTCACCATCCATTAAAATGATGTACAGGTAAACACTCCATTCATTTTAAATCTATGAGCTTTGGTTCTTTCTCTGCTCTGGTAGATGGGCCCATCAATACAGCTACTATTAGCCAAACTATTTGCTGGGAAGTGAGAACTACTGAAAAATGTTACAGGCCTGTAATTAAAGGGGTTGTAGCTTGAAGGGAGGGTACAGGAATTAAAGTTATTAGTGATCTCTCCTCTTCGAGATCTGCATGTGTGCAGCAGCTGTGATGCATCTCCAGAGCTCTGCTGCTGGAAAGGCATCGTCCCATTTAGTCACGAGGAAACACCGCTCCTGACTCAATCATCTACTAGAACCGAACCCAGGACCAGGAGATCTACAAAATACATATTTACCATTCAAAGTAAAAAAAAGGACAATGTCTGGAAAAGCTAGAAATCTGACAGCACAATGGATTTATAAACCTCCCTGTGGGGTACAGCCACTAAAAGAAGACAGGAGAGTGTAAGCTATTGACACTGGTTCCTCACCTACTAGCTGAAGTTGTTGCCTAGTAGGGCAGGTTGGTGTTAATCAGTCACCGTGTCCCACCCAGGAGGTGGCCACAGCTGAAGGGGAAGTTCTTAACACAACACGTTACAACGCTTCAGAATCCTCTGCTAGGGAGGATTTACATTATGTAAGTTTTCAAGAGGATTGCTATGAGAAATGTGCAAGGTAGAAAGAAAACATGCTATAAATGTAACCCACATCATTTGGAAAATGAAGTACCGTTGTTTATCCACTGTAATTGTAGAAATTAAGGTAATAACAATTACAATTAAGTGACTCATATGTACTAGTGTGCAATTAATTTAGGCTTAGAGGCAATGTTATTGTGTATTAAATAAAAGCCAAATGATGATATATCAAGTTGTCTCTGTGATTCAGCCGGTTGCATTGCTCATATGGACCCAGAACCAGTTCATCTGCAGTGCAACGTGATGTTCAAGGAACCTCTACTTACGGAATAGATCACGCTTCCTTTGATGCAACATTAAACCATGTCTCTGACGACCTTCGATGCTTTTTGCAAAGTCAAGTTGTTCATCCGGCTTTCTTGGGCAAATGCCAGCCTAGAAGAGTTGTGTTTGATCTATTTGAGCTTCGGACATRTTCATTTGCCATTCCTGTTCTTTTGGAGTGTGTTCCTAATCTCAGTTTTAATAGTTTCAAGCAAAATCTTGGTGCTATGTTGGACTTCCTATGTATGAGTCAAATCTGGAGGTCCTTTGTATGGTATATTACACAGTATTAGTTAGACAGAATCCTTAGGGTTGAATTACGCAAGGATCTCACATACTGGTCCAGCATGAGCAGTGGCACTAGTTCAGCACAACATGAAGCCAGGAACCCCCTGTAAGATGACAGTCATGCAAAGGCTCCCCCTSTACCCACAGACAGACAGAAATTATGCAGAAGCTTCGAAAGAAGAGCAGTAAACAGCTTATCTCAGCTGTTTACTGACAGTGAAACATCACAGTGACMATAACAGGAGCTATATTCTTAGGATAAATTGCCAGAGTTCCACACACACTTGTTGCATTTATGCGAACACTTTTCCTGCAGGGAAGCCACAAAGAGGTTTTGCAAATATTTTGAGCCACTGAATCTCTAATCCTCTCTGTCAGCTTTTAACTATTAACTTGCTGACACTCACAATAAAAAGATGGTTGTTCATAGCAAAATGTGTGTCTAGCCCCATAAATCAAAAGAGAAGAAAATGTTCATATGTCTCTCTTTAAATTGAAATCACTATATTTCACAGTCTAAATATTTCTAACTTGAGTTTATGATTTATYGCCTGCGGTCTCCTACTCATCCACAAAGAAGCAGAGAATTTAGAAGTTATGGCAGGAAAACTTTTCAGAAAGAAATATCTTTCTTTTAATGAGAATATGCTTAAAATAAGTGAAAAAAGAGTACAGAAAAATCAATGCAAAAAAAATTATTTCTATGTAGGAAGTGTTATAAAATACTCCTAGAGGCATCAGCAGGTCTAGTATCCCCATAAATATGTTTTCCATAATCAGCCAGTATTTAATTAACACCCAGAAACTGCCTGACAGAATCTAAATGGAATCTTTAAGACACTTAATTTAGAAAGTGTGGCTGAAATGTATTGGAGGTGGTTCTCCTGGCCTGGCCATCCATTTGTTTCTCTCCCACAGATGCAAAAGCTTCATCTCATGGGCAGCTTGTATGATTTTGGGAAACCTGAAAAGCTACAATTCACTTTCAAAGTGGATCTATTTAATTCATTCTCCTCTTTCTTTCAATTACAGCCCCTTCCCTGAGGAAAGGAAACCAAAGAGAACCTGTTAGCTGGGGCTGAAACAAGGAATCAGAAAGCAAGTAGGTAAAAAATGGTATTTCCTAAAAACTGCTTTAGGAATAATTAATAAAACTGCACAGCTCTTGTTACATCAGGCATACGAATTATTTTCAGAGTAGTCCTCACTCTCCTTGCTAATTTCTGTTCATATTCATTTTGACATGTATGTCTTCAACTGCCTTTGTATCAGCTAAGCTTTTTCTTTGATCTCTTTACTAGCAGGTGTCCTTGGAAATGTATTTTTATTAAAAAACATGCCCTGGAAAATGTTCTATTGTAAAATCAGTCCTGGTGTGGCAATCACTGCCTCACAGTTTTCAGAGCAAGGGTTAAAGCATGGTACTTCTGTTGAAGACTGCGAGAGATTTGCTAGCATTTTCTGGAGGAAGAAGGAGAAGGGTTCAATTTGTCTGCAGAGCCTTACCAAATCCCACTAAAAATCCACCTTGCCAAAGATACTGTCTCTCAGAGTGGGTAAAACCAAACATGAAGGAAAAAGTGCAACCAGAGGGCAAGCATACCTCTCCCCAATCTCACAGCCTCCAGAGATGGACATTTCAAAGATTTTTAATTCACGGGTGCCATCTTTGTCTTTCACAGGCCATGAARGATTTTTTTCTTTTTTTSCCATTAATTTGTGCAGGCATACCTGTGGGTTTTGTCATTTTCAAGTAAGTACAAATGACCTGGAAAAATCTTGCATTTCTTCCTSGATTCTCACTGCCTCTTCCAAGTTTTCACCTGAGTGAGACACTTCAGACAACTCAGACCTTTCTCCAGTACTTTGTGATTTTGACTGCTGCGGAAAGCCCTCRTTTTAGATGGGCAGGGAAGGGAGGAGGGAGTAGATCTTGCAGAAATTATGAACACTGGAGAAACGCAGCTCCTGGTTTTATGTGGAGGGCCCCTGCAGCACAGTTAGCAAAGGGAATAGGAATGCCAGCTGACATGCATGCAGAAGGGTCCCTAAATAGAAGGCTTTTCAGAGCTCCCCCCTAGGCTGCGATAGCTCTTTACTAAAAAGGCACTGCAAAAATGTTGGTGAACTGAGGAGTCCCCGCACTCCAGGACAGTGGGCTTGATTCCCTGACACACTAACGTGGTGCGGCTGGAGTTACCCTTCCCAGAGCAACACGGGTACTCCAGCATAGGGGTTGACACAAGTCGGAAGAGAATCAGGGCCAGCCTCTTCCAAGCCCTGTTTCTCTCATTATTTTACCCCCATGTTAGCAGACATTCTTGGCACTAGAAAAAATCTTGCTCTAGTGGGCATTTGAAATTCTGGGTGCTTTTCATATTGAAACTTTGGCTGATGTCCCATCTCATCTTCAATTTCCATTGCACACAACCTGTGTATTAAAGTGCCTCTGCAGCTCCAAAACAGATGAGCTACCAAGATCATGTAAGACAGAACAACACGGCCTCAACAGATCTCCAGAACACGTTTGAATCTTTGGTAAAGGTCCCGAGTAGCTCCTAAAGGTGCCTGGGCTTTTACGCACCATTTCAACGTAGAGGTTACTCTCCTCGCATAAAACTGTCTGGATGCCCTGCCACAGTACCGTCACAGATGTCATCTCTCAAAAGCTGCAGCTGTTCACTGGTGGCTGAGCTGTTTYCAGGCAGCTGTGCTCAGCCTATTGTTTCCACTGCAGACAAGGGATGTTTGCAAATGTGTTCGAATTTCCCCAGCCAYAGTGGATGTATCTATGCTAGATTTTTAACTGATTGTAATGGACACAAGATAATTTACGCATTATAAAGGTTGGTCTACAATGAAGAATGATTGTTTCTAGGCTTTGGAGTAAGGGTTTGAGAAACAGCCATTTCTTTTTTGTGAAACAGAGGCATTCAATCCCATTCACAAAATGGCTACAAATAAGAAACCAGTGTCAGCTGAAAGAAAATTATCTAAGGGAAACTCATACTGGCCACGTGTGCTTTTTCACTTTTTTTGGCAGCAGGATATGAGACACACCGCTCCAAGCTCAGAGCATCTCCCTGCCACTGGAAGCAAAGTCAAGCCTAATCTCAGCCTGGGGGCTCAGTTTGTCTGCAGAGCTTAGAATCATAGAATCATTAAGGTTGGAAAAGACCTCTAAGATCATCAAGTCCAACTGTCAACCCAACACCACCATGCCCACTAAACCATGTCCTGAAGTGCCACATCTACACATTTTTTGAATGCCTCCAGTGATGGTGACTCCACCACTTCCCTGGGCAGCCTGTTCCAATGCTTGACAACACTTTCAGTGAAGAAATTTTTCCTAACGTCCAATCTAAACCTACCCTGGCACAACTTGAGGCCATTTCCTCTCGTCCTATCGCTTGTTACTTGGGAGAAGAGACCAACACCCGCCTCTCTACAGCCTCCTTTCAGGTAGCTGTAGAGAGCGATAAGGTCTCCCCTCAGCCTCCTCTTCTCCAGGCTAAACAMCCCCAGCTCCCTCAGCCGCTCCTCATCAGACCTGTGCTCCAGACCCTTCACCAGCCTCGTCGCCCTTCTCTGGACACGCTCCAGCACCTCAATGTCCTTGTAGTGAGGGGCCCAAAACTGMACACAGTATTCGAGGTGCGGCCTCACCAGTGCCRAGTACAGGGGCACMATCACCTCCCTGCTCCTGCTGGCCACACYRTTYCTGACACAGGCCAGGATGCCRTTGGCCTTCTTGGCCACCTGGGCACATGCCGGCTCATTTAAGCCAGCCATCGACCAGCACCCCCAGGTCCTTTCCCGCCGGGCAGCTTTCCAGCCACTCTTCCCCAAGCCTGGAGCGYTGTCTGGGGTTGTTGTGACCCAAGTGCAGGACCCTGTTCTTGTTCACATACTTAGCAAAGCATAACATAACACAGGCTAAATGTCCAAACCAAACTGTTCACAAGGAACCTTTCATACTTAGGGACAGAAGGGGAAAGTACTTACACAGCAGCATTCAGACCAAGGATACAAARGTGATATGGCAATTTTGAATACTGGGCATTTACTATTACTTTGGGAGCTAGGACTTCAACTCTTTCCAGTCCGCTTTCTCAGCAGTCTTGCATCACTTGAACAGATAGGGGCATTAGCAGAAACCATACTCTCACTGTGGTCTAGCCATTCACAAAAAGACGACATTTTTAGGCAGTGAAAGAACCCAGAAGAATGGCTCAGAAAGTGTTCCTAGAAAGATTCTGCAAGACAAGGGTCAGTACACTTAGATACACTGAGGTGAAAACACGGTGTGCCCAAGGCCATGAAAGGGTCGGTGAGTTCCTGTGTCACTCAGTGATGAAGGTACTCAGCATCTGCCAGCGGTGGGTCCAAATACCCTGTCTAAAGGACAAACAAAAAGCTGTAGTCCCAAAGGTGCCAAGATCACAGTGGTATGATAGAAAATGCAACTTCATCATTAATTAATTCAGTTCTGCAGAGCACTCCAAGATTCTTACATAAAAGGTACCAAATAAATCCAAAGCATTATTAACAAATTCAGTCTTTTTACAAATTAATTAATTTGTGATATTTCCTTAATGAGAAATATTATCTAATGAAACTAACACACTACATCAAACAGATGCATACTATTCAACAGCTAATCCAACAAGAGAGAGTGATAGGAAAATGTCTTTAGGGTTTAACAGAGGAATAGCAAACAAACAGGCAATCACATATGTTTCATTTCATTTAATATCTGGTATCTGTGTGTGAATAAACATTTCATATCGCACCTTTTGATGGCTGCCACAACAATATTTCAAAGAGATAGCTACTTCTTCACAAGAAAGTGGAAGTTGCTCTTCTGTGAGAAAAGATAGATGAAAGACAGCTTTGCAATGTRGTTCCAGCAGACCCAGCAGACCTTTTGAACTGTTAGGATTTATATGTCATTAAATAATTAACTCARCGATGCATGAGAGAAAGTAATGCGACTCTCTGTAAAAGACCTCAATTAATTGCTTTCATTTCAGCAGACACTGAGTCTTCATGATGAGATATAAGTGAGGTGAACTTTATTTCAGAGATTGTCTGATAAATGCAGTCATAAAAAAAGTGAAAAATGACTCGTTCAGATAAGGCTTTTGTTTGCTGGAATGTTTTTTGTGCTGCAGTGTCTTTGGCTTAAATTAACTGACATAATCAGATGCCAAAAAAAATGCTAGGAGCCTTGCCCTTGTGCTACTCCATTCGCTTTGTACTGTTCTCTCTCCCCATGAATTGCAGGGACAGTAAGAGGCATATCAAGGCATGTCTGAACCATGGATTTTTAATTAATTTATCTGCTGCCTTTTATCTTTCAGTATTCACAAGCTGGTATAAGCAATTTGGTTTAAACTGTCTGCCGCATTCTGCCACCTCCCTTGGGATTATCCTGTAGTCTAATAGGATATAATTCCTGATAGTGTAAACCTCCCTGTGCTTTATTTAATCCCACTAGTTTTATTCAGTCTTTACTGCATCACCCGTAAACCCCTTCCTATCTTGGTACCCACCGCCTTTCACAGGCTGGTCCTGCAGAGACTGGAAGGAGGAACTGGAAGGCTCAAGTCTTAGACTCAATCCCCAGGGCATCCCACCATAATAAATTAAGTAGTTGGACAAGCCATTGAGCAGAAACAGAGAACAGTCCACAACCTACTCTCTGAGCCGGCCTCTTACAAGCCTAGGGCCAGCTCCGAGGTCAGGCAAATGTGATTTCAGCTAGATTTAGAGTAAGGCTCGCTCTTGTTCTTCCAGCCTGTTGCAGATTTGGTGAGTGGGGAGAGAACCACTAATGGTAAAAAAAGGCAGCAGTGGAATATCCACTCRCTTAGGTTTCTAGTCAAAGGTCTCCAGCTAGAAGGGAGCATTTCTCATCCCAGATATTAACATGGGTGGAACTGAAGTCACTTAACAGAATCAATTTCCAGCCATGCAATTTGTGTGCCAGTGACCATGCTCTTACCTGAGCCTATGGTGAGATAACCTGCACTTAACCCTGAGGAAGACTAAGATTATATGATCCAGATGGGTCTATTTTAGCCAGGTTGCTGCTTCACTATTTAAAAGGTCACAAAAAAAAAAAAAAAAAAGGGCTAATCTGGTGCCATCTGCTCAGGATGAGGTGGGAGGAATTCTGCCAGCATCTTATGTTCACCCCTGCCCGCTGGGTTCACACGGGTATCCATTCCCACTTAATTACATGCTGTCACATTTACTGCTGTTGCCTTTGAACTGGCACCCRAAGGCTGGAGAGTGGCTGGAGAGAAATGCTCTTCTGTCTTCRGCAGATGGCACAGCCTTGGCCAGCAGGAGACAAGTTGTGGTGAGTGTTGAATGGATGCTCTCTGCCCTGTTTCCAGCAGTTCCCTGCTGAGAGGATCAGGCTGTCTGGGAAGCTGGAGTTCTCACCACTGGGAAGACTGTTCTCCAGTACAATCCCAAAACAAATAGCTTCCCAATTTGTGTGAGGAAGCAAAGCAGGCTACTACCAGGTCTGTACTGTTGTTTCTGCTGGGGATGGAGCAGTAAGAAGAGAGGCAGAGAAAAGCTGATCCTGCGAGATTTCTGCACACAAACAGGAAGGAGACACCAGTGTCAGCCTACTGCTCCCAGACTGGAGGCGGCTGTCTTCAAGCCACGGTCAGGAGGAGAAGACACATGCCTTGGATCAGGATGACAATTTCAGAGCTGGATGTCACTGTGTGGGATATCATTCAACTGAGGTGGGAGGATACACACAGTAGCATGAAAAGACGAATGCTCTGGTTGGTCTTCAGAGCTCAGATTTTTCAGCTGTCCCCAACTCCGCAAAAGGAGGCAGGTCCTGACCTTCTAGGAAGCGTGTATTRCCAAGCATAGTTTATTTTCTCACCTTGGCCACTTTACACCTGCTCTGCTAGTAGGYAGCACTGTCAGGTCAGGAATAATTAAGTCATACTGTGACTACTAGATAGTCATTGCTCACTTTCCACAGTCTTTGTTTCTGCTGTAAAGCTAGCTACTTGCGAAGACAAAAATCACCTTGATCATGACAGTGAAAGAAAAGGGTGCATCTAATGGGCTCCTAATTGGGTGGGATTGACAAGCAGTTGAGGTTCTCCCTGCTTGAGGCTTTGGAAACCAAAAGGAACGGACTCTCCATGCAGCCAGTGACATCAGCTGTGGTCTTCACGTGGGCTGCCTGGAATGAGCTTCATCAATGTTTTCCTTGGTATAATCCATCATCCCTTCAACAATGCATTTCTGACAGTTAATTAGACTCCACAGAGTGGAATAAGTAGTGTCGTGTTTGGAATTATAATCCATTACTGAAAAACAGATCGTATGAGGCRTATCACCAGCCGGAGCTCTTGGACATCTTAAGTAGTTTTTATTCCAAAAGCTTCGTAAACTGTGTTTAGTAAACAATTCTGCAGCATATTTGCAAATGGCTTCATTACAAAGAGGAGTCAGGAATCAGAGGCCACCTGTTCATTAGCAAAACCCAAAATAAATAAACAAATACATAAATAAATTCAGCCCCTCTGAACAAAGATTAAGCCCAAGTGTCATTAACTACCCTGGATCACACTCAGCACATTAGAGATGAAATCCTTGTCCAGCTGATGCCTGGACAAAGTGGCAAAGTTCCTGCTGATTTCAGTGGGGCCAGGACTTGACGTGAGAAGTCAGTTACATGGACTAGACTGCAAGGAAGATGTAAAATGCTGCAGTGGTGACCTGCTTCATCTGGATTACTTGGGACATCTGTTTTTTGGAAAGGTGCTGTTATTTACTAGGTAAGCAGAACAAAACCAGGAATTTGGTAGTGGCTTCTAAGCACAACTGTGATAAAAATGATCACACTGAAWAACATTAATAATAATGAGATTGGATTCATAATATTAGTGACTTGGCTAGGTTAGGAAATCCTAAGCCAGGAKAGCTCCTGTGGAAGCATAGCAAGGAAAGTAATGTTAAAATGGAGGACAGAACTGGCTCTGTGATGAATGGTATGAGGCAGGAGAGATGTTCTTCCAGAAGTACTTTGCCTGCAAGTGCTCAGGTGTCCRCTTGCTTCAGACATGCAACAGTGCTGCTACCTTGAGGCCCCTGAGCACAAGCACACGGTTTTGACAGCCGGCAATCAGATGAAGTGTGACAGGCAGAGTATCAAGTTTAAACAGACCTAGACCACCGCTTTCCACACCTGGCATCATTTCCCTCTGTCTTCTCACTCTTAACTGGTTTTTAATTTACTGCTTATCTAGGCAGCATTTGAAAGATGTCCCAGAACTCTCTGGACGCAAATAATCAGTTGAACATGACCGTGAATCTTCTATTTGGAAAGCTCATTCAGCCATCTGGAAGTATCCTCATCTCCAGATGTTAAAAGGAGAGCCAGTGCCTTCACCTTCTTACCCAGCTGGTCTCTTACAACTCTGCCCACATATCATTCGTGCTGAACAGAAAACACAGGGGAGGCTGCCTCAGGAGGACAGTGCCAGGGCTACTGCTGAGCATCCTTGGTTTTATCAAGCCACAGGTGTGGCTCTGCCTAGTAGTTACAGCAGCTGCCAAGGACACACAGCTCCTACTTGCAGTGTTGAATTTAAGTTGTCATGAGTCACTTAGAAGAACAAGGGCTCCCAAAGATCAGCTGCATGAAGATCAGATGAGTGATCCCCATGTCTTTTTGTGGGCCAAGCCTAAAATGATTTTAAACTACGGTCGTTTTCTTCTTCAAAGAAATCCGTTCCCTGAGGCAGAGATGCTCCACCTGTGAATGCAGGCCATATATCAGAGAGAGACAATTTTCTGGGCAAAAAGCCTGCTTCTGATGTCCCTCTTCCTAAACGGTCCCTCAGGTGTCAGAGTAAATGATCTGTCATGGTGAACCACAGTCTTCCCTCCTGCCGCATAATGAGCGTGTGTTTGTTTAGATGAGCAAGTAGCGGCAGCCACCCCCAGCAGCCTTTTTTTGCAAAGTGCTCCTTGAATCCAAACAGGGAGCAGGATGAAGGCTTTTTGACTGCACATGGATAGTTTAGCTGATCTGCACACCCAGAGAGAATCTGGCACCGCTGGGATACATCAAATCTTCTCTGTGTGCACACATCATGTATATTGCTTATGCAGCTATGGAGACCTTTGGTGTACATTCCTCTCCTGCCGTTCAAAGATGATCTGAGAGCTGACCAGCCAGTTGCCCACTGAGCAATTCGCTGAGAAACTGGGGAGCGTTGGCAGAAGGCTAAAAACCGCAGCTTGTTAAAGAAAAACTAGCAAAGCAAAAAAGGGCACATTTTAATTTTTTTTTTGTTGTTGTTGCAACAGATTCAGTGGCTAATTCTCATTTCTTTTTAATGTGAATTGTTATCACCAGAAAGTCACAAAGAACCTGGGTTCTGCATTTATACTTACCTTATTTTTTACAACAAAATTTTTTGTAATGGCATGGGCCACAGAAGCTGACACCAAGTGTCTGCATAAGCTGAGCTATTCTGGAAACCTTAAATGAGACTGCACCTTTAATTTTGAATCCGATTCTTTTTTTCCTTCTATTATGCTCAACTTCTAGACATTTTTATAACAATGCAAGCTGTAGCGCAAGCAGTAGAGAAAAAAGTTATCAGAATTGGAGCAGAAGATGAGATACACAGCTCTCAACACTACTAATGGTTATTCATTGATTATTTTGGACGTAAATTGTATTGATTATGTTAATGAGAAAGACCAGTGACAAGTGACAAGCCCAGTGATAGGCAAGCCTCCCAGGCCAGCATTTGTATGTCTGCATGCTATTTGCAAAGCACTGCTGGAATTCATACAGTTATGAACTGATGCAGTTTCCATCCCTGAATATCCCAGTGCATGTGGACCACTAATGAGAGTGCTTAATCAGATAGAGCTGCGCATTTCACACATGGAAAAACTGAGGCAGAGGAAGACCTGCTTTGTCCAAGAACAAACACTAAGGAAGTCTCTGGCAGAGCCAAAACTGAACTCAGATTTTACAAGAGATTTTACAAACTGAACTCAGATTTTACAACTCCCTAGCCAAGGCCTGTTACAAAAAGAGCATCTTTCATCAATACTGAATGCCTCCAATCGCATTGTTTTTGTGCTGGGGGAAACCAATTTTCCAGCGTAACCTTTGTCAATAGTGAATTGATGAGGGGCTGATACTGGAAAAGTTAYGAACTTCTTTTGCCAATCTCTATTGTGGTTCCTGGGAAAATAGATCAGCAATTTTTCATAGGGATGTTCTGAGGACAGATACATGAAAGACTGTAAGATGCTCAGATACAAACGTATAAGATAGCAAATGAAAGCCAAAGCGTAATTAGAATTCCACAGCAAATATTACCAGTACTGTATTTCTTGTGTATTTTTCTGCTGCACCAAGGATACCTGATAATTCTCTTGAAGCCCTAGCTCTTGCATTCATGTCTAACTGTGAATTTCAGCTTTCAACTTCTCACCACCAACATATTAGAAAGAAGGGGTTTTTAGCATCTGCTATCACATTTTAAGCACAAGAGAAGAAAGACCTGTAGCTTTGTCTTTACAATGCTGGTAAATACKTTGTGCCTGTTTCACTTACCAGAAGGTTACACAACATTAGGGCAGAATGAAAATGTCATGCCAGGCAGAGAGACAACTGTGGCTTCTGTACAAATTCTTTCCACACTATAAATATAGATCTTCCCCCATAATTGCAACACAATCTCGATCTGCCTGTGGTGATAAAGGAAAAAAAAAAAATCTGTTTAATTTAATTAGAGTCCATTTGAAAACCTAGTAGCATGAAATAATTTGATATACAGAAATAACCCTCACCAGCTACAGACACCATTTCATTGTGTCTTATCTTGGGGTAACAGTAACACTTACATTTCAGACCTTAAACAGTATAAACAGTGTGACAAGAGATAGCCCTAAGAACATATAAAATGACGTCAGAATATTAATACTTATTCAGCTCCCTGTTCTCTGTCAGGCAAAGATGCTAAAAATGCTGTTAGAGTAACATTCACCCTTGAGGAAATTTACAGCTAATTCATGCCCATCCACTCAGCAGCAGCTACCTTCCCTCCCAGTCTAAGCATCTCCCACTAAAGGCTCCTTTTCTTGTGGGTAAGACCATTGCTGGCATAAGGGGGCAATGCGATATGAAGAATGCCTTAAAATTATTTGTGAGGTATAACGTTAAAACACCTTTTGATTCATACTACAGCAGGTCATTACTAGAGGTACAAAAATGTAGGACTGAATCAAAAGTCTATGGACAAGCTGGCAAAACAAAAAAAAGCTCATTATTTTTTTGACAAAAATCTTGAGGGGAAAATACTGCCCCCCAAACTTCCTTTGAATACTTTTTTCATTTGTTTGCTTACTGCTTTGCTTATTTTGGTCTAATGAAAATTGAAAACCCTGAAGAGAACAAAGTTGCTGCAAACCAAAATATTATCTGCTATTCAAAAATGAGCTTTTCTTTGTTTTTACTAACATATTTGGCTTCCAGTACCATTTTCTACTTTTGGAAAGCAGAGAAACAAATAACATAACAAATAACAAATAACAATAACCATACATTCTTCTATTGCTTTGGCATTTTTTCTTCCAGAAGTGAACAGTACAAAAGAAAACACAACCTTTCTTTGAAGGTAGGAGGGAGCCAGCTGATTATCTAGGATGATCTGTTGTATATCACAGATATTACATTTACCATGATATACATGACATTTACCTCTACTAAGTCCAGTAATTTCAGCTAAATTAAAGCACTTCTGTCTCCTATGGCTAAACTATGGTTTCCCACAGCAAAGAGTTCTGCAGATCTTTTAATTTGACTACTTCTAGTAATGTAAAGCTRGGCAACCCCCTCCCACACTTCTTACCTTTCAAAAGGAGCAAAACCTGTTTCTGTGTGACACCAGAACTAAAGGTATAGAAGCATGCTTTCATGGAYGTGGGTATGTGAGAGACTATTTATATATGTGCAAGATAAAGCTATAGGAACCTTCTCAACTATAAGGCAGATATCCACACAAGCTAAATCTATAAAAACAGCTTGTGAGTGCATTTCTGTATACAGGTATTTGCACGTGTGAGAAAGATACAGAACCTAAAGCTATAAAACACTGCCTCTGTGTGTGAGGAAAAGACAAGGGAAGGRGGGGTTAAATCTATAAAAAATACCTCATGTGAGTAAGAGAGAGGGATAGAGAGTTTCAGAAGTAAAAACACAAACCTTTCTTCTGTATGTCATAGGAGAGATYTGGAAATTAGCAGCCTCTGAGACAGGTGAATTGTCTCTCCTCCTTACTTTCTGTTCCCAACATTTTAGTGTGTAGATCACTTCAGTGAAATCTAAGATGTTTTTCCTCTTAGGGATATTTTCCTCTCATAGCATTATGGTATTAGAAAATCACTGATTTCCAAACATGGTCTAATCTGCAGGGACATTGGGAGCGTGCAGTTTAGAGCCCTGCGTGGCAGACATACATTGACAAGCACACTGGCAAGGGACTGAGATTTTCCTTTTGCAAAGGTTTCATGTAACACTTGTGATCTAAGGTCCATTCTCACACGTACYCGTAACTGTTTTTCTAAATGTGCTCTGAACAACCACAAGAAACCCCCTTCCCCCAAGCAGCCAGACTCTCCCTATCTATTAGCCAACAGTGAATAAAAAGGGGCACAAACATGGCTGAACTGAACATCTGTACTGAGTCTGAACAAAAGCTTGCAAATGCTGTTTATGAAATACCGAGCCATCTCCTGCCACTGCCTGCCAATGTGGATGGCACTGAGCAAGGGAGAGTTTCAGATAGCTACTCATACATTATTATTAATTATTAGTATTTACACTGTGATTAGCATCTGGCAGTCTTAGCCAGGGAACAGAGATTCCACTATGCYGTCTCCTGCTACAGGTGTTTTTATACCAGTCACAACATACCTGGGGTAAGTCTCTGAAATGCTAAAGTGGATCCACTGTCTTACTGGATATTGCTGATTCCTGGTTTAAAAAGAAAAAAAAAAGCCATCAGAGTCATACACTAGTTCCCCATGGGGAAAAAAAAAAAAACAACAAAACAGAAATTGTATTAATATCTGCAGACCAGACTGGGGGTGACAGGACTGGGTGATCATACAGTTCTTTTTCTGCTCTTGATTTGCAGTGATTCAAACCCTCTCCCAAGGAGATGGTTCAGAAGAAGGTTCAGCTCAGTACCCAGATGAGGATGCAGCACAGAGCACACTAGTGCTATTTATTATTTCTGTTTTGGTAGAGCCCAGAGGCCAGAATCAGCACCAACACAATCAGATCACGACCCGGGGGAGCATAAATGCTTTGCAGCAGTGATGTGGCACAGCTGGCATCAGGTGTGGCACAAGGGCTGAAATGGGACACCAAGGTCCAGCTAAGTGACAGTGCTTATCCCACCTCTCCCCTCTTCTTTCCCAGTCTTCTCAGCCAGCTTCCCAGACCCTTTGGACCACAGGCTCCGGTGCAATTGCAATGCCTCCACACAGTCTGCAAACATGACTTATCCCTCCCCGCCTCCTGTCAAGTTGCATCTACATAAACCTGCATTTGTCTCTGACAATAGCCCAGTTTTCTCTCTTTATTTATCTACCTGTCGACTCATTTTACAATCTCTCTCTGGACAGCCACAGAGCAAGAGACAGAACCAGCTGCTCTGGCATGCACTGAATGCCAACTAGCTTGGTGGAGTGTGCAAGCGTCCTCATGCAGTGGAAAGGTCCTTTTGTAAACATGCCTTGTGATCAAAGGGCTGATGCTTGCTAATATTTTCAATATTAATAATCTCCCAGCTGCCTCACTCCATTCTGTGGCTCCCTATTTACCTATCCTTTATAGTTCACAGAAAGSCAGAGCTTAAAACAGTAAGCTAGTTGAAAGAAAGGAAGGTTGTTTAAAACAGGAATTCACATGAAGAACAAACCATATTGACGTTCCACAGAAATGCATCAAATATGTATAAAATCTTYGTATTGTCATATACTGTGCCTGGCACAGACTGAGAGGCATCTAAAGATACGTGCACACATGCATACAAAAATAATATATATTCACATCCACACTCCTTCAAAATCCATSTACTGCATATGTTCATGTGCCACACCTCCTTTCCTATCCCCTATACAGATATATATGGAATCAGAGAATGAAAACATGAGTGTGTTTCATCAATCAAACAGAAAAATTACTGCCAAAAATAAATGCACATGCAAGCTACTCCCAAAAGACGACATGTAGTTGGCTATTTTGTTTGATGGTTTGTATGTTTGCGAAAGAGTAGCAAGAAGTCTAAGGAGGCCAAGAGAGAAGCTATGCAGAGGCAGAATTAGCAGCAGTAGCACAGCTCTGAAAGACAGTGAAGGGAGAATATTTGGGCCAAGTGCTGGCTGAGAGACCCGAAGATGCAAGGAAAGGAGATATTTTCTGTTGTTTGACTCCTGCTGTGCTCTATGAAGCAGGACGTGCTACGTTCTTAGTCAATCAACAGGACGGCATCAAAGACCCCTGATTCCATTGCCAGTCTCTCCTCCTAATAGATGTCCTTTTGCTCAAGGAGAAAGCTTTAATAAAAGCTGGTTATAAACTATGCATACACTAGGAAAATGTCATCTGTCACTGAAATACAGCCAGTACTGGCATGGCAAGCAGTAGACCTTAGAGCAGCACACTGCCAGACAACCAAGCAGTTTGGCAGAGACTGTAAACCATACCACATCTGTCTGAAACTGCAGSATTGATTTAAAGTGAGTGGAAGGAATCCAGCCAGCCGGCAGCAAACGCACTGAGGTGAGCCGCCTCTCGAGTGAGAGTCTGCTGGGCTCCGCGCTSCCCGCAGGCTGCAGCCAAGCCAGTGCTTTAACTCACGGGCAGGAGGAGCCTTTCGGCAAGCGCAGCATCCGCTAGTGGAAAACCATGGTGCTCGTTCGGGTGTCCTTCCACACAGGACTTGCCTGCGGAGTCACTGGGTTTCCTGAGCCCAAGTGCCCATGCTTAGGCTGTCCCAGCTGCCACTTTGTAGAGCTGCGTAACTGGGAGCTGTTCAGACAAACGATGTCTCCRCGCCGTCAGCCACTTCAGCTAGGCCTGCAGCAAGGCGCTCCAAATGCCGTACAGTCTGTTTACACGTACTCTAATTTAGGAGGCTGCTGGCAATTCCGTGCAGTTTTGCAAAAGTACCGTATTTTGAGTCTGTCATTTTTATCCCTTTGAAATGTATAAAATAAAGCACATAAATAAAACATGTAACATCTATAAAATTTGATATAATTTTATTACATTCTGGAGACAAAATGCRGCCTACTGCACAGGTACCTGCTTGGGGAGTCAAAGCTATTGGAAACAAGGTCCATTTTTGATCCATTAGAGCCTGACAATGTCACAAAAACAGGACTAATACTGACTTGCCAGCAAGGGTAMAAATTTATCACTACAAATATTTTGCTTTCCTTCTTTCTGGTACTTAAGGGCTTTCTAAACTCAAAGGTCAGAGAGAAACTACTGAGAGGAATCACAATCAGAGAAAATGTTTCCAAAGGGGGAGAATCTTTCTGTAGGAAACACATGCCCAGACTGACAAGAAATAATACCCATGGCTTTATATCATCCCAGGACCTTGCTATGTGCTAGCTGGAAAAATGCACTCCATTTTCAGATCCCATTTTAGTAGCTGCATTTCCTAGCATAATCCACTGAGAATTTCAGGCTATCTAAATGCCTGGTTTATCACCACATTCCTAATATATGCAAAGCACAGTGATTTTATCTATYGCTAGAATATTGCATTGTATTGCTAGAACTGCACTTTAGAAGCCTGCTTACAGAGGTTAGGATTTCACTTCCTTCCTTCCCTGCACAAATAAATATCAGCATTTAAATGCAGTAGGTGTCACGTCAGGACATTAGGACCAGGATTTTAATTCCTGATACATGAGGACGTGGGCATTTCAGAAAGGAACCCAAAAGCTTCTTCTTCTTGGCCTCTTAGATACAAGAAGACCGCAGACAATCGGGCACCAGGACTGTGATTCACGCTCTCAGTCCTTCAATACTGGGGGTCACAGACCGACAGTCACGTTAAGTTTCACAGAACCGGCAAAGCTCTGGTCAGCAGTCCTTGATCTATCCCCTCTGCTAAAGACAAGGCTGGAGGAACTCAGAATTGTCTTGCCCAAGCAAGAAATCCCTGCAGCTCCCCAGCATCCTGCCCTCAACACCAGCACACATTCATCAGCTGCTCCCGGTATTCACAGGACATTTTTTCTGGTTTAGCAGAGGCTGTTCATTAAGAATCCCCATTGCACTTATTGGTGAAAAATCTTCTTCCAGGACTGGCAGATGGGGAGGGAGGAGAGGTGTAGTGTGAAATCCAAACACCTGCTCACTGTTCTTCACCCATGCTGTGCTCACAAGACAGACCCCATGGAGGGAGAGAAGGAGAGGATGCTGTTGACAGCAGTTTACTCCAAGACATTTAAAGCACAGAAAAGCAGGGGAGCTTGCTTGGGAACGAATGTAGTGGGATTTTTTTTCTTCAGATGAGTTTAGTCCTGGTGAAAGGCCTCTGACTAACAGCCCAGGGTCTGAAAGGTGATAAATCTGCAGAATTGTACAGAAAAGGCAGAGCTAGCATCTCCCTGGCCCTCACAGAGCTCCCTCTGCAGGTGAAAGAGGAGCCAAGCTCTTTTTGTATAGCATTTTTCATATATGGAAAACGTTGCGTAAATCCTCAGTGACCAAGTGCACAGAGGCACATTTACCGGGAGGAAGAAAGGGAGCTGCAGCCCTGTGCATACTCATCTTTCACCGTGGCATGTGCTCGCTGCGCCGTACACAGCAGGCACCAAAGAAAACCCTCCTAACAAATCTACCTTGCAACGGCATCTTGCGATGAATATGTGCGAACTTGTGAATACATAAAATAAAGTAGTGGGGGAGGGGAGTGAGGAAAGGGCATCACATTTATGATGAATATAGGTAAATTATTACTTTTTTCAAATGCATAATTAAGCTGTGGAATTCACCACCAGATAAAATAGAGACCAAGAGGATTTTAAAAAGAACTAATATAAATACCGAGCTTGGCCACAGCTGCTATAAAAGATAAAGAAAAGCATTAGAGGAAAGATCCCTCTTTGCAGCCGAGCACATGCCAGCCATTTAGAAAGGACGGAGGATTAGCTAGACACTTCCACTGGACTYGGGTAGCACTCCTTATGCTTCTGTTTGCTACTATACCCACTCCTTCCCCAGCGCCTATGCTGGGTGATGCTAATAAGGAWCCTGATTAGCATTCAAAGACCAGTTGTGCCAATTAGGCCCCGGTACACACTGGGGCTGGGTCCAAGCACTCATGCTGCTTCTCCGGCTGCCAAGTGCCTCGTGGCCATGCTATGGAGCACAGCCACAGCGTCCCCTTCCATTAAGAGAGAGCAGAGGACGTGCTCCTGCTGCYGGCTAGGGCAGCAAGCCGGTGCAGAAGGGCTGGGGGACACAGCTCTGCCCCATTTGATATAGGCTGGATCCTTGGCAAGCTGGCAGGGTTTGACCTGTGCATCAGAGCATGACTAGCCTCTGATGAGGYACCATGTCGTCTTCACAGAACAAAAGAGCTGCCGGTAGATGTGTCTGTRCTGTTTTACGGGCCTCTAGGGCACTGCTGGATGCTGCCAAGTCCTGGTCAGGCTCTGAGAGGCATAGCCCTGCAGGAAGATGAAATCCCTTTGCAGTTCACAGAGCAGGAGCATAGCAGGAGTTAGAAAGGCAGCTTGGTAACCATATTTTGTGGCCTGCCAGGCTGCTTGTGGTAGAGGCTTAGACGACTCCTGACAATGAGGCAGCCACCGTCTGCTTAGGACCTGGACAGAACTGCAATCTTTGCAGCCAGCTAGTGATAAAAGTCTTCTTGGCTTGCCAGATAGTGCTGGTGGGACCAGGGCATGAAAGGAGGAGGGACAGAAGGTAGAGAGTTCTCTAAATCAGCTATAAATTATAGCAGATGCAAATCTTTGGTGATATGGAACAGAATTTCTCATTTCCAAAGGAAGGAAAGGAGACCTCATTCTTCCCGAATGACTGGAGGGTGGRCAAGGAGGGACATGGCTGCTGGTAGCAATACTCTTTTTTTCTCTGCCCTGGCACTCGGCAATCATAGGGATGTGTCAAGGAGTGGAAAATGAGAAGTGCCGCCTTCAAGGGGCAGGTGAGGACATCTTTGTATGTGCCAAGGCCAGTAGACCCTGCTGGATTCCTCAGCTCTTTCCTGACTCTCGAATATCAAATGGAGTGACTATCAGACAGAGTGGTCATACCACAAAGCAACAGAGAAGGTCTGTGATGGAGCAGAGAAACAGAATAAACAACAGGTATACTTCCTTGATATTTCATTYTGATTGCACAAAATGAGTAGAACAAAATGTGTACTATGATCATCAGTTTATTTTTCTTTTCAAATCTTCTTTCAGCCTTCTTTCAGGAGGCAAACAATTAGTCCTTTGCACAGAACTAGTATCAGAAAATTATAGATCCCTGTCCTTCTTGGGTGAATAAAATATGTCCTGAAATAGCTACAGTCTCATAGCTATGGCTCATAGCTATCAAGAATGCCGGTCAGGGTTAAATCTCTCTTTCTTTTCAATTATTTTGTCATAAATTAAAAACCAAATGACAATAAATCATGCTATAAAAATTAAAATGTCATTTGCTTTTATCAGAACTAAAATTAAGCCATACACACACTGAAGATATAACAAAGAAGGAGAGGGAAAGAGTAAGAAAAGGATAACTGATTTTTCTTATATTTTGGTGCAGTTGAGATGAGTCACGAGGTCTGCATCTGGAACTGGGTCACAGGACTTTTTCAGAYTTAATGTTCTGGTCTAGACAATTAAAGAGAGGCCCAAACCGAGACTCCTTAGCAGAGACTGAGTCTGACTGAGAGCAGTTCTCAAGACTTTCTCTGAATCACCTTAGCACCCTGGAAGAAAGGCACTACAAAGCTGCCTCTAAAGTTTCCAGTTCTGTAAGGCTCTGGGAACTTTGCATATAGTTTTTTAGAATCTGSTTGCGTTTAGGCAATTGATAAAATTTATTGCAACAATAAAAACTGAATTTAAAAGACTGAACTTTTTACTCTGTCCTTCCTCTCTTCAAATTGAAGTGTGACGCCTGTCTCTGACCTTTTCACGCCATTCCCATTCTGTCTTCGAGCAAAGCTGAAGCTGACTGCATGCATTTGGGTACATGTATATGTGAAACGTTGACAACGAAACTACACATCTTCTTCTACATAAAACTTAGATAAGTCAGACCATAAAGACCATGAACTTCTGGGCTCAGTCCAGGACTAAGCTGCACTTATGACAGTGTTATCAAACCTAAAAGAAAGTGGGGGTTAGTCCAGGGCTACAGCATTACAGCAGCAGCAAGTTTGACATGGCAGATTTTCTCCTTGCAGTGTAAATATCGAATGATGCTCCTTTCCAAGAGCACAAAAGACGACAATGACAGACGATGTTAAGCAAGCTTTAGGCTGGCCAGCGCTCCTCTTCAATTGTTTTATTCAATAATCTTCCCTCCTCCCACATTCTAAAGTCTGCAGGAGAAAGAGCTATTTCAACTTTAAAGAGAGCATGAAATGGTATTTACATTTTCACAAGGCATTAACCTTGAATCACAGGACATCCCATTGCCTGAAGGAGGTGGTGTATTCGGTGAGAGGAAAGAGGGAAAACAAATTGCATCTGCTTGCTCAAAGGCCAAAAGTAGCCAGAGATACGGCTGCTCATTAACTCCAACAACAGCTAAGGCATCGAAATAGACCTGAGCTGCTTGAATTCTCTGTCTGGCTCTGCTCTGTAYGGTAATATTGGGAGAAAGAATTATGAAAATATAATGGGAAAGCAATGAAATATGACCAAAGTCTTGTAATGATGAAATATAATTACTCATAATGAAGAAGAGGCAGAAGGAAAAAAAAATCTTGTGAAACAAAAATAAGAGACATGACGAGTAAGAGAAGGAAGTGGGGAGTGAAGGAGAAGAGAAAGGAAGCAGCAGCTGGAAAGGACTTTTAGTTTTTCCACTCAGCGTTTTAAAACCAAAAAGCAATTACTGCCAGRCTGGCGTTGCCTTTCTGCACATTAATTCCCTATTATGAATAAAATTAATGAGTTTAACAAACTCCTTGTCCTCGTAAAGTTGTGCTCTTCATTATTGGTGTTAATAATCCGCCAGGGACTCTGACTCCAAAGCTCAGTACCATGTCCTGATTTTTTAAAGTTTAAAAAAAGAAAACAGAGATAAGGTGGGGAAGAAGATTTCAAGAAATGGGAAATTACAATGTGGCTTGACCCAGGCTGATGCACTGCAGACTGTATGTCATTCTTTATTCAGTGGCCTATGTGGTAAAACAGCAGTCTGACCCCCTGAGGAACATACTTCTACTTTTGCCCCAGGGGGAACCATGCAAGAACCAAGCCCAAACCACTCCAAGTGTTACATGGCAGATTTAGAGTGCTTGAAGTGTAGGCAGACCAGCAATATCTTGATGTCTCATCTCTGCCTTTCATTTGGAAACAAACATATCAGGGAGGGGACACGTACATAGTACATAATTTAAATGGCATACAGGTGGCTGTGGAGAGAAACCTCCTCCAGCTACAGAAAAGCCTACAAGGCTTTGCACAGTGGCAGATGGTGCCGATTGCTCACTATTGCCATGTGGGATCTCGGTCTTGCAATAAGAGATTGAGAGCTGCTTGATTACTACAGCCTGAGACCTGAAGCTCGCCAGGCAGAGTGCAGAATCCCGTGTCCCAGTGCTGGGACTGTGAGAAGCCGCAGAGGAAAGAATGCCAGTTACTGAGGAGGTTGAACTAGGGCTGTGCCACTTTAAAGCTGTGGAATTTCTTCCCAAAAGGCCAGATGGCTGGAATATGGAAATTTCTGCAATGGCAAGTGAAAAACCCTCACCTATCTACCTGAATTCACTGGCTGAAACAGTGGAAACCTGGCTGAGATGGCAGAAACTCGCAAAACAAGACCTGCAAAACTTGCTATGAGATTTATACTGATACCACACTGGGAGGGCCCTGCATCTGCAGAGGAAGCTCCRCTAGCAGGCTGGCATCCATGCCAGAACGCCTTTTCCAAAAGATGGCCTTTCTACAGACCAGCTGGAGAAGTTTAAGACRTCGTCTCCCTACCTCACGGCACTGTTACTGCCCTTCTGTCAGAAGATACCGTCCCTGCAGCTCAGCAGACAGATTGCTTCTTGAGAGCATTCCTTGATACACTTCAGTCATAATCGGTCAGCTTAGCTCAAATGGCATAAATGATATGTTTGCACTAACCTGGCTGAATCTGAAGGAAGCAGCTTACAGAGCACTCATGTGAAACATTCCTCCCACAGACAGGCAGACAGTAATCTTTGGTAGAGATATGGGTTGCAAATAGCTGGGACAGGGCTGCAGCGTTCAAACCTACAGAGCTCTGCAAAATAAACATGCCCATAGGCTTACCAGCATGAGGCCCTTCGCATCAGACATTTGAGGAACAACTAACAACTGTAGGGTCCTACAATACGTATGTTTTAACTTGCAGACTCCTGTCCAAAACTTAGGCAGGCTGCAGATCTAAACAGTCCAAGCTGGTATAGCTGCGTACACTGAATATGGACTGGGTTGTCTAAACATCCTCAGCCAAATTTACAAGAGTTTTAAGTCAGTTYTAATGTTATCAGCATGGCATTGTCCTTAAATTTTCTGTCCTCAACACGTAGGTGTTTACTTCTGTGAAGTGAACAAACATAGCACAGATCCTTCACGGATCACAGCACAGAAACACATTTTCTTTTCAAAGCCTTCTGGGCAGAGGACTCCCTATATAAAAAGCCAGAGTTCATCAGGCAGTGGCAGCTTTAAGTCACCTTCTTTGTCCTCTCTGCACATTAGAATTTAAAACCTACAATAAAAAGGCTGAAAGGGGAACTTTAATAAAAACATGTTTAAATCTATTTGAGATTTCAATTGATTCAGCCTCCTGCACAGCAGCTAATGTTTATACTGCACTTTCTGCACAGATTTAAACACCATCAATGCCCTCACACACTTCTTTTCTTTTAAACAAATTGTCTTCTTTCCTCAGCTCTGTTATTTCCTAATGTTATGAAAATTTCACAGCCTCTCTCTCTCTTACTAAATGACCAGGGCAGGACTTGGATCTCCTGAAGCTGATGGTCTTTGCCAGAGGGTGAGTGTAAAAGAGATTAGAATCRAATTCAGATGCCAGACTCCCAACTGTCACCTGCTCCAAGCTAGAGATAACCAGGTCCCAGTCCTGTATAAATCCAGATTGGCACTGACTGGTAATGGCATGAACTGAGTTTGGTGAGGCTCAATCCCAGTGTGAACAGACAGGTTTCTATACCAAGAAATGCCCACTTCAGGTGGCACTAACTCAACTCCACTGGTTTCTGCTGACCAGAAATGGGAGCCATTTCTCAGCTGCAGAGGCCAGAGGGGGAGGTTTGAGGCATCGTGATGGTACARGGTGTGGAGTGAGAATTTGCTCAATTTGTTCCCCTCCTGCAGAGGATTCCAACTGCTATGACTGCCGCACTAGCACCTTTCATCAGCTCTGATCTATTTATGAAAGTGTTTAAAGCACACAAAGACTAAATTTCCATTCACTGCAGACACCTCTTTGCTGGAAAATGTCTTTTCTTTCTCTCTTGGGTAAGGAGAGAGTTCAAGGAGCCATCAAACAAGAAGCAAGATGAGAGCTGGGTCTCATCTGTAGAAAATCACTATTCAAAATATAGTGACCAGGAACGCGCTACTATACCCAGGCAAACATACTCAAGACAAAAGAAGTCACATGTCAGCTGCTGCAGAGGGTGACTTATGTATTGCTTGTTCTCATTTATAGTCCTTCTCTATAGGTAACTAAGAGATAGCAAGTATTATTGCTCAAAATGCACCAGCTACCAAAGTATCCATTTAGAGGTTTGGCTGCACAGGAGAGGAAAAGTAAATGAGTTGTAATCCCACAAGCAAAGCATGCAGGAAGAGGAATAAGTAAGCTTCACRTAAGCAGAACGCTCTTGTTCTCTTYCATTTCCAAAAGTCAAATGCTGCTTTTATTCTTTAAAAAGCCATAAACCGCCAACCGCTAGGACGCAATGAGCTTTTAGTAAATCCTGGGTTTCAGACAGGATACCAGAAGTGGGCTTTTTCTACTACATAGAGATCACCAGTGCTAAAATTAAAAGAACCTATCAGATTGAGAAAGGGAAAAAAGCCCCCAACCTTAAATACTACCTTTAATGGTCAAGTTCCAAGTTCTAGCATGCAAACGTTAGACAATTTCAGAACCAAGCTTACCCAGCCGTGTTTAGTTCAGCTCTCTGCAGATGCATTATGATCAGTTAGCCACTAGAGTGTCCCRCCATATCTTATCTCTGTGATGCCATCCTCATCCCAAGCTGATTCTATCCTCGTCCAGTAGATACGGTGCCCCGCAACTGAGCAGCTACTCAGGGTTTTGTTTTATCTTCAAAGCTCTTTGTGTGGCCCTAAGTCTTGTTTGCAGCTTGCTTTTCAAGCCCTGCTGTGCAYGCAGAACTGTTCACTTCCTCCCGATCTCTTCTGAAGTGCTTATCTATACACATCCACATAAACATGAGTGGATTTGTATTTATAAAACTGAGATCRTGTTCATGTGGAAGGTTACTATCCCTGCTTTACACTGTGTTCAAAGCAGGAGGGAGGACAAAGTTGAAATACAGATGATCTAATGTTTAAATTCTCCTTTAATTTTGTAGTCTGCTTTGAGACRCTCAGCACTTAGTCCTATTCCGCAAATGCTTGCCCGAAATGTGCTTATGCCCCGTTATTCTGAAATGAATCTAACGGAAATACGAAATTCAATGAAATTTGCATGTTTGTCTTCCCTAGGTACAACTCAAAATCTCTAATGATGATAAATAAATACATAAGATTCTGCTGTGCTCATCAGGAGAGTTTTGAAACATTGCAAACTAAAGCAAAATGTAACTCTATTCCCTTGAAATCATTTCTATCCTTRGTAGCTCTCATTTCACCCAATCTAAGACAGTGAAAGTTTAGAGAAGAAAAATCCTGTACTTCTGAGAAGAACCTGAGTTTGGAAAATAGGGACTTCAATTAAAATTAAAATGTTGAAGGAGGTGTAGACCACAGGTGCTGTCCCTGTGAACAGCCCTAGTGCTTTGTCCTGGTTTTTTTTTGTAACATGGCCAACTCCTCGATGAGGGATGTTGTAGCTGTCAGTGCGTGGCTCTGTGCCGTGCCCAAGGAGCTGGGTACAGCAGGACAAGCTCCTGCACAGCGTCTAACCTGGTATCAGAAATATATGAACGTGGCCTGGGGGCTTTCCATCRTGCTGAAGACAGCCAGGCAGCTCCTCTGGAGCTGGATGGTAAAGCGCACACTGATGCCTGCATCTTTCACTGACTGGATTTCAAAACTTGCGGTAAAGAACTAGAATCTGCATAGCTTTCTGACTCCAAAATTTCTTTGGAGGCCTGATTCTCTTTTGCCCTGTAGCTTCTTTACACTTAAGGGGGCTGAGATTTGGTCTAACTGTAATTTACTGCAATTTTAAACCCTATTACCCCCTCAGCATGGTGCTGTATAAATGCAGTGCAGGGCCTTTAATTTTCTAGASAAAGGTATTATTTGAGTTCCTTTCATAGCCTAATTATTACTTAGCAAATATCATGTTGTGGTGAGTATGGATAATTCTCAGATAATACCTAATTATATGGCTAATACTTATAATGATGGGAAAGCCTCAAATATTCAGRGTCCAGATATTTTAGACTATCCCAGAACCCCAGATATTTCCAAGCACTTGTAAATGGAGCTAGGATTTATGGGTTTTTTACTATTTCTAGCATGTGAAACAGCTCTTGCTCCAATATCTCAGACTGGTCACTGGAATTTGGATTCACATGTAGGTATRGACTGCTTTGAACTTCTGAGTGACCTGACATAGCTCTAAACCTGATTAACTCACCAGATAGCCTGAGTCTGTGGATAACTTATATGATTGAACAGGCAGACCTTTCAGGGAATATACTTTTAGGGGAAAATGGTCTGTGCTAAATGGAGAAAAAGGTTTGACTCAACTGAAATTTCTAATTTGCAAAAACATATGATGGGACAGATAGGGCATGGAGAGGAGAAAGGGTTGCAGGGAAGAAGTTAGTTCTGTTTCTCTCAACCCCTGCGAATTCGTAACTGTTCTTTGCTGCAAGCGCTTCCCTGCACTGCTGTGATCTGCAGCATGCCGAATTCCTGCGCACAGAACAGGACCAATCAGATACACAAACTGTGTTTCCCGTGCGCTGGCGCAGAGCTAAGCTCCGACCTTCATAATTCACAAAGTTAGTTCATTAAACCACCCGTGACATCTTGGGCAGCCCCAAATGAAGTTTAGTCTTATCAGGTAACAAACAAGCTCTTGGCCTCCTGGACTTGAATCTATGAGTCAATACCTCTCCCAGCTGAGACTGTAGACATAATGATTAATTCACTGCTGGCTGCCTGGGTAAATGGCGAAATAAATACAGAAGAAATGGTGCCTAGACAATCAGATACTGCAATCTGGAAAGACATAGAAATGCAGAGATACATGGAGAACGGGAGATAGACAGGCATAAGATTGTAAGAACTGTTTTGAATGGGTCAGAGCAAAAGCCTTGCTGGATCACAGCCCCGACAAAGACAAGTAGCAAGTGTTTAAGGAAGAACAGAATATGTTCAGAGCAGTTCCAGAACTCCCTTCAAATTCTGGCAATCATAGGCAGACTGCAGTTAGATCATTGTATTTTATTGTTACTAGCAAACCTGTATTTTGTGAACCATCTCGTGAAGACAAAGAAAGGCACAAGGCCAAAGCCTTGGTGACTGTTCTTACCACCTCCCGGTGTTGCCTTGTGTAAGTGTCGGGGGGATGCCATCATCTATCTGGGGCATTGTGGGGAAGGTGGAAGGGCTTGAGAACCTCGCTTGTGGGGTGGTTGCAACATGCAATTTGTAGCTGGGAAGCCTGGGTTCCACTGGCAGCACCACCTTTGACTCAAGCAAGTCGCTATCTCTTAGCCTTGATTTACCCCTGTAAAATGAGTTTAACAGACTACTTCATGAAGTAGTCTCAATTAATTAGCATTTGTAAAACTGCTCTGAGATTCCCAGATGAAAGGCTGGCCTGGAATGGCAAATTGCTAATGATAATTAATAGTTATTCATGATCTCTTTACAGAATTCCAAATTATTTTCTGAGGGGAAGAAAGTAGGGATGGAGGCTCTCAAGACAGAGATCACTAAAAAACCCCACAACAGCTATACCTCCCTGCCTGCCCTGCCTCCTTCCCCAGCATTAATAGGAAGAACTGACACCTCTTATGAGCAGAGGAAATGGAAGGTAATAAAGGCCCCAGGTGCTCCTGTATTCACTACACGTTCTTCCTCTGGCACACAACGTAGCTGGGGAAGGGTAGGAAGGGGGAGTGAGACAGCAGGAGTGGATGAACAGGGGTGTTACATTTCTCTCTCAAATAGATGCAAAGGCAGCCCTAATTAAACAGATGTTCTTAATAATACTCTGACAACTGTCCCTGCTTTAATTTGCTTCAGAGTAAAGATTAATACAACAATGCAACAATACTTTACAAGGGGAGAAAAGGGAGCTGAGCTAATAAAAGGCAGTAGCTTACATGGTATATTATTGCTTTGCTTTCTGCTTGTCTAGCGAATATTTACCTCCTCTGGGAGCAGTTTTCATATTTATTTGATGGCTCCTCCAAGCTAAAGCTGACTTCGTGGTGCATTGCAAAAGGATTAATGCCAGGGCCAAGAGGTGTGCTGGGTGCACAGACACATCAGGGGTCTCCATGGTGATTCTCCAGTCGGAGGAAAGATCCCAGTGGCGCTGAAGTTAGCAGCACTATTAACCACAAGCCGTGGTAGCAGAGAATGAATTCCAGGCTCATGTAACAGGAAAATTCTGAAGCAGGGGCAGACGAGCCACAGAAGATAGGAGATTGCGTTTGGGCTGATCCTCGGACCAAAGGAGGAGTTTCTCTGTGCTGCATAGTGTCAGTGTCATAGGCTACACGAAAAGAGCAGAAACAGAGAGCCCAGGCAAGCAGGCCACAGAGAATACCATTCCTGAACTCTTGGGACAGAGTCAGGACTTCTGTGCAGCTACTTTCATCTCACCTATATGTGCTGGATTAGTTCAAAATGAGAATAGCTGTACTTTTCCACCTACTTTCCTTTATGCAGGAGGCCAATAGCCACAAGATAAGACTGTCACATCGCCTCTTCTGATCATCCTGAGTAGGAACTCCTACCCCAGTCGATACCGAGTCTCCAACATCACATCTTAGCCGTAACATGCAGTGTGACATAATCCTGGAGCATGATATTAAACATATACTCCCAAGTTCCTCTTCATTTTGATTATAACTCTGGGTAGGCTTATTAAATAATAAAACAATTCTTGGCTGAGCAATATCCACTTTTGCCCAGTTTGAATTTCACAGAATTTAGCAGCAAGAAACCAAGCTCTCTCAGGTGGGAGAGCTGTCTTTAGTATCCATAGGTGAGCCTGTACCTTTTTTTGGTTCAGGTCATTCAAAAAGGGACCTTTCCACAAACAGGAACGGACTACAACTGTTCGCTTTTGAAAATAAATTCATGCCTGAATATGATGCTTCATACCTAACAATATAGCACCTCCTAATATTATGTGTGGGCCAACAAACAAGCCCTAAGAAAAGAGAGGGAGAGCACCCCTGGATGAATTGTCATCCATATCCAGGCGCTCCTCAGCACAATAAATAGGTTATTATGAGGGACCGTGGCTTTGCTACCCTGTGCCTGAACTGAAATAGCCTGCAGAAATGATTTGGCACCTCTGCAAATAATGTCTGTCACTGCTGCGTGTGCTCTTCAATGTCAGCTGCTTTCTCAAGCTGTTTTCCTCTGTCTGAAAGGCACCCTGCTTGCAGATCTCTTCCTGGCAGCTTTATGCTGGGCATAGCCTGGGGTGGGGCTTAGCTTGAGTTTAGCTGTGACCCCGGGCTACAGCTCTACATCTCCCAAATCATACATGAGCAAAAGCACATGAAAATCTGTGTGTCACAGAGCTTGACTCTGACACTTCGTCCCTCAGTTTGCCAAGTGGATGTACAAATTATCTTGTTCCAGCAAGAAACAAACACAAATGGGAAACAGCTGGCTTGTGGATCACCTCATTAAATTTTCCACCCCAAATCTCTTCCTTCCCAACAGCTAGGAGAATAACTGTGCTAAACACTGGAGGCACTGGGAACACACGCGTGCTGTCTGGCAGAGTGAGAAGCTGAGAGAGAAGGAGAGAGACAGAGAGGGGGCAGAAGCAGAGAGCAAGGAAGACATCAAGGGAGCAGAGACATAAGGTGAAGTGGGAGAAAGAGAAAAGGAGGGATCTATGGCATTGGAAAGAAGGAAGGAAGAAAAAAGCTCAGTCCATGGAATATAAGTTACCTACCGTTCGACTATTCTTTAAATATTTTAAAGCTCTATTTGTTATGCAATTTGTGAAGCTGCTTACGATAATTAAGTCCTTAGACAATAAGGGGGAAAGCTAAAGAAAAGAGCAGAAGCTGGCAGCTACGTACATTGCCCTTTGTTGGAATTAATGAGGCTTGTTTACTTTCTGGCTGTTTACAGCTTTCTGAAGTGTCAGATGCCACCCAGACTGTCTTGGCAAAAAAGCCTTCCCCCCACATCCATCCCCTATACCTGAGTGTCTTCATCCCTCTCCTGACTTTTCACACCAACCCCCTATCCGCTGATGGACCTTTGAATGTAGTCTCAAATCATTTTTCACACTGGGGACTGCAATTCTCACGAATGGACTCATTATTAGAGGTAACACATCATTACGGCTGTAGCGTTCCTGGAGTTGTTACACTTAATGGAGTTAGTAGCACACAAACAATCACCATCGCTGAAATGACTGTGTACAGGACAAAGCTCGTCAGACCTTTGCAGCTAAGAGGTTCCCTTGGTCTCTGCTCTCAAGCAGGGACAAAGTTGTGCATGTCTGTTGGAATTACCATGGCTAAATTGATGGATGCTCCAGGCTTGGACTGACCTGGTCTTGTTCTTGGCAATTACATTGCRTTGCTCTGGGCTCCCCATCCATCCAAGAACTATTCCCAACACACCCCACCAGCAACATCTTTCTGCTGCTGCTCCAGTTGCCCCTTTCTTTCGTATCCTTCTGTCGCAGCTCAGCTCTAGTGTCCTGGGTACAGTGAAGAAGAGGAGCTTGTCAAGCAACCATCCTAAGCCCATATGCCCCAGGCACACCTCAGCCCTGGTGACAGAACAAGAATTAATACAGCTTTGCAGGGGCAGGCTGAATTATTTAGTTGCCCCATAAATCAGTTGGCTGGAGTGGTCTCTGCACAGCAACAACACTGGCCATTGCTCATTATTCTTCTCCTTGCTAGGGCTGCCAAAGAGGCTCTCAAAGGTTAATGACGGAAAGTCAATGCCCCTTCGCATTCACAGATGCTTTGTTTTCTGCTTCCAATCATCCCTCTCCATTGCTGCAGCTAAGCTGATTCAAAGCTTGCAGAAAGACAGGCCCTGGGGGTGGCTGAATCACGGCCTCCCACGCTCACCAGTAGCCCAGACCTCTCAGTCAACGCTGGGAACAGATCTCTGCTTTCTACACTGGGCCCAGCCTTTCAGCCTCAATGGGTGGGAAGGCCTGAACTAGCTCCTCATCCCTTTTTTAGCAACCATTTTGACACTCTAACTCCTATTTCCCTCCAGATATTTGTTGTATTTCTCTATGTGGGCTGACTCATTTCATACATCTTCTCCTGCTTGTGTCCTATCAGAGGTAGCACGGCCCTTGGTACAAATGCGCTCAGCTCCACGGGCACCCCTGTCAGCCTTCCCTGTCCCTGTGAGCAGTGATGCTCAGAGTGCCCCTGCAACGTCCCTAGCCCGCGCTGCGGCACGTTACATATGAAACGAGGTTTCACGTTAACAACCTGGCTTAGTGTTCCAGCAGAGAAAAAGCATGCACAAACCTGCTGTATCTCCTTCCCTTTCCAGGGCACAGGTAAACCTCATAAACTAATGGAAAGCCCTAAAAATATGCAGCCACGGTGCTCTAACTCTACAGCAGATCTGTCCCTGACTATGACTGTTGAGTGGTAATGAATAGTTGTGTCTCTAGGTTATTCAAGGGCCTCAAAGGGTTTTACAGGGATAAATAAATCCCGTTCTTTTAATTCCAGAAAGATGTCCCCAGATACACACTGCCACACTGGGCTGTTTCTCTTATACTGTCTGTGCTGTTTCTCTTATATTGTCTGTGCTGTCCATATGCAAGTCCCTTCCAGCATCTCCAGGTGTGGGATCACAATGGAGAATGTGAAATTCACTCAACATCTTTAAATTATATTGAGTTACTGCAGGGTCTAACAGAGTTCTGCAAAGCACTGGTTCTAACTCAACATTATTCAATTAGTCCATTTTGCTGATTACCATCTGGGTCACTGTTGTCAGGGTTACAGCTGGCTCTGTATTCACCCATAGATCATATCTGAAAATACACCTGGGGATATGGGAATATTAAAAAATAACAGACCTTCAATGTAACAGGATTTCAAAACATTCCCACAGCTGCTTTACTCATCCTAGAGTGAAGTTCAGTTCATTAATTTTGTCCATCTCAAGTAAAGTAAAAATAAAAACATGTTTTCATGTGATCTCTGCACTCATAGTGGATGTGTGATGCAGAGGAGGGTGGCCTGGATAACATTACCTGTCATATGGTGTGTGTATTATGCACTGGTGTTCACACAAATCTAATGATTTCAAGGGATTGTGTATGCTTGTGCAAGACAGACAATGTCTGAGGGCTTGTGAGAGTTTGATTGTGGAAGTATGAGATCCAGAGCACATATGGATGAAAGTGACTGTGTTTGTGCTATAACTGTGTGCAAACATGCACAAGAAAGGAAGGAAAGTATGAATATTTGTATTTTGAATGTTACTGCTTGTAAACTTGGGATTGTGTGATTGGCTGCATCTACAAGCAAGAAAGCATGTGCCCACAAYAGCCTGTGTGTTGGAGAGATTTAACCCGCATGATTCTGTTTGTAAGATCGTAAAAATGCATGTAAGTGCAAAGAGATGGGACAAGAGAGAGAGTGAATTGGCTCATACCAATTTGGGATTGTGTGATTGCATGCCCAGGTGTCACGGTGTGTGTGTGACTGTGCATTTGCTAAGTAGCAGCTAAAGGAGGTCAGTTTGGGACAAGCCAGTTGCAAAAATAGGATCATCAGGAGGCCAGAGCTTCAGGTGACATGAGCACCAGCACCACTTGCAGTTCAAGCCCAAATAAGCCCATGTCACAGAAGTACAAAGGGTTTGCAGCTGAGCCCTGGCTTGCATTCTCTGCAGCCTGTGGTCACACGGAGTGCGTGCAGCAGTCATGTARGCACTGATTGTGGTATACTCCAGAGAGAGAGTGAACTTCCAGACAAGTCATTTGTTCTCTAAAAAGGCTAAATCCTTATTTCCGCCGAGATGTACCACTGGCCTGAAGTTCCCAAGGTCTAAGCAAAGCCATCAGTCACAGTCAACTGGGCCTGGACTGCCGGAAAGAGGCAGGCCATATCTTTCAGAGACAAGTAGGTACATCGGGAGGAACTGCTGACCTGGTGGAAAGGCAATTGCTCTAAACAAATGCATAATGGAAAGATGTAAACTGGCCGCTATTTCACTTTCAAGGAGAGGACAAGCCAGCTATTTACTGCCCTAAGAGAGAACCTCCTTCTTCACTGTCTGTAGATGCATGAGCCAAAGACCATAATTGGAGGTACAGCAGGAATAATAAATGCAAATTAGGTGGCATTTCCCCAAACATTCAGTGCTGCCTGTGTTTTGGAACTGATTTACCCTACAACAGAACTGGACAAACACTGAGCATGTATGAACTATCCCATCAATTAATTGCTCTTGTATCCTTCTTCCCTGGCTGTTCAGGGAAGCTTACACCCCAGACGAAATTGGCCCTGTGCATTTAATGTACAGGGTCAAGATAAAATTCCAACTGATGTGAAAGTCCAACCTTTGCATCGTGACTGGTGCCACCGGKCACCAGCCCATGGCATAAATGAGAATGACCCAGAGGCACTCCAGTAGCCAGTAATACTTTGAGGAGGAATCTCAAGGATGTGCCCCTGCAGGGCCATGGATGGGGTGATACAGATAATTATGCCAGCGGCATGTGCTTCTGGGAACCTGTCTGCAAATGGATAATCCAGTTTCCCAACTGCTTTGTGCCACAGAAGTGGCATAAATTGCTAGGGACGGCCCAGAGCTTAGCCCAGTTTCCACGTGATCTCTCTCCTATATGAAAACTGAAATCACTTTATCCACCACTGAAATGCAGCAAATTCCACCTCGGGTGGAATATGACAGCTATTTAAGGATGATGCTACACAGTCTGAGATAGGAAGTGAAAGGAACTGTAACTTGTGCAAATCCARGGGGAACGCAGATAGGAAGAATATTAGTCTGCAAATGGGAAGGCGTCCCAGATCACTAGTACTCAAACATTCAGTTTTACATCCAACAAATGGCAGCGACCGATACCACCCTCTGTGACCATACTCCTTTGCCAACGACCTGATTAGAGGTACTTAATACACTGATGTTCTTGTTGAACAATACCCTTTCTAGCAGCAGGGTAGCATTTTTTTGGAGAAGTCCCACCCTAAATACTGATCAAACTCAACCTGCTTAGCTCGATAACAGCAGCTCCATTAAAAATCTGTCTCATGCACCGATTTTGCCTTTTTCTATCCCCCGTCATGAGCTCATCAGTAAACAGCTAAGCAGAAACTTGATTAAAAATGTGAAAAAAGATTTTCTCCTCTACAGGAAGATTTAATGCAGAGCTGTTTTAAGCTCCTTCCCACAATAGGTTTTCACAACTTGTTGCTTGAAATCACTCACACAGAAGGCTGTCTATCTAAACACAAACTGTGCTGCCCAGTCCAATTTCGGTTCCTCCCACTAATACATCAACTTATCTCAGCATTCCAGCATCTTTTCAATGGTTTTAATACCTGGCAAAGATTTATGCAGAGGTGACTCACGGTCAAATATCAACAACCAATTTACAAGCAACRTTTCAAAGAGATTCTTGGAGGAGGCAGAGGTGTCAGTTTATGGCATGAGTGTTTGATTACTACCCTCTCAACATAGCCCCTTCAAACCAAAAGACAATTACTAGATGTAGAACTGAAAGCAGAATAGCTCAAGTGGTTGGAATCAGCAAAAATCTACTGGTCACAAAAATCTATACTAACATAGAGTTAGAGAACTAATTCCTCTCTCTGTGTGCACAAACATCCTCTCAGGAGGGCACCTAATGCATTTATTTTGTTTTTTTCAATACTGCTGTCAAAGCCTCTTCACTCACTTGCTGTTCTGACCATGTATGACTAACGTACAGCATCTTTGGGAGCCTTCAGGACTCTTTTTATCAGATCTCTGTACCAAACATGCTCTATCTGACCATCGAATTTAATGAAACTTGCTGGAATGAAATCTTTCTAAGACCAGCATTCTAAGGGTTGACATTGTCTTGATAATGATAAAAGAAATCATGTACATATTGGGTTTTCTYTTCTCCTTTGAAATGTAATCCTGGGGCTGTGTGTAAAGAAGTAATTGTATTTGAAAAAGAGAAATGGGACCATGTAAAGTCAAGCTTTGAGAAGCTCTCAGCACAGGCAGAGAAGATTTGAACTGGAGTCTGAGGCACAGAAAAGGATTGACAGTGAGAGACAGAAGACTGAAGGTGAACTGGAGAAMGAGTCACATAGGTCACTGGAATAGCATCGTAGACAGAGAGATGAAAGAATGAGAGAAAAAAACATATTAGAGAGATGTATGCATTCATCTATGTACACGTATTTCTACGTATTTACCTACCCACACTTCRTCTTGTTTTTATACGCCCATCTGTCTCTATGACCAAACTGCTTCCCGATTCTTTCTCTTCTAGCCTCCTGCTTCTTTCTACACCTTCCTCTCTTTCTAAACTTGYTTTTCCAGTGCATCTCTGCTTCCACTGAAAAGTGTTTCTCCCTCCTCTCATCCATTCAATCCATCACAAGCCACATTTACAGCTATCTGGACACAATGAAATTCCAGTTCCCTGGTACATAAATAATCACTTCTTTTCATGTAATCTCAGGATTATTCATTTCAAAGGGAGGGAAGTAAATTTAATGAATTTTTATAAATGCTGATATTTTAAAAATAAATGAACGGAGTGCAACAGGGCTTTATTAAAATACAAAGAGATTAGCAAGGTCTCATTCCCTTCAATTATTAACAATGTACTTGTTCTCCAGAAAAGTACCCATGAAAATTTAAAACAGATGAAAACGGCTGTTCACTTAAAACTGCTCAGTTAATCTGTGAGAAATGTTTTCTTCAAAGGCATTAAATGAATACTGCAAGGTTTGATATGCGATAATCCATCATTCATGTGGCACAAACATGGAGATCGATAAAATGTTGTGTCAAGAGGAGAGGTAAACATGGCATCTTTGGAGGATTTCTGCACAGAAGGCTTGTTTCAATTCATGGGATGTCCAAAATCAATATTAAGTCATAGATTTTACAAACTGGATGCCTTTTTGTTTTTTCATTTATAACTCTGCAGTCTCAGCTCACATTCAGAGGCTGAAATGGCATGAGTTGAAAGGAGAAAACTGTGTCTCAAAAGCTTTGGTATAAATTTTCGTCAGAGGCAAGGAGATAGTTTTTGGCATTGAGTTTGGGAATGACCAAATCACTGGGGTATTAGGATAACCACTACATAGTCAGCCGGAAGGAAATTTGGATGTGGATTATAGGTCATACTGGATTTCTCTCCAAAAACAAGCTCAAAGTAAGATTAAAAGGTCTGGCCTAGGCCACAGTAAGAATGGGAATCCATCTAGGAAACGCGCGTCTGGATCTGTCTGTGGCAGCCGAATGCAGACCTTTGGGTCAGGCGTTTCCTTGCAAGCTACAAGCAGTATTAGCAGGACTGTGCACCTGCCTGAACCTGGTTGGTTTAGAGCTTGAACTCCAACTTGAACAGCCTTGTTTTTATTGCTTTCATTGTCTACATTAGAGTAGGGTCAAAAGACAGCCATCTGACACCAAGGCCATCAGAGCATATGGATGTTGGTTTTGTTCTGAGAAAAAACAAAAGAAGGCCAAAACAGGGAAAAGAGAGGAAATTTAGTATAAAAGGAAAGTGTTTTGCACATGGTGCCCATTGTACGAGTTAAGCTTTGAGTACAAGGGGTTCTTTTACCCAGCGTGATTATTCTTGAGGCCATGCATAAGGTTCATTCCTGTTTTTATTTGAACAAAAGAATTCTTGTAAAAGACTGTTTACTTATGATGCACGGTGTAAATGCACAATACTCAGAAAAGACGTGGCTAGGAACTGGTGCAAGCCCACAGGCCCACAGGCCCAGAGGGTAGAATTAGATGGATACATTCACTGGGTTTCTCACCCCCTTCCTCTTCACTTCCTTTCTATTTTCTGCAATTACTGTGCTTTCCAAGGTGAGATTAGGCAAGAACAAGGCTGCTGATCTAAGCACACAGATTAGTTTTATCTCTTAAGGATAAGGCTACTCAGCTCATGATAGCCTGTTATCTGTATTCATAACRAGCAGAGATGTAATGGAGAATCACCAGACTGCAGTGAGTAGCCAAAGTGAATTGTAAGCAGCTTCTGTGTCTCTTTGTTTAGCTTGCTCTATGGTCTGATTACCAGAGCGGGCAAAGAGACGCCAAGTAACACCCGTTACTGCAAGGACACAAAGCCACAGGTTTGAGCCACTGCGGCCGGGGGCAGATGCAGTTGGCCTCAGCTAGTCTAAGCCTAGGAAAAGAAGAATGAAACAGTGAGGAAACAGTCATTCTTTATTTAAATAAAAAGACTGGTAACAAAGAGTACTTGAAATATGGACAAGCTACCACAAGGTAAGATGCAAGAAAAGACCATGTCTGTTCATATCTTTATGGAGCTAATGATGGAAACAATAACTGTTATGTCAAACTGGCTTGAAGCAGAGGGAACCAAGAAAGTAGATGATAATAAAAATTGTTTTGTTTCTTTCTGGGTTAGCCTGRACAGACCTGCATTGTAGTGTGTCCTGGTTCCGGCTGGGACAGAGTTAACTTTCTTCCCAGTAGCTGGGTGAAACAGGGGTCTTGGTAATCTGACCTTCCACATCCTGCTTAAGCATTACACAGCTCTTTTTACCTCATTTAATGGAATAATTCCTTCCTGGTGCATAAGAGCCCAGACACATGGTTTAAGTGCAAAAGCTAGGGAATTATTTGCAGGGAAGGAGCAGATTCTTCTGCAGTTTCTCTGATCCAGTATTGAAACTGCTACCATGGCTCAAAATTGCTCCATGATGGCGTGTAGAGACTGTGAACTGTCTGCTCTCCTACAAATCTGAGCAGAGCAGCAATATGGAGAGAAGCACAGGGCTTTTAAGTGTCTGTAACAGCATCTTTGGTTGATTAGAGAAGTGTTTATGTTAATCATATCTTGTGCTTAATGAACTAACACAAAYTGCATCAAACAGTGACTCTTTTATGTAATATGCTTACCCATGATACAAACCTCCRCAAGAAAAATAAAGCAAAATGACCATCTGAGGCATCCCCTTCCGTCACTTGAATGACAGATCTTGGAAGGTTAAAATTAACACTGTTTCAAAGCTACCAATGAAATACTACAGAGCACTACATGCCTTCTTTTGATGAGGGGAAAGACACAAACATATAGATGAGAAAATTAGAGAAAAATATAGACAAGAACAGTGTAAGCAATGTAAGAATACCCATGTTATCAGCTTTTCTTCATGCACACAGTGAATCCTAGCTCTAGTGAGTGTCTTACCTTGTAAAGAGGCAGCTTCATCTAACTAGTGAGTCCTGGGTTTTGTCCTGAGCTTTCATCATTTCTGGTATGTTCATTGCCGATCTATTCCCGGCTCCGTTTCTGACTCACAGCATGAATTTGGATACATTTATTTCATTTTCTCCAGGCCTCAGCTTCCTTTTCAGTAACATTTAACAAGCTGAAATCACTGATATGTGTGTAGTACTTTGAAATTCCTGGATAAAAGTAAGAGACTAGCTTCTGCTATAAAAGATGACCAAATCTGTGAATGAATAAACCTAGGGTCAGATAACATATTGGAAAGATATTTGTAAGAGATAATGGAGCATTTATTTATAGAGCCATCAGAAGGCCAGACCTGTTCTTCTTGTAAATGGAAGCAACAGTCCATTTCTTTGGGCTCTGGGCCAGTTTATACAAAGGCTGACACATTATTAAAAACAGAAAAGGTCTATTTTCCATTTCTCAGGGCAGGCTTTTTCATTGCCATATGCTTCTGCTTCTCTATCTAGCTTTTTTCCCAATGATCTGATATGGTTCTGCAATCTATTACTGTGTTGTTCAGCTGAAGAATCTGATCCTAAAAGGATGAGGGAGAATTTCTCGTGCTTCTTGTTGCCTTTACACAGGCTTTTCTTGTCAATTTTCGCCCTAGCACCTTGGACACTGGTRGCATACCAGKTTTTTTTGCTTGTTTGTTTTTCCTGTAGCAAGGAACAATCTAGTTTTCTGAGACCTGAACAACTGGTCCCCTTTTAAAGCCAGTTCAGTGAAATGTAAGGATCTGTGACCTCCAAGGTCTGACCAGTTGACCTTATTATCCTAAATGAATGCTCAGTGTTTAGAGTAGCTAAGAATCCTTATTCCTCAGTACGCTGCTGTGGATCTGTCTAAAAGCAATTGCCTAAGGACATTCTGGCTCTCATGTGCGCCTCGGGATCAAAAATATCCAGTGGGCAAAGATTATCAATAAACACCAAGCTGCGGTGCTCTGTTAGCTATTTCTTTATCAATTTTTGCCTACTTTTGCTGATGAAATTACATTGGTAAGTAGTAATAAGTCCGTTAGACAAACATGACACTTAATTATCCCCCAGATCTTCTTTGCCTGGGGATGTGAGAATGGCAGGTTGTTACGAGATTTTGCTGTTTTCCCTGGGCTAAATCAATAGCCTTTTGGAAGCGACCTGATGGCTTGGAGGGAGAAGGGGGAGTGCACTGCCTCGCATATCACYGGTTTGTATTTGCTTAGTGACGGAGCACCATCCCTAACTCATGGGTGTATGACAGCCTCACTGCATCAGTTTGGYGACATCAGTGACATGAAAATGCATAGAGCTGTTGATTTTATCTAGGGTCCAAAAGCCCCCATGGAGGACCTTTCCTGAGAACCTAAGCATCCAGCCGCACAGTCAAAAGACCTCAACTGCCAAATAAAACTGGACAAGGGGAAGACGAGTGCTTCCATACTGCATAGTTGCAGGGTGGAGCTGAAAGCACATTCAGGGCTGAGCTACAAAGAAGGAAGGTGCATGAATCCTTTCAGATGGGAATGGAGCAGCACTCGCAAGCAACTTGCTCCTATAGCTTTTGCAGTTTTGCTGAAGTCCTCATAATTTTTCCAGGCGCTTCTGCTGCAGTGCAGCTATTTTAGTCTGGACAATGGCTAAAAAACAGCCTGATGGCAACATACTGAGATCCCTTTGTTTGTTTCAGGGAGGATTTTTTTCCTCGTTATATTCTTATTGAAAAAGAATGATGATGCACAATATTCCTAGATTTAGGGAATCTGTCTGCCAATTCAGTTCAGCCTAAGCCAATCCAATCTACCCATCCATATGCAGAGATATTCAGGAACCCACTTAAGAGCTGGAAAGTGAGAAAGTAGTAATTTTCTGACCTGCAAAGATGTTGCTGTGAACAAGGTTAACGGAAAGAATTCATCTTCACCGAGCAATGTTTCACTCATGGGGTTTTCAAGGTTGGGGACCGGGCTGCCTGGACACTGTATCATTTTTATCATGGCACTTCTTCATTTTTCGTTTTACTGTTAGCACTTGTCTCTTTCCCCTCCCCCTCTTTTAATTTTCAACCTTTTTGTAAATGCTGCTGATTTATTTGGCCTCGCCATACCTCTTCCTCCCCTCCTCTCCATTTAACTCTCCATAGGAAGAATGAATTTAAAGTAGAGGAACCGCTTCTACCCTGGACAGGAGGGTTGTGCAGTCAAAATTGGTTAGTGATTTGGAAGAGCTCAGATGCTATGGTAACACAGACCACAGAGGTATTCAGACAGATACGATAGCTGTCATTTTCTTCTCACTTCCCATTCCATACACCTCCTTCAGCAAGGGCTGCCTTTGAATTTTGATTTCAGGAAACCCCAATTTTAAGTGCACATAGTTTCATATTACTGGTGCGTGTGGGTGGGTTTGTTTGTTACTGTAAGATTGTGTGTCCAAATTACCAGGCATTGCAAATATCATAAGGTTTAATTTTCTTCTAAACAAGCAAAACTGACAATCTGATAAATTTCAATGATTTCCATACGAATGGATGTTCTTCAAAATGAAATCTAGTGGGTAAATTCCATGTAGCCTGGGATTCCACTGGGAGCTCGCTGCACAGCTACCGTATGCATGAACACCTTTCATCCTGTATAAAAAACMCTCACAGACCTTAAATGCTTTTACTGCTTTTTATGTGCACAGGAAGATTATAAGAACGACTGTAAAGAAACTAAAACTTCACTAAAAAAGGAGAGCAGATACATCAAACTATTTGTTCTGAACCCTTGGCTGATTAGAAAGTTTGAACATTTAACCCCTTCCAGTTTTATTAGTCCCTCAACCAAAAGAGATTCTCTGCTGAGGGATGTAATGACTTACTATTTTCTATTCCTAGTCCTTATGCCTCATAGAAGTGTTGGATGTCTGACTGCTCCAAGTGCTCAAAGAGCATTTTGTTGAGCTATCTAATAAAAAACTGAGTTTTTAAAGTTCAGTGAAATTTCAAAGAGGTCTGCAAGGAGAAGAATAACTTTTTTAAAATAACTTACCTTGAATTTCTCAACAAAGAAATTAATCTGCCCACTCACCAGACTTTGCTGGGGACCTTCCCTCAGTTTCCCTCAGACTTTACCTTTGTAAATCTTTTTCATATCAGCTTTGACAATGTTCTCATCCTAGCTGTTACCTGAATCCCTCTGGAAGTTGGATAGCTTTAGAAGCTCGATAGCACCTGAGTTGAAGTCAAATCCCGGTCTCAAAATTCTCCCCACTCTCTGCAATGGATTAACCAAGCTCAGTATAGATCCCTAGCACCCTGTGCTAAGCCTTCTTCTATGTATTTTGGACAAGAGTGAGTTAAAAAAACAGAGCTTAAATTCCAGTCTTGCATGTCTGCCATTGGAGCAGATTCACTGCTTGGGATAATTCCTCTGAATTGAAYAGCACTAACCCAGGGATGAACCTAGTCTACAAGCCATACGATGCTATGCACTGTAAATCCCCCTTCTCATTTCTTGCTCTGGCTCCACAATATTTATTGTCTGGGCTAGTGAAGCAAGGAGCAGTGTCACATGTTCATGACACAAATATGCTGTCAGGGAGCCTTACGTCTGATGGCCTGGTTGACGAGAATGGGGACTCAAATATTAGCAGCTTTTATCTAAAAGGGGAGGGAAAGCTCCATTTCCAGGATAGAAGGCATAATACTGAAATGATCCATCACAGCTGATGTACTCAGATGGTTTTATGAATGAGAGAGACAGGAAATGGATTGCCCAGTTCACCGCATTTAAAGCAACAAAGCTGAGAAGTAAATCCTCATGCTATTGGATCCTGTTTCCTGAACAGGAGATACACCATATCTGCTGCTTGGAAACAAAGAAGTAAAATAAAAATAAAAATTGAGGGTTGTACAAAAGACTTCCTCATATTACTTTAATCATAGTACAGTACACTTCCGATGAACAAGACAAAGACCAAGTAGGTAGATGGACAAAGAAAGAAAGAGTTAATCTTCAATGCCTGAACTAAAACGGAAACTGAACCGACCTCAGCAGAGAGCAAGCACTGGTCAAGCACACTGGTATCCAGGTTACATTTTAACGCATTCTCATTTTCATGAAGTGAAACTAGACAGCTGATAAAATGCTTTGGGATCCCTCTGGATGAAACCTGCTATGGAACCCTTGCAAAATTCTCATTACTGCCTTGTCGCACTTTATGTGCTTTTTAAGGTAATCTCCTGCTAAGACTCTGGTATTAAACAAAATCATACTAAGCACCATCGCAAGGTCACTCTATATATTTAATTCTTCACATTAAAATTCCTCATCTGCCATGTCTGTTTAATTAGTTACAATGGCTGTATGAGTTGGGATTCTGTTGTCTGTCAGCATCACAAATTAGCATATCCATAATGCAAATGACAACCTCTCTTTCAGGACACCCATCACATACAAATGTTAAGTGACAGACCCCATAATTACATGGCAATTGCTGCCTCCCTACTCCTGGATTCCTGCTCTACATCCTTCTGTCTTGAACCATGTCAAAGCCATGCCTACAATTTGATTTCAGATTTAAATCTACTCTGGCTGATAAAACTACAGAAAATTTTCAACTACCTATCACACTTCATTAAAGTTCAGTGCGTCACGGGTCACAACCAGGTTATGAATGTGGGCACTGCCGTACCAACTGCAGCATGCCTATCTACCTGATATCTTCTTGCTGGCAATGGCCAGGATTCAGAAGCAAATACAAGAGAATAATAACAGGAAATTACTGAGTAATCAGACCATAGGATAAGCATCTTCCTCAGCACTGCCATTTGGATGCTGGCTGATAACCTGAGGCGCAATACTGATACGGTGACAATAAACTCTGAAAGAAGTCCTATTCTCTCCACAGGGAGCAATGAACCGTCTGCCAGGACTGTGGTGTGATATGGCTGGAACTGTAGGCTATGTCGATAATATCTGAAAATTGCTATTGGCTAACYCTCAGAAAGAGATGCTCTCTAGTGTAACTGGGAATTGTTAAGCTTGGTATTATTGTCATCATTTATCTAGCAAGGGAAAAGAATTACTCAGTCATATGAGGGAGGCCTACCACAGTGTTCCCTTCTGGGTTTAAATCACACACATTTAATAGCTATGCCTCCTTTTGGTTTGGCACCTCATGGTTAGGGCTTCAGATGGTGAGTTGGGAATTGTAAGATCTGTTAAAGGAACCATGCTTTACCTCTGCATATCTCTGTGTAAAAATGAGGGCAAAGCTTATCTTGGTCACAGGACGTTGATGAGGATCCTTTATTTAGTTAAATAATCAGGACTAGGTCTTTTCCTCTTGTAGCACAGAGTTACACAGACAGCTAAGTCTCAGGTTGTTATTTTCATCACTTGAGATCATAAGGACTCTGGGACAAAACCTCTTGTACTAATTGCGGTCAGTGGAGTTATGATGCTGATGGTCTAGCTCCGTGTTCAGCTCTGATGATAAGTAGTCTCAGGTCTCTACGTGCACTGCCCGCAAACCAGCCTGCTCCTTATGTGGTGAGTTCCTGTACAAAGCATTTGTTCCCCTGCATTTGCCTTCASTGCCCCACTATTTCTGCTCACTTGGCACGCCCTCCTGGCTGGCTGCTCCCTGAGCCTTTTCTACTTTACCACAGAGCAAGCATTAAAAGGAAAGAAAGAGATATTTGCAAATCTTCCATGTTTTCTGAGTTGCCTGAATTACCCCAGCACTGAAGTACGTGTGTGCAGATGCCTATGTTTCCCCAGCGTTTCCTTCAGTGACTACGCTCAGCGCTTTTCTAGCACAGAGCCAAGGATTATTCTAGTGGAATTACAAGAGACGAGGCAACTCCATCTCTGCAGAGAAAACAATTTCACAGAAGACTACACTAGGTTAGGACAGGAAGCAGGGACACAAAGGCAGTGAAAAAGAAGCTGATCTCTCTTTGGCTTGCCAGAATGAAGAGCCAATTAGGGTAAACCRGCATCCAGGGTATTTTTTTTTAAAGGACAGAAAGGCATGGAAGCATGAGGTGATTTGATTCCACATAACTTTCTTTGCCAGCTTAATTACCATTGTATCTCCATCCATCCCTTTCCTGGGAACTTTATTCTTAATGTTGCTTTTCACTGGTCCTACAGAAAGCTTATTCTGCTCAGATGATGAAGGAATGGGATGTGATTCAAAGAGCATGGTACACAGGTACCTGGGGAAGCAGGAACTGGGAAGCCTGTGCACCTTAGCTACTAATTCCACAGCTGATTTTGGACAAAATGCACATTCTTTGTACTTAAGAAGTCTAATGACAGAAGGGATGGGCTTTGCTGTGGTTTTGCAGAATTGAGATCAGCAGGAAACCAGACTAACACAAGTGGGAAACAAACAGTTGGATAAGAAGTGTCARATATTTGACCAATGCAAAAAAAAGCCTTATGAAATATCTTGCTTTTGCACTGCACATAGGACCGCTCAAAGCACAAGTTTGGAAAAGACTGATAAATCTCTTTCTGATGGATTTCCAGCTCAAGACATGTGTGGTACACATAACTTAAATATAGAGGTACACGTGCAAACCATTTATTTTGACCTAAYGTAGCACCTGTGAATCAGAGGGACAGACGACTATAGCTCTCCATCATCATCCAAAGCCTGTACTCCAGCTCAGAGTTGTCTATCATTTATGCTTTGCAAATACAGGCAGCTGGTTAGCTGCAGGCTTCATTCATTCTCCASAAAGTTCCTGAAGCAAAACTCAAATCCTAGCACAACATCTAGTATAGCTCCATATAACCAGGTTGCATCAGCCTGGTCAGGGACAGTCGCAGACCACAGCATGGCGATGCTGGGGATAGTAAATGCGGGCTTGACAATTCTCAACCTCCTTAAACCTGACAAGGAGCCACATTTCAACTGGCTGTGCAGCCTTAGCCTGATTTCTTCAGGTAGTTAATGCAGACAACTGGAAACACTCAGAGATTAAATTCTCAGCATCTAAGAATGGCTTAAAGAAACCTCAAGTGAATAAACTCCCCTCAGTGCTGGAAGAGGAATCCACAGTGTTAAGAAAAASAAACACACCCTGTTCTCTGTCTCCCTTGCAGACATTACAGGCATGATTCACAGACATACAGTTTGTATGAATGGGTGGAAAACTAGAGGAGACTAAGCCTTATCTTCCCAGGTAAATTAGGAACAACTCAAGTGAAATTAATGAAGTGTGAAACATACATACAAAATAAATAAACTTTTTTTTTTCTTTCCTCTTTCCTTCATCTTATGAAGCGAAATACATTTGAAGAAGCACCTCACTTCTCTGGGGTTCCCACTGGTTCACACTGCAATGTTGTGAAGCAGGAACACATTTCTTGTGTGTGTATACAAAGCACAAAATAAAGCTTTGAGTTGGAAAACAACATGACAACTTATGGCCCACAACGACAGAGAGAGCTCAGGAAATGGAAAGAATGCAGGGACCTTTGGGAAATCTATTTTCTTCCTGTATTGCTTGTACCATACTCTGCCCAGCGAGACCCTGATCTCACATTCACCCTCTTCTATAAAGGGAAGGCAACGCAACCTGGGGGACAGAGTGCTATGCTACATCTCGAGAAAACTGAGCTCTTTTCTTACCTCTGTCTGGGGCCTGCTTGCCTTGTGCAAGTTAAACCTTCCTCAGTTTCTCCTTTTGGAAAACAAAGATAATGATCCTGACCATTACAAAGGTGTTGGCAGTAGATGGACAGAACGTGCAATCTAAGAGCTTGATAGTACCACTATAATACAAATAATGGTAGTAACAACAAGACATTTTGTCTTCCTCCCTTCCTGACCTTCCTCCCACACACCATTCATGCCAGACTCTCTCCGTGCTCCCAGCTCCTGCAGCTTATCAGTTTCTAGCCAGAGACACTGACAACAAAAATAAAACATTTTAACACATGCAATCTCTCTCTCTTCTCCCCTCCCACCATCCTTTCACTGCAGGGGAGAATGATCGATATTTGAAATGTACATCTCCACCTCCCTCTCCGAGCTGTGACGCTTGCTAGCAAAGGAAAGGTTGTGATGAGGCTCTAGCACCATTGCTCACAGATGTGATTGATGATGACTGTGCTGGAGACTGGGAGAAGATTGGTTTCTGGGGCTGATTGATAAAGTCTATCATGCAGCATGAAACAGTTGGGAAGAAAAATAATGGGCCATCTGATTCTTTCTAACAGTGAATATTTAGTGAGAAAAGCTTACTGAGGGTTTTCCTGATTAATTTGTAATTATAGAAACTTGCTTTTAAATATGAATATCACTAGGTCTTTCCTTTGTTAAGCAAGATTGTCTGACCAGTTAATTAAGGCAAAGGTACATTTATGGGATACCACAAGAAGCCACAAACATTCCTTTCTGCCGGAGTGATGAGCTGGACTGTTCAGGCAGTCTTGCTTAGCAACGGCAAGACCCCAAGAACCCATTTAAGGAGTTCACTTTCCCTGGTAGCAAAAAAACATGAATTAATGATCGGATGGGAGACAGATAATGCTGGGATTGAGGTTTTGGTGTGTTTTCATGTATATTTCATAGACCTGTTTGCTTTCTGATGTTTAAAGCTCCTTGATTATTCTTTTTAATCCTTTTTTCTAGATTGTCTTAAGTGCCAGTCACAGCCCTGATTTCAACCTGTAGGCTGGAGCAGGTGAGCTGTTCTTCCACAGCTAACAAAGACACACTATGCCGGGGACAACAGATGATCTTTAGACATTGTTTAAATTTGTGACAGTAGCACATGAGGTTCTTTGATCTGACAGTGGAGTCACCTCGACTGTCTGCTGGAAGGGACTGGTCACTTCATGCAGCTGAGAAATGCAAACCATCACAGAGGAAAACTGCAAATGTTGTTGTCTCTTTCAAATTTACTTTCATAATGTAAAATCCTGCAGAAAGATCCTACCTCTACACACAAACATATAATTAATATTCCCTGTGTCATGGTTCAAGTGATTGCTCACCTAACAATGCCACCTAAAAGGTCTTCAATTGCTTTACTAATACCTAATTTGTGGGAGCTGCTTGCTACTCAGTCATGAACTTGGCAATTACAAATGGAAACAAAATTTCCGTTTTGCCTCTGGATAGGGTGAACTCTGAGCAAATAGGAACTCAGTAGCTGTGTTGTGCTCAGCCTCAGGGATGCAAAAGCAGGAGGAATTACCAAAACCAACAAGAAAATAACCTCTTTAATCCTGGAACTTTTTTAAACAAGTTTAAATAATTGATACACTGTCAGAAGCAGCCTGAATCCATGGAGGGGAGATTAACATTAAATGAGAATACTTCTCTCTCTCTGTATGGGTAAGAATGGCAAAGTCATAAAACAAATCCTTTGCACACTACAATTGGCATAAGGTAGGTAAAATGCTGGTGAAATTGCTCCGGTTGCTTCGTCACTCCAGACTTCAGACATAATCTGTCCAGTGGTGTGGTGAGGAGAGAGGAGGCTTCCAGCTCTGCCAACTTCGTTGTTACAGGAGATAGGAACCAGGAAATATTGGAAACAAAAGGGAAGAGAAAAGAAGCTATCCGAAAATCTATATTAATAGTCTCCCTCTGAGACCTTGAGCTTTATGGGTATTAAGGCTTGGCAGCATCCCACTTGCCCTCTCTCCTGCGCTGCCCCGCATCTATCTGACAGTTTTTGGCTTTCCTGCTCTCTTCAGCCTTTTGCCATGTGTTGGGCTGAGAAGTGACTGAGACACCCGCCACGCTGGCATCACCGTGTCACAAATCTGTTGATCATGGCATCTGGCCAACCACTGAGAGACAATCAAAGCCGATGGCTCCAGATTGCCTTGCGATAGTTTCCCAATGACGGTCCTTCAACAAGATATGGTGCGGCTCTCTGAAGCCAGGCGGATCACAGGATTTCATTCATTAACCTTGCCTGGGGCAAGGCTGGCAACGTGTGCAACCCATAATACAAAACGGCAGTTGCAGTGGAAAGTGGAGACACAACCGCAGACAGAGCGTGTTCCACTGTGCTAACACTTCACTTTTTCAGTTGTGTTAGTTCAGATTAAATAGGGCATTTATATCCATATCTACAAAGGTATTTAGATGCTCAAATGCTGCTGAATTCAGCAGCACTTTGTCACCTTTGTGAGTCTGGGTCTTAAGCCTTATTCCTGCAACATAATGCAATATATTTAATGCCAAGAAGGTCACTGTTCATATCAGAGTTGCTACATTGCTCACTCTCTTACCGGTCATGACACCGCTCTGTCTTCATATATGGTCCTCATCGCAGTAGTATCTGAAGCTTTTCATGCAAGTTAAAAGCCAGCAGCTCTGTCTTTGTCTCTCTCTTATCTCCCATTCAGAAGCAGGATCATTGTCTTCAATATACCTATAAAAATAAGTACTGTGAGATTACTCAGGAAAAAAGCAGCCTCCCTCTATGATATGTACCAATGCCAGGTCAGACTAGCAGTTACAAAATGCAGCAGAAGAAAAAGGGAAACATATACCACTGCAGAATCCCAGCCTGAAGCTCAGGAGATGTGCTGGAACAGTGCCTTGGAGCCTTGTGCCAAATGGATAGCTTTTGCTAGGACAGTGAGTGGGATTGTACTAAGGGTAATGCTTCCCTTAGTATTTAATGTAAATAGCCAGACTTTTATTAACCTGCCCGCTGAGGTACCTAATAAGGATCATGTCAGAGAAGCGAAGAAATAAGGAAATGAATAACAACTTACTGTATTATATATGCATGATGATAATCAATACTACTTTGCATTAAAATAGTGGTTGGCATCCAAAAATCTCAAAGAAAAAATGCAGTAAGAATTAATTCATCAATGACCTAGTCTTTAGAGGCACTTCAGTATTATTACATGCTTTGTTCAGCTGGAGGGACTTTTTGGGCCACAGGGAAAAGAGAAGACTTGCCCAAAGACACATAGCTCACAGTTGACAGGGTTGCGAAAAATAGCCCAAATTCCTGTGTTCAAAGTCTCATAGTGATTAATGCCTAGTGGAGGCCATTATGTTCATACCACTTAACAAAGGCCATCAGCTTTTAAGCCTATGATTCCTAGATCAAGTCCAGTAATTGTGCTTTCTTTAGTGCTGGTCTCTTGAAGAACTAAAGATGAATTAGGTGACAGAACAAGCCATGTGTTAGGTCTAATGGTTGTGACCAATCATGCTGAAAAGTATCCCTCAAAATGGGATTTCTCTTGGTTTAGGAGGCAATATCATACATTGCCTTTAAATCCACAGAAGGCACACAGCACGGACAATGCAACAATGGCAGTATGGAGCAAGGCTGTTAGTGAGTGATCTGGCAAACTGTAATTGATACCCAGCGGCAATCTACAAGCATAGGCAGCCACTCTGGTATATTTGATTTAACATAACGCTGATGCTGCTGACTGCTGATTGACAGCCTCCTCCATCATGCACGGCAATTGCTGGGAGACTCCGCAACCATGTGGTTCTTGCTGCTTGCCATCAATCTCTACCGTAGGAGGCTCACAGCACATGCACAAGATACCCTTGTGCCAATGGAGAAATCAGCTCCCAGGTCAGACAGGAAACAACACAGAACCTGCTGCAGGTAACAGAGACTGACGTCACTGGGAAAGTCACCAAACCAGCACTGAAATATTGGAGAGAGTCTTAAATTCTTCAGCAATAGCTGAGCAACTGGGCTTTTGGTGTAGCTCTCCACTTCCCCGAGGGTTCCTAAGAGACWGTCTCGCACACATCCATTAAACACGCTGTTATTACAGATGGCAGGGAGACGGAGGATACTTGGCCCTGGGTTGAGAATCTTATTATTTCCTGATCATTAATACATTGAGTGGCTTCTTACAAGCTGAAATATTGCAGAAAAATGTGAAATGCATAAGGAACGGGGCACAAGTTCACTGTAAAAAAATTTTCACCCAGGGACTGATTCCAGGCCATGTGGTTTATGGGATGTCTTAAAGATACAAGGGCCTGTTCTGTGGACACACGTTATCTCTCACGCCCAAGTCTCTCTCCTATATGCTGACACCAGTGCACAGTTCATACTGGAGATCAGCTTAAGTGCTGAAATAGCTCTTCTGGGACATACTTTTTGACTGCAGAGTTTCCAGTGGTTACAGATGCACTGTTGCTGGWAATATTTGGTGCTTTTTCTAAAAAGCCTTAGCTCCCAGAGTCATTAGATTACCTGAGAMGTTCAGCTTTGAGGCAGAATAGCTTACAGACACAAAGTCTGAGCATTTAAACCTCTGCAGGTAAATACTGAAGCCCTGGCTGCTTCTTCAACTTCTTTTTTTAATTTTAGGATTAGCGGGATCAGATAAAAAGCCTGATTTTTCAATGCTTCGGGTTAACAGTTCCAGTCAGCTGCAAAGGTCTTTCTCACATAGAGTGGCRTGTGCTTGTTAAATGCATCAATTAATTGCAGCTCATGGGTGTCATGCAGGGAAAGACATGGGCTTTGAAGCAATCATGGCTCTACCCATTTTCAGCCAAAATGGAGGCCCGGCTGTCCTGAAGTAGCACTGAAGTCATACACACTGAAAATCCTGCAACCCTGATAGGAGAATAATTGCTTGGCCTCTCAGTGCTAATACATTTTTGGTTTCTGGTTGGCTGCATTTGCATCTGGCTTTGCAGACTGCCTTCCCCTGAAGCGTCTTTATCGGATTTGCTTGGTCTCATGACTTGCTGCATTTTTTAAACTGAGTTCTAATAAGCCCCAGGATGGCTCAGTTTGCTGGAGCAAACCAAGGTACAGACAGGAGCATGGGGTAGATCCAGGCAGCCCAGGTGTGACATGAAGAACCTGGAATATACTCCAGGCTGAAAGATATGTCACTAAAAGTGTTCGAGCTGCTCTTCCCTTCCTTGCAGACCARCAACAGAGCCTTGAGCACAACCAAAGCCCACGGCACAAACACTATAAATAACATTAATGGGGCCACTGCTGGTGACWTCAGAGTAGAAATTAGCGAGACTGGCAACTGCAAAGCAGTAGCAAACTGAAATATTTTCAACCRGAATGCTTTCTGGAAATGGTCTTTTATCGCAGAGGGTGAGTCAGAGGCAAGTAAGGGGGCAGATGACTTGCCCCACCCAGCCTGCTATTGTGGGACTGTCACTTCTGTCTCACTGCAGGACAGAAGGAATTTCTGGRAGCCATTTCTGATCCTGCACCTCAGACTACAGCAATTTTCATTTTAGGACAATGTATATATTCAGAYGGCACAGGGAAAGTGGTTTCTGTGGGTATTTTTCACTACACTGTGATTCATACTGTGGGGTGCGTGGGAAGGACATGGTGCCAGGTCTTTAATAATCACAGTGTCACAACACTCCCTGCAATGGCTTCTCCTCAACATGGTAGGCATTGCAATGCTACCACCAGAGCCCYATTCCTCTGTGTCCCACAGCAGCTCCTGGGAAGGGACTAGCCTCATTGTTGCTCTGTGCTGCCCCAAAACTAGGACACACTATCCTGCATCTTCTTGTGTCAAGTGGAGCCRGAGTAGCCTGTTCAGGACTTCTCTCCCTTTCTCAGCAAACACCTCCAACAAAATCTTAGGAGCAAAACTGTTTTACTSCCAAGGTGTCATTCTGCTGGGATTAAAACTGCTCCTAGCCTTCGGATGGGTCTTCCTGAATAATAAAGCCTGCGTAATAAAACAGTCTGTTAATTTTACAGCTAGAGTATAAGTATGAAYTGTGTAAGAAAGCTCTTGGAAGCAAACCAGACTTCGCTGAAGTGGTCATCAGTGCCTTCAGCATAGCCATGAAATAGCCAGAAAGCAAAGAAAGTGCGAATTGGGCAAGGAATGCCCCAATGTAGAGTGTGCTTCAGCACTGCCACAAGAAGACAGCGACACAGGCTTGCTTAATCTAGGTAGATTGAAGTGCACAGGAGCTAAGGACAACAGCACTTCAGCTAGCAGCTAATTTTCCAGTGTCTCAGGCAGGCTTGTGCTGACTGTACTGAAGGCTGTGCTGCTGCAGTTTTGTTTTTTTGGTGCCCAAGCTCTCCAGCATAAAGATAGCTCGAGTACATCCAGATGTGCCACATACACAGACCCCAGCTGCAATATCAGCATGGCTTTTAATAGCCCTCTGTGGAGGACAGAAGTGCTGACACGTAACTCCCTCAGTCATCTGAGCTCCTCTAGGTGAGAGTGACTTGCATCTCCAGAGCCTGATACTGGTTCCTGTGTCACGCTACCAATACAGTCCAAGCAGTGCTACTGCCAGTCATGCCACACTAGGGTCAACCACGCACATACGCGATGCGTCTACATTGGCACAGTGACGGCAGACAGTGAGACTCCTTATTACCAGTCATGCACTGAATGCCCAAAAAGAAGAGAGTGCCTGGCCTGAGGAGATGGCAACCAAGCTCCAAGAAGATGGCAGAAGCCGCATTCATGCCCTGTGTTCCCCAGGCAAAGCTGTTCTGTAATGCCTCCAAAAGAAGCAGGAAAAGAAGTAGGAATCCTGCGGAGCGCTGGTTCTAACAACCAAACAAATCCCAAGACACTGTAAAAATAAATGACAAAGGGATAATCAGTGACSCAGCCATTAATTGAAACAGCCTCATCCTTTCTCTGGAAAGAATTTTCATTGTTTTGAGAGACAGCCTCAGCCTTTTGCAAAGTCTGGCCACAGTTCCAAAATCCAAATTTTCTTCTTTGTTGGGCAAACTGACATTATTTGTGTTGCTTGTTCCCAACTCTTCTCTCCCCTGACCCTTTCTGCTGTAGTTCACGTTGCTTGGCCAAACCTTCACAGTGCAGRAGAAGAAACATTCAACAGTGGCAGAGGAGGGCTGGTTCTGACCTTTCCTCTTGGCTCTTTACAACAGCTGTCGAGCTGTTTGTTGAAGTCCCTGACAAGCCGTCTTGCCCTTTTCTACAGTCTGAGATCRGGTCATCAGGGATGAAGCTCCTGTCTGCAGACGAAAGCTTGTTATATTATGTTCAGAGAGAGAAGGCAACAGCATGCAGTGCAACAGATATAGCATCAGCAGAGTCTGATACACTCCCTAGTGAAGGACTGTAAGGTGTCAAGGTATGCCTGATGGCAAGGAAACCAAGGTCCAAGACTTGATATCACTAGGACATCACAAAAAGATGACAAGGAGGGAGAGCTGTGAGGTTAGCTTGTTAGTGGTAATAAACTAGCAAACGCCAATTAAAAGTTATCAACTTGCCATCTTATGCTTTTAATATACTGTCTGGTATGTTTGGATTAATACTTATACTATGACAGGGGCTCTGGTTTGGGCGTTGCTCCAGCCTACCTTTGTAAGCATAATCCCTGCCTTAGAGAAACTCCCGTCCCATGAAACCAGGTAGGTAAGTTGGAAAAGGAGAGAAAGGCACAGGAAAGTAAATGATTTTCCATCAGGTCAAAAATAAAAACCTGCTTGCCTCTCCCCTAGGCCACTACTGTCTTCATACTGCTTTGGCATGTGACTCAGGGCACTGAGAACAAAGAATTAGTCTTCTTTCAGATGGATTCTAATTTTTTTGGAGTTTAAAGTAGAAAGAGAACACACAGATAAATTTTCATTTCTAGGCAAGTTCAGACATGGATTTCGATCCAAATTTTACCTTAGAAATTCATGTGGTCCAATGCACTCCTCTTGGCATTTCTCATGTTAGATTACATAGGTTCTGCAACAAGTGCAAGGTCTCTGTTCACAAGTTAAACAGACTTGCTTTATTTTTTTTTCACAGTTTTATCTGCCTGCTGCTGTYCTTAATGCAGGATTAATGGATGAAATGCTTTGTGGTCGGTTTATGTAAATTGCTGGCAGCAAACAACAGTCACAGTACACTTTGTTGCAATGAAATGCAGTTTGTAGTGAAACCTATTATGGTTCAAATATAAATTAATTATAATCCCTTCTGCTGTAGTGAACCTTCATGTATAATTAACATTTACTGTAGGGGGAAAGGGAAAGGAAAAATCCCCATCTGAATGTTTCAATGTCAGTAATAATTTCCGCTTCCCTAATGTCTCTCACAGGAAGGTATATTACAGTTTACCTGTCCCCCTACACAACGTAAGTCACAGCTGTCTTCAGCTGGAGCCAAAAGATGCTGCTGCAGCATGAAGAAAACGTGAGCAATTYCAGATCACGCTGTGTTCTGGTCTCCGGGAAATACGGACAGCAGCTCTTTCTATGTCTGTTATATCCAGYGCAGGACTTAGGAGAAAAGAGTGGTGAGAAAAGGCAGCCTTGTGGGTATCAGTAACCATACCATGTCTGGCAAAGATGTCAGACTCAGGAATGAGTTTCCAGACCCAAGCTGCTGGAGTCCATGTGGCACGTAAAGGCTGACCTTGCCTATGTCCCATAGGCACCATCAGACACCTATGGCCCAATTTGTTGGCCCAGGAAGGAGCTCTGCACACAACTGCATTTTAATACTCTTGAACAAAATATTTCTAGTGGAGTTGAGTTTGCTCAACAYGGCAAAATTCACTGCTCAAACACTGTAGTAATAGCACTGCAATTTACAGGCACTTCATCCAGCCTGGATCATGGCTTCCAACAGAACTGGTTACTGATTGCTTRAGGACTTCTAAAACCAGACTGGAGGAAGGTTAGAACAGCTTTTGTGATAATATGAAAGAAATGTTGATGGCTCAGTGTCTGAATTTGTTCAGGGCATGGGTGTCCATAAACGCTGGGAAACTAAGGCTGGTAAATGAAAATTTGGAGGATCCTTCCCCCTTAYGACAAAGTCTCCTGCTCCCAGTCTCTAATGAGAGCCAATTGCTGCTGATAAATTTTATGTACTAGCTTTTTGCTTGTTCCGCAAATTAAGCAGAAAAATTGCCTATTAAAAGGAAAACTGGGGCAATTCTTAAAACTTAGTGTAACCTATTTAGCCGCTTAGGTCAGATGCAGGGCGGAATCCAAAGTCCTTATTAATTTTCTGCAGGGAGCAGCAGTTTGCACTGCTAAAGCAACGTCTTGTTTCAGAGACCCGGCAAGAGCTGATTTCAGAACCACATCAAAGCTGGTTGGTACCACAGGGGCTTGATTAATTCCTCTGCTGATGCTTAGGTCACTGTCCCTCAGCTCAGCACACCGCTCTCTTCTAACTATGTTCCTGCTGGCTGACTGGTTATCCACACAAGACGTATTTGTTTAAACCAGCAACAAAGATGGGAAATGCCAGGCTTGAGCCTTAGAGCCTCTTTTTAGCCAGGACCTGTCACAGCAGCTCTTTGCTTTCCAGCGCCTTTCTGACCCAATCCTGCCCTTCAGCAGTCATCTCCATAGTGACATAGACTGCACCAGGCTTATTTAACCCTGAAGCTGAAACCCACAACGCCTAGCACAACTAGTCTTTTGGGGGACGTGAGCACCATCTCCTGACTGATTTCACTCTGGGGCATAGGATGGCACCCACTTTTACTTACTGCTGGGCTTGGCTGCAATCTAAAGGTGAAAGAATGCAGGCTCAGCCCCAACACATGCAGATATTCAGGCCTTGTTAAAATATCCCCCCAAAGCTTTCTTACAAATCACAGTTGTATATTCACTTTCCATATCACTCTCTCTCTGAATGTTTATCTTCTTTCTCTGTATGCTGACCCTGTACAACTCCCCCAGCTGCATTTGCCTCCTTGTGTTCATCCCTCTGTCCTATCACTCCCACATAACGCATATTCATCCTTCCCCCTATCCCTTCCTGTTCTGCATAGGCTCCATTCCACTTGCTTTCTATTTCTCTTCCTTCTACAGTGCTTCACAAAGCAAGGCTCAGAGCTCACTGGAGACCAGCCTGGTGGACTGGTAATTCTCTTTGCCAGGATGCATTCCCTCCTCTCTATTGTTCTACCTTTGTCATTGCATGTATTTTTTTAAATTGGCTCTGGACTGCAGACATTTATTTGCACACTCAGAGAGATAAAGCTACCAGGAAACTAGCAGCAAGAAGCATACGCAGTTTGTTGGTTGAGCTGGGCTGGGGAGCACCTGGCTGTAGGTTAGGAACAGCTAAGAAGCTGCTCGTCACTCTTTTGTTGCCCTTTTCATCTGCAGTTATTAAAGGTAACACCTCTTTTTGGTTTTGCTTTTAAACCATTTGCTTACTTCATCCTCCCCCCTCCCGTTAGACAAGCTAGTAGCAAATTTACAGAAAGCTCCAAATTACAAACTTGGCCGTGAGTCCTTCTTACTTTCTCCTAACTGGCTCATTTTTCTTTCTCTACCCAGAGCATCACAACACAGTCTCAGCTCCCCACATGTTTAAGAGGCCCCAAAATGCTAGCATGCCCTCTCCTCCAACTCGAGATGCTGACCAGTGAACAGTCAGCATTACCCATCAGCGAGGTCAACAGCTGATAGCTCCTTACTCTTCCTCCACTGGTTCTGCCAGTAATTGGACCTTGTATGTCCTGTCTCTCTGCAGGGCTTCATGCAGAGCACTGCCAGACCTAATCATGAACACTCACGTTGTTCCACCGTATTCCTGTATTTGCATCCATCCTGCCTGCAGCCTGCTGCCTTCACCATCCCCCCAGCTCCATCTCATCTGGATGAATAAACAAACACAGAGATGCAACTGAACTTAATGCAGTTGATTCCATCTACTCCCCTACCTACTGACTGCAGGACTTAACAGCTCATTTATTTGCTTTTGATACAGGTCCCTTGCATTTCATCAGCTGCACGGGATCCCCACTTAAACCCAGGGTGTGCTTTTCTTCCTGCTCTCTCCCTGGGTGTCTGAGTGCTGCTGAAAACAATTCCAAGTGTCTTAGCTAATCAACGGTATCTCCCGGCCAATCTCATGCTCCAGACACATGTGGGCCCCTTGCTTATCCTTCCCCAGCTGAGAAAGAATTACCCAGAGATTTGTTCAATCCACAATGTGCCACCAACACAGAACCAATGCAAAAAAAACTGAAGAGGAGGGGGCAGGGGAAGGGGAAAAAAAAAAGGAAAAAATATCAGTAAAGGTTGCCGGATCTAACCTTGGTCTGCTTCAAAAGCTACTTGTCCTTCAAAAGCAGCATCCAGAAAGCACAAAAAATAAGTGGTATCTGGACCTGCATAACAACATAACAGAGTCCCCTTCAGCATTAATAACGATACAGCCATTGTCAGCTCCAGCAACTATCAGGTCTCGCAGGGATAAACGCAGTGGCGACAGATATTGCTTATATCTTTTGATTCTGGCTGAGTCTGAGCCAGCGCTCTGAAACGTCGGAGCCTCTTCACTTTGCATGCACGCAGAAATTAACTAAATAACCTCTGCTGGCACTAAATAACCACTGCCCCTTGGAGAAAATGTTCTTAATTGACAAGGAGAGGTGGTTCTAGTAAAGGCTTTATTGATAGACATATGCAGAGGGACTAACACACGTGACAGAAATTCAGAAATTCTTTCAACCAAAGAAAACAAATTAGAAAAACCAAAACATATTTTTGGCATTTTTTCTTTTTTAAACTAACCCTTTCTTTTTTCCACCACCAAGATCTTTTATTTTAAAAATATGCCAAATTGTAATAGAATGGATAACCTCCTCCTCCTTCCTCCAAAACAAATCAATGTTTCATTCAACCTGAAACACATATTTCCTTCTTCGTTTTCCCTCTACCCCCTGGGAAAGTAACAAATGCTTCTTTCCCCCAAAGTGTGCTTTCTGCTTTTCAGCACATTGCTGAATATAAACACTGATTATTTACACAGCTCCATTTATTACTTTTTTTGCTAGGGAAACCAATGCACAGCAAGGCAAACCTGTTGCACAGTTAGAAAAAAGCTGCACAGCAAGCTCCAGTGCCCCTTTCCAGTGGCAGATCTCTGTCTACCAAGCCAGCCGCTGATTCCTGGCCRTACCTCTCCCATGCACCCTATATCCACTTGCCACAAACATCGCTCTAGTTTTGAGGCTCATTTGTGGCTCATTTGCAGAGCCCTAGGATCACTGGGAGAAAATGCTCAGCACTCTCAGGGCACAGGCTAAATAAGCTGAGCTTTCACGATAGAAAATGGGTAGCTATGGCTTGACAAGATTACAGCTAAAACAGAGTATTTTACTCTGATATTTCCGCCTCTGGCTAAGCAGAGAAGGAAGACTCACTTATGGTCATTCCCTCTTGCCCCATTCCTCAGTTTTTCTACCTACTGAGCTATACCAATTGATCAGTGCCCCTCCTGAACCTATGGCAGAGATCTGGCAAGACATTTCTAATGCTTTCCTAGCTCCACGCTACCTGAGCACATTCCTGTACAATCAGGTAATCATAATCCCACAATTCATGTTATATTTATGACTACCCCACACATTAGCACTAATTGGTGAAGCAGCAGCGTAATTCCTGGCAGCCAGTTCTGCTGATTACATAGTATGTTACCAGAAGTAGCCTCTTATTTGTATCACCCTATGAATTAACTTTATCTGCATCAGATCCACAGACACAAAACATCAACATGAAGTGAGAAGCAGAGCTTTGGAACCATCTACAAGAATGAGAGAACTACTTCACCCTGATTTTTAATTAAAATAGGTTTAGCCACTTCATTTTATTTATTTTTTTGACAGCCATCTTCCATTTTCTTCCTAAATACAATCTACTCCCATTTTTCAGTGCCATTGTAGGGTCAGCGACCACAGTACAGAAATGAAAATCACATGACTGAATTACTGCATTTTCCAAACACTTAGCATTTTATTGCAAGTAGCTAACTGCATTCAGAGAACATCTGCTTTCAGTTCATAGTGCGATCTCCACCTCAAACTGCAGCTACAACTGTTCCTAAGAAGCCCAAAGAGACAGGCCATAGCATTAAAGACTGATCTACTTCCATCAAAGAGTTGTTACCACCTCCTTTTCCTTTTCTCTCCTTCCATTCACTTTGCCGCTTGCAGCCTTCCCTTCCCAAACTGGTTTCTGTTTCCAGAAAAAGCTGCCACCACATGGACCTGCAAAGGAGGATAAACTGGAGGCTGAAGGGAACAGCAGGCTTGCAGTAACCTCACACCATGAAGCCACAAGCTCAAATCTATGCATGTGTAATTATTCCTTCTCTCTTCTGAACTTGCTGAAATGAGCAGCAGACCTCCTTGGAAGTTTCAGAGAAGCCCTTAAGAACAGAGGTCTAACTCCCTCCCTGTCTTCACACTGCAGATAGATTCCTGAAATCCTCATGGATTTCAYTGGAAAGGAATAAGCTGCCCAATGAATCCTAATGTCTTTAACTAAAACTGTCCCTGTCATCATTTTCTGAACAGACTGGATATCTCTATGATGAAAGCAAAATACCTCCCAGTGCTGGAAGAGCATTCCAGCTATTCCCTTTTTTTATTCTGCATTATAAACTCAAACACTATCTAGCCAACTGGCAGCCACCTTCACAGAGAACAGCAAAGCCTTTTCTTTATTTAAAGGTTATGAATGCAGAAAACAGAATGGCGTATGCAGAAAACAGAACAGCATTTCAGTATAGGATTCCTGACATAATGAGAGAACTGGCAGTAAATAAAAGACAAGACGAGAATCAATAGCTTGTGAAGGAGGAAAGGAACATCAAAGGAAATGCAAGAATACAGAGAGGAAAAAGGTAAACACCCCTATTTTTTTCTCACAGAAACTAAATTTGTAGGGGTTTGGGCTTAATCCAAGGCTGAAAGAAAACTATAGCACAGCTGTCACTGATTTCACCACCCTTTGGATCAGGTCTTCTGTTTTTTTATTTTAATTTAAACTTCCTGCCCATACTTGTGAAATAATACATGTGATACCTTTGGAAAGGAACAACAGTAAATCCCCCTTTCCTCCCAAGTTACCGGCATAGCAAAACCAGGCTGAACAGGCTCAACTATACATACCACTATACCACTGTCCCTAAAACAGCAGTTCACACAGCTCAGCTCTGGGTTCTCTCCTGATACTGACAACCTGTAGCACTAAGCAGGGTCCCTTCTTCGCAGCTCAGTGGTAAATGCAATTAAATGGAAGGTTTGCAATGAAAGCAAACACAGTAATGGAGTTAATTTTAGCAAATCACTAATGACAATACACCAGCCTCCTTTTTTACCCTTATGGCCAACCTCCTAATGTGCCTTCTCTTGCTTTATTGAAATCATTAACAACTAACCCGCTGTCCTCCTTTTGGAAAACACATTTCTTCCAGATTCTGCTCCACAGGGATCTGAAAGAGCTTTTCCAATCAACAATTCATTGAGTGAAGTCTCCAGAAATCTGCTGTTGTCCTTTCCATACTGAGCTGACCTTGAGCTTTTTAAACCTAGATGGATTTCAATTCCATAATCCCACCAGCCTACAGATCCTCTTCCTCGCCCTCCACCTGGGATAAGAGAGGCTTTTCAGAATGTGTTAGAGGAGGTCTGCTAAATGATGCATTGAAAAGAGCTGGAGGGAAAAACAACTTTATCATCTTGTGGCTTGAGCAGAAGGGAATGGGGTTCCTCAGTGCTTTAAAAGATAATGAAAAAAATAAACAATCCAGGCAGAGAGCAATGCAAAAGGGAGAATTAATAGTTTTTGATGGATGAATAAAAATGGGTTCAACAGAGAGCAAGGTCCTGGGAGAGTCCTAGGCACTGCATGCTCAGATTAACACAAATTCCATTCTAGTACAACTTTTCCTTGGAAGACAAATGGGTAAAGGGGTTCAGGAGAAAAGCTCTGTCCAGCTGCTGAGGGGATACGCTATGAAGGAGCATGGGAGCAAGACACTGGAGAAGTTACTGTTCAGAATTTAAATGCAGCAAGTTAAATAGCAGTAGTTCTTGTGACGGTCGAGGCTGCAGTTCATTCAGTGGTCCCTGAACTGAAATAAAGTTTAGCATTTCTGATCTGGCTTCTGGTGCAGATGTTTGTAGTAGGCCAAGGTGGAACAAATGCAATAGCTCATGAATGCAGTATATCGTAGCAGCTGCTCACAGTCTCCAAGCAGCAGCAGGAACTTCAGTGGTGGGTCTGGGTATGCTGGCAGAGCTCCAAAGGAAGGGGCTATATACATCTTCATCGTTTGGTCTGAACACCAGTGAGCAACTTTCACAAACTTGTTGCATTCCTCCAAAACTACTGCCTCTGCAAAAACAATGCTAGAAGAGCAATTTATCCACAAACTATCAACATCAGAAAAGTGGCCAAATGCCCCACACAAGGTCACAATGCCAGCCAGACTCTATTACTGCGAGACAAGAGATCACAGAGAGCAGAAGCCAGAAAAGCTGTTCCATTTGCTTGCATTAAGGATCGCGATTTGCCTAACACTGTGTGATGGATCACAGGAGGAGATGCTATTAAATTAAATATAAAGGAAAGGAAAGGAGAAAAAAAAAGGGGCAAAACATGACAAACCTTCCCAGCAGCATCCTCCTCCTCTGCTGAGCAGTTATCTCCTCTGCCCTTGGAAACAAGAAGCTATATTACTTAAAAAGAGTCAGGTCAGCATCTCTCAGTGGAGCAAGCCTCCTTAGTTCAGACATTTCTCAAGCACTCATTTATTCAGATCTTTGTCCTGCTGGAATAACAACTAGCAGCAGAGCAGATTCTGTGCCTGTGCCACCCTGTGTCTGGAGCTATTCAGTTGCTTTAGAAACCTCAGGAATTGAATGCAAATATTCAAGGAAATCCCAAGATAATGTGGCACCCTACCTCCAGTCCTCCTCCAGGAGATGCTGATTTCCATTGTTATGGGTTGGTGTGATTTTGTATTTGATGAATATTTATATAATAACATATTAAAAGCCAAAGGTAATAACTGTGCAAGAAATKATGAAAATACAGTGCTGGGTACAGTAAGTCAAGCAAGCAATGCCATTATACCCACTTCCTTATTCCCTTCCTAAAAATATAAGTATTTTGAATCTTTCTTAGTGGGGGTGAAAATTAAGGAACAAACAAATTTCCAGAGCTCGCACAGGCAGGAGCAGGGTAAACTCCTACCATACAATTCAACACGATTATAGTTCAGTAGTATGAAAGGTTATAAATCCCTATACAGCTGTGCCAGTGCCTCTGAATCATACCCTGCCACAGCATGGTTATTCCACAAAGCTCTGCCCACGTACTACAATTTTTGCCTGCTAGTAGCCTGCTGGCTCTGAAGTCCTTTCAGAGCTCTGCCTGCTCAGCCCACATCTTCGCACCAGCGTCATATTTGGCTCACATTTGTTGCCATATTCCCTCTCACCTTGCTAACGGAGTCACTCCACACGCCTCTTTCCTGGCTCCCTTGTGTTTCTGGGGTGCCAAGCCTATTCTAGTACAAGGCACCAAAATATCCAGTGAATGCCAAGCAGCATTTTCTAGTTTTCCACAATGTTTTCTTGTGCTGTGCATTTATGTAAGTTCGTGAGGCTTTCCTTCTATCATACGGTCTTTAAAAACTGTATACCAACCACTGCCTAACAGGACAATCCTCGCACAAGTTCACCTTGCACACAAGCTGTTTTCTGGTCACTCATGCAGAAAACTGTCCTCCATGTACGCATTTCATATGGCATCAGGCAATTTATTCATGAAACCAATGACTTGAAGACTGGGACTTTGCTCAGCACGACTGAGAAACAACAAACCTCGCTCAGTCAGATTGCTGCAAACACCCCTGAAGCAGAAGCGGTAAATTTCTGCCTCAAGCCCTTCTGGTCACAGGCTTGTATATATCAAACAGCACCATTGGACTTAATAAGCAATAAAATTTCCAGAAATTGATTGCCACACCTCCTCTAGCACCACAGCTACCAAAGGCCCCCGACCAGGGGAAGCCTTGTGCCTGGCGCGGGCTCCCCCCCAGACCTCCTCCACCCACTGACCCCCCTGTCCCCCAAAGCCCAGCACTCTTACCAGGGTCCTCAGCAGCTCCTCCCGCCGCACCTCCGTCCTGTCACTCCACAGGAAAAAAAGCCCTCGCTCCTCTCCTCAGGGGCGATGGCTTCTGACAGAAGACAAAGGCCGGGGGGGGGGGGGRGCCACMYKGGGYWMCAYSSCCACGAGGAAGAAACACCTCAAAACTCAAGGGGCTTTTTCTGTTTTGTATTTTGTTTTGGTTTTTTTTTTTTTTTTTTTTTTTTCCCCGAAGGCATCACCTCGCCCTTCCCAAGCTGGTGCAGAACTGCTGCCCTGAGGGAGCGGCCCCCAGGCAGAGCCACTTTCGGCCAGGCAGCACAGGGGGGTGGGCAGCCCCGCCGGTTCCTCACACCCTCCGGCGCCGCCGCCCGCACGCGCTTCCCGCCCACCCTCCCAGCCGCTCGCCCCGCCCACGTGGCAGCTCGCTCCCGCCACCTGCCCGCCGTGTGTGGAGCAGAAAATGGCGGCCGGCGAGGGCAGGTCGGTGCGGGGGCCGGCCAGGAGCCGGAGAAACGGGCACCGACGGTGAAAGGAGCACGGTACGCAGGCAAGCGTTGGGTTTTTACCTCAGCGAGGCACTCCCCTTCCCGTTTGGCCCCGTGGCCTAGCTCACACCTTTGTCTGTCCCCGGAATGTCTTCTCCTGGCTTGGGGTGCCTCTTCCCTACTAGGCTGCGCCTCCGGGGTGCACTGGGGAAGTAAGGGTGCTGTGGGGATGCCCAATGGAGGTGGCAYGCCAGAAGTGGGGATGGATGGAGATATCAATCATGGTGCTATTTCTAATCAGCTGCACCCTGGCTGGTGAACAAATGGCATCTCATTTGCAAAGCTTTTGCTCTCTTCTCTCATTAGCATAAGTATTGTTTTCCATTATCCGTGGTGATTCACATTAAACTAATGCAAATTCATCTGTCATCTGAATATATCTGAGTAAAGGGCAACTGTGAATTCAATTAGTGACTATTTGCCCCTCTCCTACTTAGCAACTAAAGGTGCACAGTTTCCTGTGGAAGTTGGCTGTTGGTGTGGTTTGAATCCTGCTTGACCTTACTGCAGTGGAAGCAGACTTGTATCTGTTTGCTGCATCAAATTTGAACTTGTAGATACTGATACTGATAGCATTAGGAATTCGGTTTCCAAGATAACTTGGGCTTTCACTGCGACTCCTTGGCTCATGATGAATGGTGTCTTTCATCCTTACCCTGACTCAATCATTTTAACATCCACAGTTTGTCCACTAGTTTGAAATCCATTGCTATTTATGGTTAGCTTGGATGATTAGAAGGGAAGATAGTAGTCCTAGGTCTACATCGAATACAAGAAAAGAAGCAGCTGTTAGCTGAGCGCACTGTTTCACATGCTGCGTGGACATCCAGCTTCCTGTAATATTTTTGTAACTGCAGGAATTTACTTCTGGAAAAAACCCTCCACCTTGGGTCATGCTATTGCACAAAATTCCCCTCAGTTTTACACTACAATCTTTTTGTGCTCTGCCCAGGACAGTTTCATTTGCTGGTAAGTTGTTGTCATGGTCCTCTCAGTAGTATTGGCCTGCCAGTATTGTAGAATAGACCCCTTCTTCCTCCAGAAAGAGGAATTTAACTGCTGTACTTTGTCAAATGCTAGGGGATCCTCCCAGACAATAATTGCTGCTGAAATGCATTATCAGGTCATACTATGCTGCAGGGAGAAGGTGATGACAGTGGAGTTGCTTGATACTTCCCCTTCTGGATGCTCTGAATTGGATGGGGTGGAAGCTGTATAGATAAACAAAGAGTCCACAAAGTACTTTCTTTCTCCACAACCACCCAGGCTATAATTCTCCAGGGTGCATACTCTATAATGGCACCTGGGGAGATGTCACTTCAAAACTAAAATGAGCAATGACACACTGAGCAGCAGAAGGTAAATGGCTTTTAACTGGATAACGTGTCAGTTAAAGGCTAAATTATTTCCCTGCTGTCACTTCCCTTTACTTCGCCGGCTTGTGTTATTGGCCGTTACTGACAATGGTTGAGAGAAGTGATGCCCTTGGCCCTGGGACATGCTGATTACCTTTGTAGCTATCTGTTTATGGGGGAATAACGGGCAGATGGAGCTGAAATCAACTTCCATTCTTTTCTCTAGGATACATGGAAGTGACTTGCACAGCGAGATACTCACCACTTACGCGGCGATATCTTTCACTAGCAATCAGATGCTCGCAGTGTCTCCTAGACAGATTTGCCAGGAAATGAAGCTTTCCTAAGTGTGGTAAGTGTTTCTGGTCCAGGGTCATTGTTTGGGCCTTCTAGCCCAAGAAGAAACATAGGTCTAAATACAGGTCTGCATAGGTCTACTGCTCCTGTAGGAGTGGTACTTTGGAGGCAAGATATATTCTCAGATATTCCTGTAGGACATCAGAATGAGAAGGGGACCCTTAACTTCTTGAGACTGGATGTTGGGGCTTAAAAATGATAGTAATTGGAATCTGTTATGCTAGGTGCTGTATTAAGATGTCGGATGGTAAGATAAATACTGCTGCTTTAGAATTTTACCGGGAGGTTGAGGGGAAATTTATATGTGCAAGTCTCAATGAATTATATGGGTGAGTCATTACATGAAGGTAAGTGGTAAAAGCAGCATTAGGTGCTATAAAACCAGAATGTTAAAGAAATTCTGAAAATTAATATATTATTTATACAGTGATCTTAGTATTGAAAAAGCTATACTTTCTCAGCAGACTAATTGTTGTTAAGTAGCAGCAGAGTGGAAGAATTGATCTCTGGGTTACAAAGCAGCAAAACGAGAACTTTCTGCTTTTACTGTGTGGGTCTGGTTTGAAAGCTGTCCCTGCAGAAATGGCCCTGTAGTTCTGCTTACATCATTGATACCAGGTTGACACAGTTTGTAGATGATTTTCTCACTTCCAGGTGTTTTGAGATCTGCAAATCAAACCACGCCTTTTCTATATCATCATCCTTGGTAGTAAAGGTTCTGCAGGGCAAATTAGGGTTTCATCTACACTTGYAAAGTTTTGTTGAGATTTAGGAGGTTTCTTACTGCTGTCCTATATTTGAGCAAACTCTGAAGTTAAAGGTACTAAAATCAGTTAGTATTTCCTTCAAGCTTTAGTGGATCTTATTTGGAGTTAGACTAGGTAATGATGACTCTGTTCTTACACAGTTTGGGACCAGAGTCTTTCATCCTTTCTTTTAAATGCCTTTATGGGAGTTGGGTGAGGAAAAGCCCAGTGAATGAGTAGTGCTGTGTAGCAAAGCCACTTAAAATGCTTTGAGTGTGTTTCTTGTGCCCACTGAGAACCAAAGATCCCTGAGCATCAGAGTCCAGCTTAGGAACCTGAATCAAACAGGAGGTATTCAGAGTTATTTCAAACACTTGGAATGTGGCAGGAGTCTTTTAAGTTCACTAGCAAACACTTGGAAAACCAGATGGTTTCTTTGCAACAGAACCCTGAACATAACAGGAAAACAGAGTATGTTCCCCTTCCTCTCTTAGCTGGAGAAAAGAATCTTAAAAATGCCTTGCATGTGTGCTAAATAAATAAATTTAAAAATGAACCTTCTGGCCAATCACAGTTTAGCTACCCTGCAATTAAACAAATCCACGAACTGGCAACACATTTACATCTCATTAAGGGGAGGCAAATGCAGCAACTGCATGAAAATTTAGAAATTAGACACAATTACCATGTTGGCTAGAGGCGGGAACATTATTGAGGGAGGTTTTTAAGAGAAGTTTGATGGCTCCTTAATTGGCTGCTGCCTCCCCAGTCCCACCTAGCTCTGCTGTTTAAATGAATTTTTCAAAAAAGAATCATTGATGCTCTGCCTATCTCTGCAGTGCAGCAGCCCCGAGGAGTTAATGAAGCATGACCTGCGGAGGTCTGCCAGGGAGCCGCAGACCTCTAGGGTGCTCCCCTGGCATGGCACCGGGCAGGCTTCCCGGTCACCGAGGGACAAGCCTCCGCTGGCCCTTCTCGTGGGGTTTCAGCGACGTGGCTCAGATACACTGACCCTTTTGCTCTTGCTGTGCTCTGCAGCTGCATCCATGCAGCAACATGATCAGTTGTTTTGAAGGGCTGATATACTTGGAGTTGTAGTGCAGCACTCGCCAAAGGTAGAGGGTGCCTTTCCATTCACTTTGATGGCTGGAGTATTTGTCTGACACCAGTGGTGATGTCTGCTAGTACAGAGGTATTTATTGTCTTTGTACGGCATCCTTCCTCTTTCCTCGTCTCTAGCAGTTGCCTAGTTCTGCTGTATATTTCTTAAGAGGTRCCAAGTTCCTTCCTCCTGAGGTGGCTGTGTTTCTTAGGAACTGATACAGTGTGTGTGTGGGATGGTTTCTTGAATAGGTGCAAATATTAATAACATAAGTAACAAATGCTAAGTGGTAATTGTGCAGAGTAACTGGGGATAAGGACTGTCTCAGGCATCACTTCTGGGAGTAGGACCTAGGCTATCCTGGGGAGCGTCTAGACCACTGGATTCAGGAGCCTTTCCACAATAATACTAATTAGTCATAAGACTGGTGGTAGGAATGCCCACTAGAAGGTAGAAACTCTTTAAAAAAGAAAACCACAAGGCTTTTCAAAAGGAATAGTAAGACAGGGCGTTCTTTTGGTTTGGTTTGGGTTTTTTTTTTCCCCCTCTTGCACTGAGGCAGAGATGGGTCTGTCCATGGGTGTTACTCCACCCTGTGGCTGCATTTCTGCAAAACTCCAAAAGCACCAGCGATGGTGTTCCAGATCAGCGCAAATGAAAGGTTGCTGTGAAGAAGTTCAGCCCACTCGAGGGAATCGCAAAGGGGTGAGGAACKAACAAGTCTGTTACTGCCACTCACCAAGTCCACTTTGTCCGTGTGTTTAATAGYCCTATTAAATATAGCAAGTGTAAATCTTACAAACTGCCTTGAAAAGGATTCAGCTGCTTCCAGAATGGAGGTATATTTTGGATATATGACTTGTGCTTCAGAATCATAAATAAAAAGTTAGTATGTCTTGAAGTTACAGGTAAATGCTACTTAGGTGTTTCTCTGTATTTGTGGAAGATGTGAGGTCTATGCCTTTCCGTTCCGAAGCATACAGTCCCTTAGCAGAGTTTTCTATGTGGCTTCGGCAGCAAAATTCAAGTTGGCACAACTGAAACAAGTTAATTGGGAAATGAATAGAAAGTCCTACAGGCTGGCTCACACCCCGCATACCAATTGATACAGTTTGTCTGGTGCAGGGGAAGACAAAGAAATAAATGTCCTCAGCTGATCCCTTGAAAAAATGGAAGCAGTGCAAATGTAAAAATAATAATTAAAAAAACTTTGTAACATTGTTTAAACTGGAAGCTTTTAAAAAATATGGCCCATGAGGTTCAACTGACTTTAAGCAGCTTAAAGTTTGTGTTATCAACATTAATATGCAACCTGCACTATGCTTGGGGTTTTTTTTTTTTCCCCTCAGTATTTCTTTGGGCATCTTTGTTGTTTTTTTTTCCCTTGAAAGTACTTTGAAATGTGCAAGCTTTGTGATAGCTCAGGTATCTCTGATCCATTAGAGCTGTCATTTTGCTGGGCACTGTGACATTGAGGAGAAGCTTTATTATTAACATAAGAATTGAGGAATGGTGTTGAACTGGTGAATTGATAAGRAATTAATGACATTGCGTCGAGGGACTACTGATGAAGGGTGTAGGGGTCTATAGGGAATTTATATGTTCYGCTGTAGATGAGCGACTGTGTTGTCAGTAATTCAGGGGACTGTATGTGCAGCAGTGAACAAGTTCAGAGTTGAAGACAGTTCCCGTGGCATTAATCATCAAACTGTCATTGAGTTCAGCAGTATTTTACTCCTGAAGTATGCATAGCCTTGATATGAATAACTAATGTAGGTGAAGTGCATGGTTAAAACTATGCTTTGGCTGAAATGTGTCAATTAGGGGGCTATAAAAGCTCTCTGAAACCCGCCTTCTACTATCCCTGCCATATTGCACTATAGCTCTGTTCCACGCAGCACACAGCAGTATCACACGTAGCAGAGGAAAGGCGTACGAYTGACCAGAAAACTGTCCTGGCCTAATGCCACCGCAGTCTGTGTCCCAGCCAACTGCCCTAGTGCCTTTCTGCCTTCTATGTAAAAACAGCACATTGCTTATTCATAAGGTAACTATCTAGGAAGGGTTAATACAGATGATACTTCAGAATGTGGCTTCTGCTTTTGGCTGATGATGGGGTTTGTTTTATTTTAATTTTTACTATGAAGATGTCTTGCTTAGGCAATGAGAAGTGGGCTGCAGCAGTTCCGATCTTGTCAATTCATACCCCTCTTCCCTGCATGTGGATCACAAGGATCTCAGGAATAATTCATATAAATGTCTCCTATCTTAGCCAAGAGAAGCAATTTCAGCTGGAACAGAATATAATCCATTTCACCCTGGCACTGGATAAAGGGAAGGGTRTCTGCTATTACTCTGATTTTTAGTTTTTTTGCAAATACTCAGACACTATGGTGATGTGTGGAAGGATGAAATCTAAAGATAGATATAAAGGGTATAAATCAAAACCTCAGGTGTAGTCACATGCATACTCCATGGAAACTGTGCTTGCAGTCGTCATTTCCTAATGGGGCAARCCAAGAGTTTCAGATAAGCAAATTTGGGCAACTGTAAGAATGAGATCAGTTTTTAATCTTTCATTTCAGATGTCACAGTACAACTGGATTATAAACCTCGAGCTCTTGCTTTTGGCAGCAATGGATATTGCTGAAGATGTGTCATATATCTAAACAAGTGGGAATGGGAGCGTTTTCTTGGTCTTTTCTGAGCACTCCAGTGCCTTGCTCTTAGGAAGAAAGCAGCAACTGTCTCCTTGCCACCCTATTTTTTGTGTAATGAAACAAATGTTATGAAGTGGATTCAAGTAAGTGTAATTCTCTCGAAAAGATTCCATCTTTTACTTATTTGCAATAATTCCATTAAATCTGGAAGGCCCCGGTTAAGATAAATTCCCGCTGTGCCGGGTGCAGTTTTATGAAGAGTGGGGGAGGAATTGCGAGAACAACAAATTAAAACTAATCTCCTAAAATATTTGATTACATAAACTCAATTTATTATGCAGAGCTGCCCTTTTAAACACGTGCAAGGTGGTAAGGCAAGCAGGGTTGTACAAAGAAAAGAATAAACAGAACAAAACAACAACCCAAGATTTGTTCTACAAGAAAACAACCACGTTCTGTAATTTACTGTAGTAATAGCTCGGAAGACTGCCCTAACTTTGCTGTCAGTTAGTATGCTTAGCACACTCAGGGGAAAGGATTCTCTTCTAACTCAGGGTCCTTGCGATGTGCTCTGTGGTGTCTTGTAACCCAGGAATCTCTGAAGTTAGCTCTTTTCCATGCCTCAGATTGAGTGGCAAGTTGCCAAAGTGTTTGGACTGGAGTTTAGATACCTTTCCACAGCAAGTAACCAAGACCCTGTAGTTCTGGAGTAGATGAGTTTCTCTTTTGCTTGTTTGTGAAGTTTCTTCGTGAAAACATAAAAGAACATAGATAATTTGTGCACATAGTGTTTGGTGTTTATCTGCTGCTTGTTCACGTAAACCCCTGATTTGTGTGTCTCGGGATGAAAGAGCTATTTTGAAGCGTTTCTATTGTAAAGCTACTCATTGCCATATGCCTTGTTGTTTTAATTGATCTTGGAGCTTTGCTGCCTTGGGTAACCCAAAAGCAAAGATTCACTGAAGACTGCGATGCCTTCCCCTCCCAAACACTGCTTTATTCTGTGAGGAAATGAGGTTTCTCCAAAGATGGTTTCAAATGAGTAGAGGTTATTTATGCTTCCTTTTATCTCCGTACGGGTTTGAGCAGAGGTAAGAGGTTCTGTTTGGTCTGGGAGCTGCCGTGGAACAATGRGGAAATAAATTCCATGCTGGAATTCAGCAGCCCCTCCAATCAATGTACTTTCTAATTAATTTCTCTGTATAAGCAGGACTTCTGAAAACAGTGTGCGGCTGTTAGCTCTGGCTTTAATTTATTTTGAAAAATGCGTAATTATCAAGCTGTGAGCAAATTGCCATTCCTTTCACCTGGCTCCTTTCAGAACTCATTCACATTCAGAGGAGCCATTGATTAATGAACAGAGCAACAGAGGACAAGGATGATCCAATGCAGCCACAGGCTATGAGCTGCATACAGCAACAGTAGTGCTTCAGGAGAAGGTATATTAGAGTCTGTGTTGCAAATTGCCAAAAGAGGCAATGCTGCCCTCATTGTGGTAAAAGACAAGAATCGGGTCTTAGGAGATGAACTTCTTTTCCATTCCCACTCTTAGGCAGTGAATGAGCAAAAGTGAGGCCTGCTTCTTAAACCCTCCCCATGCTGTGTTTATGTGTTAAGCCGTCCTAGTGCACGRTCAAATGCAGATGACAAGCCCGTGTTAAATTCTTATTTTCTTAARGGAGAAAAATGTTAACAGTTCTTGTGGGGCAAGGACATTCTGTGCTTTGTACAATGCAGCAATGAATGGGRTAGTTGTAGCTTCTCCTGCATTCAAAAGGACCAAAGGTTTCTTCCTCAGCATGCTTCTTTAGAGCCCTTTTTAGTGTCCCCTTTTTCCTTGGCTATGCCTTTTCCGTACTTGTGGGACAAAGAGGAGCTGGCTGGTAGCCTTCTATGTTGTTATGKATAATGATGTTCTATGCCTTTGTCGGGGACATAGATGTACCYGTGAGGCTCATTCTGTATTCCCACTTCTAGAGGTTTATATGTGGCTGTTGCACAACTTCCTTTGATCTCATGAAGTTAGATTCAGAGGCAGCTGTGTAAGGGACACTGAGCTGATGGATTTTGTTCCTCTTCAATATGAAAATTACGCATCTTTCACTTCCACTAAGTTTTCAGTGACTCTCAATCTTTTCTTCTAGCTTCCATCCCTGGCCTTATTAGAACGACAATCAGAATGCTGTTGGGTGTCATCTGCACATCAGCTAGTGGATGTGAATTTGCAGGAGTTGAGATGAACAGAAGTGTTTTTTCTGGAGTGCAGGTTAGTGTCACTTAAACGTTGATACAAGGTACTGATTGAGTACAAGCAGCAGCTATGTTGTATCCCTTCTGCCTTGTCGTTTTCACCCTTGATCATCTCAGGTGTCACTCACTGTAGGTTTGCACAGACCCTTTTCTAGCAAATAGACGTTCTGGTCTGTGTGTTTATTTGCTGCCATGCGCCCTCTGCAAAGGAGTGGTAGTTGTGATGGTGATTTGATGTGATGTGAAAACACCTAACTGCTGGCAGACAGACAGTCTTCCAAATGTTTCTTTTAGAGCTCACTGAAGAGCTATCTGTTACTGATAAGTTCAGAGCACTATTAAGCCAGGCTGGACTGAAATTGTTTAATGTGGAGGGGGGAAAAAATAATCATATGTGCATCTTTGTATAGTCCCCCATGCCATATTTTTCCTTTGTTTTGGGTTTCTTGGCATTGTTCATTTGTTTAGGGGGAGAGCAGATGTGTTTTGGTTATGGTTTTTTTTAACTTCTTTGGGCTAAACTGCAGAAGCACCGAGAATGCAAAGCTTTTAGTAAGCCCTTGCCAGAATTCAGAGCTTTGCAGGATTGCACTGTGATCCCTCTTACTTGTTGGAGACTTTATGGCTTCCTGTTTCTGCAAGAGTTAAGAACTGTGTGTTAATATAATCAGGTTCTAACTTAATAGCCCTCTAGGCTGAGCAAGCTGTAGGCTGATACCATGAGAAGTAGGATATCAGCTCCAAAAAGGGGAGGAATACTTTATTCTATTGAGTTTGCAATGAAGGAGAAAAAAGAMAAGCCTAGCATCTGCGACCAGCAGTTTCTTAGAACCCTGCTACAATCCATTTAACAAATTGTTTCTCCTCTATCTTCACCCTAGTTGTTGTTATTATTATGCCTGTTATCTGATGGTTATTTAATCTATATTTTGTAATTACTTCCCTTCTGTCTTTCACTCGAACATACATTCATTTTCTTGTTGCACTAACGCAGTGACCTACATTATCCAAGCTGTAAAAGTCAATTATGCTGCCTGTGATTTTTCAAGTGGCGTTTAGCATATGGGTTTGTGTATTATCCACCCGTTACCTGGTTCCTGTCAGGAGCCAGTTTCTCTCAGGCACCTCTTAAAAGCGTCTCTGGAAATACAACTGCTTTTCCAGATCTGGATGCAAATTGCACTGCTRCAGTGCTGAGAAGGAATACAAGATGTCCTGCCCACTCATATGGACAATAACGAACATGCAATGCTACATTTCCAAATTATAATGCATCAGTTGTCTGTTTCTCACTGTGAATTGGGAATATATTGTTCCAACCTACCGTATCATGTTTCTGTGCAGGTTTCACACTGTACTTCACTGTGTGGATTTTGCATCTCTGACATTTAATATCAGGCTTTAAATTAAAACCACGTTTGTGGTATTTGATAGGTAAGAGCTATCACTGTTACCAAACGGATTGCAAAATCATCCGTACCCAACAGAGAGTTCCCAAGGGGCGGGTGGGTGGGGAGGATTGTTTGTTTTTTAATCAAGCCTCACTCATTAATGCCTGAAGCTTCTCTGCATATAGATCTTCACCCTCCCTGCCTTTCCCTGGCTTCCTGTTACAGTATTGAGATGTGAGCACATTACAGATGAAGTTTAGAGSCCATGCTAATAAGCTCTTCAGGCCCATGCTAATTTTGTAGTAGAAGAAAAGGAGGTATCAGAGGGAATTTGTTAGACAGAGGTGCAATCATTCTAAAACTCCTGGCTCCTCTGTAGTACGAAGGCTGATTGCTTTATTACTTCAAATCACGAGACGGCTTACAGCGGTAGCCCTGTAGCATCACTTCTCAAAAGACCCACCAGCCACTTGACACGTTCATGCGCACACATATCCCGATTGAGATACGCAGGTAATGTGTATGCCTGTCACGTACGCACTCAGACGTGCACATCTATGCCCATATTCTCATAGGGACACGCTTTCACAGGGGCGAGACATGCAAAGGTGAGGATTTGAACTTGTGCACAAATACTTACTCAAATGGGTATGCTGTACTTAAAACAAATGTGAATCAGACATTGATGTATATGTTCATTGACTGACATAAGAGATGTACATTGTTCTTCAAGCATTTGCTGACAGTAGGTATACACATGTATAGTCGTGTGGACATCCACTAAAGACTGACATACATGCATATGTACTTTTAGGCAGACGTAAACCCAGGCAAAAGGCTAACATACTGTCGCCTTGCCTGTACTTGCCAGAACAAAACTGGCACGTAACAATTGGTTTTGAGGTTGATTGCAGGAAGGTGGGCAAAGATTGTTGTTAGCACTGCCATATGATACTAGTGTTTCATCTCAATTCATGACAGTTGGATTACCATGGCATGAACCTCCTCCGGGACACAGGGCTGTCTGTGCCTGTATTCTCTTTTCATTAGACTTCAATTAGACTCTTCATTGTGGCGTTCTCAACTCCTCCACTATGGTTGCTATATTTGCTATGACACCTTTATCAKGAGCTGTGTATACACATGCAGTTTATTCCGCCTCAGTAATAAGCTTCAGGCTGCAGAAACTGTAGTTCTTGGGATGATGCTTATGAGGGATCCCTTTTTTATAGCTAAATGGAAAATTTCTTGGGAGAACTTGTCCTTCCCTCATTGCTTTCCCCCCCCCCCCTTACCTCCTTATGCATTATCTGTACATAGTCTATACAAAAAAACTAAAATTGAAGGAGTGGTTCCCTGAAAGCAGTAACTTCTGCGCTGCTCAACAAGTACTCATAGTGAGGGTTTCCTGTTTTAAATATGGGAAGTGTGGCGCGTTTTTTTCCTCAGGCATTTGGGTATGGAGCTAGTTGTCAGTGTGCCGCTGTAATCTCCAAYGCCGCATTTGAGCACAACCTAAATACCAACTGATTTAGCTTCCCTTTTTTYCCCCCTTACAATTCCTTCTGTTAAAAGCAGCTGTTACTCCTTCATTTAAGATGGAGAATTAAGGCAGAGAAAAATGAAATGACTTGCCCGAGGTCACTAGCAGAATTAGAATAGAATGGAGGTCTTGCAAGTCTAAGCTCAGTGCTTTAATCGCAAACTCAAATCTAAAGGTTAATGTTTGCATGTGAATTTTTTTTTTAGAGGGGGGAGGTGATATCTGAGGTTCTTGAGGGAGCATTCAGGTGGTGGATTGTGRGCTAGTTTGCATCTGGCTATTTTTTGATACCTGGGTTTTTCATCATAGCAATTTCTAAAGTGGCTTGGAAACTGGATTATCTAGGAAGTTACAAATGAATATAAGAATAACCAGAAGGGCCCCATGAAATCATGAGTATAGCTGGAGAGTAAAAATAAATAAGTACATTTCGGCATCATTTTTGAGCTTGTGTTCTCTCTTGTAACCCTGTCAGTACATGAATGCGTGCCTGGGGCTGGCTGGCTGCAGACAACAAGAAGGTTTAATAGTTCCGCTGTAAATGTGAGAGCGTCTTGTCACTGGATTTCCACAAATTGGTTTGGATGACTGTAAATGTCTGAATTCTAGTATGTGCTCATTGGGAGGTGTTTAGCAATCAGTATCCTCAGTGCTGTAAGCCCAGCTGGGAAGATAGACCTGTACAGGAGCTAATGCTACAGAAAAAAAATATCTGTTTCAAGAACCATAACAGCAAATTTGATTTCCACCAGCCTAGTGTTTATAGAGTGGTATTCTCTCCTCTACAGGAAGCCAATCTGAGCTTTCACAGGGCTCCTGCTGGAAGAAATCAAATAGAAAATTCATGCAAGGTTTGCAGTAGCAAAAGGGCAGTTAAGGACGTAACTGGTTGTGCTAGTGGGAGGTGAGAGAAATAAGAGATATGGGAGAATGGCTCAGCAGGGGAGGAGGAACAAGTTGCTGGCAGCCTTACTGCGCTTTTAAGAACTCATGGAAAATGCTGCGGTCTACTCTGAGTCACCTTACCTAAACCAGGTGGTCTTTGTTTGATGGAGAGTGGGCTTTTTGTCCGCTGCCTAGGGAAGATAAGGACAAGACAATGCCAGAATGCTTGAAGAAGTTATGTTTGTGAAATCACTGTTTCAGCATTCCCCAGTACAGAGACGAGCTAATTCTACCCAAAGCGAAAGTTTTTACCAAAATAGTTTCATGCATGTATTTATTTTTATTGACTTGAGAATGGGGAAGAGTTGACTTTCAGTGAAAAAATCTGTAGGCCTCATCTTTCAGTGACGAGGTTGGCCCTGTGCCCTAAAGCCCTGGTCCCCATGGGYGCTCTCTGGCCACGCTTGGACTACAGAATTGGTGTCCTCTGCAACATGCCTCGTGTTCCTTTTCTCCCCGCTCATTCATYGGAGTTAGCTGCCAAAGGAAAGCAGGATGTGCCGAATGATGACAGACAGCCAAGTCTTATCTTAGCARTGGCAGCCAGGCTGCTTTTGGAGTGTGTTCTGGAAAAGCAGGACATAAGTCCATTATCCCTGCTCTGGACAAAGCAGATATTCCCACCCCTCTGGAGAATCCCAGTAAGGCAAGCCGTTGTTATCGAGGACTAAATCCTTTGATGCCCTTTAATAGATGCAGRGACTTTTCTTATAACAGGACCTGAATGTGGCCAGAGGCATGAATTCAATTATTAATCTCTTTGCAAGTGCTGCAAGCTGATTTCTGAGTACTAGTTAAATGGAAGTTTTCAAACCAAACCTGAGGGAAGCATACTTATCGCAAGATATTCAGTACTTTAGACTGAGACTCTTTCTTTTTACCTAAGATTAATTTTTCAGGGGTGAAATGCCCACTGGCCCAACAGAATAATTATATATTTCCTCCAAATCCTCCTGTATAAAAGGAAGAGAAAAATAGGTATGTCGTACCAGGAAAAAGATGCATACTTAAAGCAGATGAGAGTTGTACTTTACAGAAAATATCCCTTTGACAATATATCTTTGTGAAAATGAAAGCTTTGGCTGCAAATCTTTGTGCTTTTTGTTCTGAAATTGCAACCTTGAAAAAATTTAATCTAAACCTGCTTATTGGGTAAAAGGCATTCACTTGGGGGGGGGGGAAGGAGGGGAGGAGAGAAAAGAAGATCAAGGAAAAAATTAAGTACTTTAGTGCTGGGGGAGGGCGGCAGGGTGAATGGATTGCTGTTCCTGTAGGAGTTACTGAATAAATCATTAGGAGTACTAAGACGGTTTCCTCAGAACTACCACRGCCTTTACTGGTGTATCTCGGTCCTGTTGCTGTTCCTGATACCAGAGGGAGCGGTTTGGCTCGGTGCAAAGCCGTTTGCCTACAGGGTGACGGAGCACTAGGCATTTTCACTCTGCTCTTGCTGGATAGGCATGCATTTATACTTTTATGCATATTGTTGACTCTAGTATTATATATATGTAATASTTCTTAGCAACTGATGTGTTGTAATAAGCGCTATATAAAAAGGGTAGCAGATGTGGGACTGAGGCCCAGGAAAATTAAACACAGTGCCTCTTTTTATAATGTTACTTGAAAAATCCAACATTTTACCCAACTGTCCTGAGACTGGGGCAGATGCTTAACTACAAGACCACATTCTTTCTGTAGTCTTATATTAAAACTATGTGTTATTGTTGCATTACTCATCTATTTCTTTGGTGAGCTGTAAAATACACTGGCCATCTTCGCTCCTCTCAGAGACTGGTGTTCCCTGTTTTCTCATGTGTTAAACTTATCAACATGAAAAGCAGCATCCTCAGCTGGCACGTGTGGAACTGAAAGCTGAAAAGAAACCTCGTGGTATTCTGTGGTATTCTGCAGTATTCTGGGCATTCCGATGATGCTCATCTTCCAATTGCTCAAAAGTTAATCCAGATTCTTTGGCCAGTTAATGTAGCGTTGGTACACTTTTAGCTAGCTTGAAAGCCGGTGAGGTGACTTGGCAGAGCAAGAGAGTTGCTTTCAGCAAGGTCKTCTTTGGAACGAGTAATGAGTAAGTAAGATCTAGGAATAAGCTGCCATGGGACATTGGATCTTCTTCCTAACTGCTTCCTCCACCTGCACAAAAAAAGAGCTAACAAGGAACTTCCAAAATAGTATTAATGCTACTCCTAGGTTTTCTGGAGGTAAAGGTTGACTCCTCCAGGGCATTCTGTCTCCTTCTTTACGAGCAGTCGTTCTTCTACAAACTGTCACAAGTCTGGATGGTAAGTAAAGTTGATATAAGATGTGATAGCTTTGGCTCTTAATTCATGTAATGYTCCGAAGTACCCCATGGACCTTTGCATTGGATGGGGAAGGAATTTCAGGTTGCTAAAGGGGAYTTGTTCTTGTGTAGCCTGTAATAAAACAACAGCCTCACTTCTGATTATTGAGTTTCTGTTTGGCAAGAGTGAGTATATTTATACAAAAGGTGCCATCAAGACATTGTTACCATTCGAAATCAATACAGTTTTGGGCTTGTTTTTTGGTAATAATAAAAAAAGAATAATTATGTGGACCTTTATTTTTAAAGAAAAAAAAACAAAAAAACCAAAAAACTTCCATTACAAAAGCTAAATGAGATAAATAACCCCTGACAGAGCAAGAAGGTGGTCTCACTAAATTGAATCCAGTCAATTTTAACATTCACAGCGCTAGAGGCAATTTTAAGCAGAGTGTAAATGTAATGGAAAAAACATATTCCTGAAGCTGGCTTACAGAACTCTGCATTTGGGCCCTTAATGGTGATAAATCAATGATCTAGAAAATAAAATCCCTTTCCTATTAACCAGATGGGCACACAAATTCTTCTCAGACTTTGAGACGTAAGCACCCAAAATTTTCAATTAGCGTTTCACATCCTGCTACCTTATAAGTATAACTAATTAAATTGGATCATAGTGCAGACACATATATAAACTGTCTTTCTCTTGCTTTCTCTCTATAAAATAATGTCTGTCTGCTGATTGATACAATTCTTTAACTCGACTGAGAGATTCTCTGCTAACATCATAAGAGATGCACTGAAGCAGAACTCCGAAATTGAATTACAACCTTTGTATTGAGTCAGAGCGCAAAGTTGTTATTATGAGGTCCTGCCTCTGCTACTTCTACCCTCAGAGCTCAACTTTCCCAGGCTTTTATTGTGCCCCGAGCAGGCTTCTTACCTCCAGTACCATCGGGTGCAAGTGTCCTGTTAGCTGCCTGGCATGCTCGGCCTTCCYTTGCCTCTGTGGTTGCAGACGGGCACTTCTGAATGGCTGTGCCCAAACCAGAGCAGAAAAGGGGGCGGCGAAGACTTGGGGGAGCKTGGGCTGAGTGGAAATTCTCCCGAGTGACTTCACTGCTATAGCACTGAATGAGTTTCTAGTAGTCCAAACTTCATGCCAGCTCTGGGAAAAAATAGCTTCCATCTAGTTGTGTACTGGTAGGCTGGGTACAGGGTAGTGCTGAGAGGTGGCAGTAGGATCTTGGTTTTGCTTCAGTCAGCATCTCGGAAAAACAAGTGGCAACTGAGCAGCTTAATACTGTGTAGCTAGACTTGTCCACCAGGTTAAAAACAGATTAAAAAAAATCTATTTTAAATATAAAATAGATTTAAATATTTTTTTGTCTCTTAAACATASTAAAACTTGAGAGACGTAAATTTAAAAAATGCCAACACTTTCCAAATTTGTAAATGCTGGGTGTACTACACGCATGTAAYGTTGACTGTCTTAATGTGACAATTGCAAAGAAGGAGTCTCCTTGTATCTGGAATGGAAAACAATATTGTAATTTCTGTTAGTCAATGTAACAGATTTGAACTTGGTCAAGTTTGTGTAGATTCACAGATTTCAGAGGTGTCATCCCRGCTGCACCACCTAAAGGGTTTTGCTGTGCTGAAGTAAAAGACATAAGTCAAATTCTCTGAAAACATGAGAGTTTTGCAAGTTGCATGTTTCACACGGCATCYCATGACAGTTTACCTAAAGTGCAGCGGTTATTCCCTGGGCGTTTCGCTACTGCTGTGCTTAATGCAGTGGGCAAGATGTTTGCTCAGGGGAAATGTTTATTCTGGGCAATCTGTGTGCACAGAACCAGACAACAGAGAACATACAAAGGAGGCGCAGCTTCAGAAATTGTGGTTCCAGTAAACTGGAATTATTGAGGTCTCAGATTAAACCTTAAGGGGAAAATTGCAGGGGAAATGGAAACTTGAGATGATTGAAAAATGTGAAAATTCTCTGGAMATAAGAGGGACAATGCTGTCTCACAGACACTCCTCTCTCTTCGCTTTGTAGTATGTTTAAGCTTCCACATGTTTGATGATGTGAATGATTAAAGTGGGGTATAAAGTCACTTTTTATAATAGTGACTGTCATAACTTTACAGTTTCCTGTGTGTAATGACAGTGGAATTACATTCCAGTTTTGTTTTCAAATATGTAAATAATGCTTATCCTTATGACTAGAAGGTTAACTTCATGACAGCATAACAGCCTTGGATATTTTTCTTAATGAAGTGCTATTAAACTCTAGATATTTAACTACATCATATTTATGTTGTAATTATCGCTTCTTGCTTGGTGCATTTCCAGTTACATAAATTAGTGGCAATTTCAAAAAGGCTCAAACAAATGCATTGTGTACTGTAATTGTTGGGTAATTACAGTATAATTATATGGTTATGAAATATAGTCCAGTATAACTTTTCTCTTGTTTTGGCTTTTTTTTTTTTCCCGACTGCCCGCAAGGTTCCTGAATAGACTTCATGCCCGTGCCTTACACCTTTAAGGCAGAGGGCCTTTGAATACCAGAAGTGTTGAATCATGGCTTCCTATGGATTAATCATCATGGTTAATTGACTTCAGCACCCAAGAGATCATAGATCTGATGAAAGCTTTTCTGGGCCTGGGGCTTTGGTGGCTTTTGCTTCCTAATGAAATGCTGTCATCCTCCTTCTGTCAGGACACTTGCTGCGTGTCTTCACTTACATTTACCTGTTTACAAGAATTCTACGGGGATTTTGTTTTCTGTGTCTCCTGCCCCTCTGTCACGTTTAATCAAGTTGCCTCAAATTTATCTGGAGACTCAAAGACGCAAATTAAGACATAAAACCACAGTAAAAGCTTAAGTGTTGTTTTCATGGGAAATAAGGCTAAAAATCTGTGTATTTTCAATAAAGCCGTAGGCAGAAGAGTCCATTTATACTGATTTTTATTACCTGTTCTAAAACTTTATTTTAATGCATCTTCAGGAAAAAAATGTTCTAGTCTGACTCTGTACCAATTAGGGTAATGGAATTACTAATGAAGTAAAAATATTTGCTCTAGTGCATGTGCTCAGAGGCRTGCTCACAGGTATATGCTCGTTCCCCTTCTTTAAACTGGGATCTGTAGCTGCTTGACAGAATTTCAACATGAAATACTTTGTCTCCCCCAATTATTTTTTAACATAAAACAATGTCCTCTGAAACCTTCACAATGCCTCTTTAAACAGCCCTTCTCTTTCTCCTGTTCATCGTTGGACAGAATGTTCCCGTTTGTGTGCCCCGCRGTGTTCAGAACCTGCTGGAAAACTATTTCTGTGCATCTTGCAGACTATAACTGCTGTGAATATGGAAGGAACTCCCTGTGTGCCTCCCAGATGTCTTAACTAAATGGACAGGCCCCCCTTTATTCTGAAAGTCTGTCCTTGGTAGGCATGGGGGTTATGTTTGTGCTGGTGTTTAAGTCCAGAAGATCAGATAGGGCACACGTAGCATTGGAAGGGCTAAGTCTCTAAGGTGGTCCAATAAATGTTACTGTGGCTGTAACCATGAAGATAAGCCTGCAGCATCTTTGTGCTCTAATTGATGCATTATCTGCTTAATGATGAGAACTTGCTAGTGGAATTAGGTTTTTTCCAAGTCTAGCCAGGAATAGCCATAGTCACATTTTTAGTGGGCTGTCAGTCCAAGCTTTGATGTTCTAATTCTGCACAGGCAGAATCCTGGGGAAAAAAAAATACTATTTTGGAAGCAGTCAGGCATGAAAAGCAAAAGGTTGTTGTATCTGAGCTAATAGAAGAGACCTAACACAGAAAGCTGATAGTTCAGGGTGTTAACTTCTGATACTGTACACAGAAACACATCCTGAATTTCTATTCCCCAATATGTTTTCACATATGGTTGTAATTTACATGACATTTTTGAAAATGCCTTCTACACTGCTTCTGCAGGTTTCTTCAGATATTTGTTTTACTATCCTCTGATAGGCAAGCACTGAGACATTTCTTCTGTTCGCCAAGCTGTCTCTCACACGAGGGAGCAGGAAACTTGACTCTCGGGTCGCGGGAGCTCTGGGTGCTGTACTGCAGTAGAAGAGCCGGTGGGATGCTCTAGGTTACAAACTTCTTCCTTTCCTACWGCTGTAAAGCTCTCAAGCAGGAGCCTTACTGGTTCTAACAGCAGGTGAAAATTTTCTCGTGCCAACTTCTGTACTTTTTTTTTTTTTTAACTGTTTGAACAACACAAAATGCTTGACTACCAGGCAACACTTCTTCCAGAAATGTTGCTTTCCTAGATCTGAACAGGGGAGGTTAAAGTCATATTCCCCCCCCCCCCCCCCCTACATTTTATATGGATAAAATTGTCTGTGGCCTTATTCTCTTGATTTCTAAACATCAGGTGCACTTGGGAATGGGCTGGATAATAAAATAATCCTGTTCTGTATTGACTGAGCCATAGTTCCTTTATCCCTGTCTCTGACTGGAGTGAATCCAGCAGAAACATTTCCCTCAAAGCCTAATTCACTACTTTTATCCTCCCTATGTTAGCAGACACAAATAAACTAATAAATCACATTGTTCTGATGACCAGCTGACTGTAACTTTTCAGCGATGGTAACATGGAGATGTACTTGATTTCCAGATCTCTACACCCGTAATGTGGTGGTTACCGTATCAGTCAGATAGTTATTTCTCAGAGCTGTTGACCCTTACATCTTGGCTTTGATGCTATCTGATCTGGCTTTTGGAGAACAGGGCTGACTTCAGAGAGATTGTTTTGCTTGWGCGATGACTTGAGCAACAAGGTCACACTACAACGACTCACTGCTGCTGATGCTTGACCTGGTCTGTACTGAGCATTCAATTAGGGTCAGTAAAGGCTTTCCCCAATACAAACTGACAGGACAGTAGTGGGACAGTGGGGAAAGGTCTAGGCTTCCTAAAAAGCCCTGGCAAGGGACTATTTCTTAGGTCAGTATATTGACTGATGGCCTCTGTGTGCCATAGYGTGATGCGTCTTCATGCTGCTGTACTTGGACGAGTGGGTAGAGCTATCTGAAGCATACTTGTACTTCAATCCAGAAATCAAGGAAAATAGCGAGAGGCATATGAGCATACAAGATATATCGGGGGCACAGCTAGGAAACAAGCCCAAGTATGCTGATTCTCAACCTAGAGCATGGTCGTTAGACAACTACTCCTTTCCTGGTTTTATGTACAAGCTGCATGCCCACCCAGCTGATTTCTTTAACAAAAAAACCACACCCAAACCACAATGCAGTGTAGATTCCTAGTCACGTTAGGAGCTTTTTGTGTATTAAGAAAGGAAAAGTCTGTAGTCAGTGCAATACAAAGGATTAGCAGTGCTTTAGCCCTGTACAATGATGAAATACAAAACGAAAAGCACAAGTACCTTCCTGGGACAGTTCCTGCAGCAATGAAGTGGCCTCTTCCAGTGAGCAGCTAAAGCATCCGTGGTGCAAATGAAAAAAAATCGTTCTACTGATGCGATTTGATCCTGAATTTCTGTTCCTGCAACTTTTATGAAATAAGAGAAAAGCAGAAGCTTCGAAGCTGATTTCAGCAAAGGCAAGAAAATTTCCACTCCATCTGTAATTCCAAACCTGCCTGCTGAAACAGCAATTAGTGATATTTTTACAATAAAATTTCCCCATCGTGTGGGTGTCCAGATGGGCAGGCTTTTTCTTCTCATGCTTAATGTAAATKAGAGTACTGGTAGGCAAGGCTCCTGGGTTCCATTTCCAACTTTACCACTTATTCCCTGTGTGACCTATGAGTAACACAGTTACTTGAGCTTATGCTTTGTTTGTAAAATTGAGATAATTATATTTTTCCTCAGCGGGACAGGGGAGAGCTGTGCTGAGGAATAAATCAGACAGTTGAAAACAGGGTAGGAGAAACTTCCCAAAATTCTGAACGCTACCCTCATTCCCCCAGCCATTTCTAATGCTATATTATGTTATGAACATGGTGTCACACAAAACCAATAACCCATGCGAGTTTATAATCTAAAGGTTTAATAAGGCAAAGATTTGGGCATTTAATGGGAAAACACATAGTTAATGTTAAGCTTGTTCCTAAGGCTTTGCAGAGTGGAGTGCAAAAAGACACAGAGGGTAAGAATGGTTTGTAAAATGATGAAGTAGTTGGTCAGGGTAATAATGGACTTGTGTCCGGCTAGTTTCACTTGCAAATGTTTGACCGCACTCTGTTGTTTGTTTCCATTTGCGATATGGTTTGAGAAGATATAACCGAAGATGCTACTGTCTAAATTTATCCCACATTGTAATAAACTGGAGCATGTAGAGTAGGAATCTGGTGCCTTGAGCTTTCTCTGAACTTAGTGGAAAGAGAGATGTGCAGAGCACAACTCATCCCATCGGAAGTCTCTACTTTGGTTATGGAAGGAGCCTGGAGTAGTTAAGATGCTAATGTGGTCACCTCAGGGAACTGTGAAACTGAGGAGTGATAAATGCAAGGTGGTATCTATAAAATAACAGACTATTTTTTTTTTCATCACTTTGGTAAAGGCAAGTGACTGTTCGAAGCCAATGCAAAATGCCTGGGAAGAGAATATGTGCATGAGGTAGGAAGCAGGCACACGCTATTATTGGAGGGGTCACATATTCAGAGACACAGGCTGCCATTACCCTATTTGTCACAAGGAGAAAATATTGGAGGAAGATCTTCAATGGCACAAGGGCAATTACATGCCATTTGTATTGCAAACCTGTGAGAGCTKAGTGGTAGCTAGCCTATCCTTGGGTTTTTGAAAGCCCCCTTTAGGCCTTGAATTAGAAACAACAAAAAAACCCATTACAGATGTGCACATGTGTGCGCGCACACACACACACATTCCTTTCACCAGCATTGAAGGGAATCTTTTACGTCTTTTAATGAGTSTCTTAAAATGTGCCTGTGCTTCTTGATTTCCTTGGCCTCATAAGGGTAGAAGCCAAGAGAGAKATTTCATTATTCACATGCCATGAAAAAACAGCTGGAAGTGGAATTCTTTTTCCAAAAAAGCATTTGTTTAATAATATTCTGCACATAAGCTAAGCTGGACAAACTGTGTAAAACTGGGAGGTTACGAGTATAGCAGTAGCACAGGATTGCTGCAAAGGTGTGTGATACAGCCCCCAGCTGCTCTTCACCCCTATCTGATGGATTTTCTCTTCAAAGAAAGTAAAGCTTTGAAAATCCCTTCCTACAAAACTCACCTGCTGTGCTCCAGCTTTTAATGAGCTGCACGACGGATCGGAGGGAGGTCCCTCATGAGCTTTTTCCCACTGCTCACTCGCACACAGTGGGTCGGAGTCTGTCTCCTAAGGAAACAGATATTTTCATACAGGCTATATYGGGGCTGCCTTCCCTGAACCTCCCTCTGTCTCTCATGTTTTAAATTTGATAAATTCAGCCACAGTGTGTGAATTTATACAGTCAGTGTATAAATATATCCTGACTTCCATACAACCTCTCTTTATCTCCAGGAATCTAGGCCCCTTAAAGAAAATATTATTCTTTGCTAGTGGCACATAAGCATCAATTTACRGGATTTTTCATAAATAGAGCCTTCCCAAGGGCTGCATCATTGATTTACTTTTGACCTAGCACAGCACTAGCGTCATGAGCAGAAGAGGCTACTCTCAAATTGGGAAGTTCTGGTTTTCCTTTAACTTCATTATCAAAACATTTGCTGTTTCTGAGGTCTGTAATAAAGCAGCCTACCTCTGCCAGAGATAAATTTTGTTTATGATCTGAGTTACGTCTCTGATAATTGAGACCTGAATGCCAGAAAGTCATAAAAAGTTCCCTGTGGTCATGAAGTTCCCTCTAGTTTGCTTTTCTTGCACTAATAAGCTTATCTTTCCCACATTTTTCTTCCTGTTAACCACAGCACATTGAATTATCCAGTCCCTGCAAGAAGCTCTAAGAGTCCTTCTGTATCTTATGAGTTTAGTACTGCATTTCATTAACCGTAATAAACCAACATGCAGTGTTTACCGGAATAACAACACATTGTACAGGCAAAGATAAGCTCCTGTCAGGAAGTGTCTATAAAGCACAAGCAATTCCAGTGCTTGTTCTTGATGTTTCTGACATTGTTGGTGGAATTTCAATTTTGCATCCTGCAAATGCAAGCAGTGCTTCTGATAGTTACGTGCTACTGAGATAGCACCCGGGGACTTCTGAGTAGGGAAGCATCCTTCTTTGTATTTCCTTGTCTGTAATGGCAGCAGTCAGGGAGAACAGCCCTGCTGTGCAAGGTGCTGGATGAAATAAGCCAATGCCACGCAGATCTCAGAATTTAAAAAAAGCTATAGCAAAGTGTGAGAGTGGAATAACAAAAAAATGGGAATAACTTGGAGAAGGGGCTGCAGGAGCTAAACTGATAACAGTGAATGGTGAACAAATCACACTCTGTCTCTGTAGTGAGAGTAATTCATCTTTTTCAGTAGACATCAGCCCRCAACGAGCACAAAATTGCTTTTGAGATTTGGAAGTAGGCAAAATGTTTGGCAGCACCTAAATTCAGGGTGCAACGTTCTCCGTACACGAGTACTGAAAGTTATTCAAACTGAACAGAGACTTGCGCAAGTTTAATGTGTTTCTGTTTCAGTTCAGATTGGGTGAAGGGGAGCATAATCCTGCCAGATTATGGTCTGGAATAAGTTTCACTTCAACTGGAGATTCTCATTACTTTTGCTGTTGTTTTTATTACTTGTTATGGTAGTATATAAAGAAGTTTTAGCACTGAGGAAAGACTTACTGTGCCAGTGGCTAGGCAAAAAGAGAACGAGGACACAGCTGTTGCCTCTAATCATTTTTATGTCAGTTCTCCTGTAGTCCTCTCTCAAGACATAGATATTTAAAGTGAGTCATGGGACCATTTAATCACTTAACACAACTTTTTCAAATCTTAGAAATACCTGTTTTCAGATTAACATATTGCTACTGCTCCTGTGACTCAGWATATGTTAATCTCTCTCTTATCTTTGAGGTTAGCGTATGTTGTGTAGGGAGGATATTAATTCATTCCTTTATTTGCCACAGAAACAATGGAGCGAGTCTTACATTTTCCTCRGAGCCTGCAAAATTTTATCAGGTTTAGGGGTTCTTCAGCAAATGATAGAGACAGATGATGCCTTTTCACCTACTGTTGTGGAACTGAAGTTTTCTAGGTGCTTGTCCTCTCCCGCTGGTCTGTCTCAAATGTCATGTGAATCATTGGAGTACTGGAGAATTACCGGTGGAAAGCACATGTCAGATCAGAACTAGTTGACGCTTTGTGTGAGACTCTTCTACCAAGGGGATGAAAATACAACATTTCTCTGAGATTTGCTATTACCCTCTCCTGACTCGCTAGGCCTTCTGCCTTTCCCTGGGCAGCAGTGATTGTTCTCAGCATTAATGGAATGTTGAGGGCAAAACTCATACCATCCTTTTTTTTTTTTTTCATATTCCAACCATGTAATCAGCTGGAGTTCTGCTTCAAAGGAGAAAACTACGGAAGTATCAGCTGGTTTCTTTGCTGTCAGCCCCTCTCTATCAGGATATTTTATGTCGTTTGTCAGCATGGTTTCTGAACACCTGTGGCTTTAGGCTTTGAAGGAGTCCGGCCTCTCCTAAAATTGCTCATGCTTCTTGTGGTATAGTTTACGTAATTTGTGCAGTGGGCTTTTCCTTACGATTGAGAGTCATGGGTGATTCAAATGTAAGGGGACTTCCAGTTTTAATCTCCTCTCCTCTTCATCAGCATGCTGTTTATAGAGGCAAAGCGTATCTCTATCAATCTTCCTTAAAACTCCCCTTTSCTTTGCTCTTTGGACCATACCCTAGGGCATAAAATAGTGTGGAGCATTACATATTTTGTGTGCTAATAAGCAAAAGAAAACCAGAAAAAAGCAGCAACAACTTGTGCAATAATTTGTTCCAGCATGTGCTGTAACATTATTAGCTGATTCCTTTGGAAAATTACCACCAGTACAGCTTTGCTGACTTGCACATGTATAATGTATAAATGGAGCCATCAAAGTTTAATGCACCTTTAGCAATGTACTTCCTTACACTGCCTGTGACATGAGTTTCATTTTTTTGTCTCAACAGTTTATCACACTCTGTGTGACACCAGTGCAGTATAATGAAGTGCAACTCGGCTATGCCATCCACAGAGGTAATTTTTTTTCCTCTTGTTCACTTTTCCACCGTGACATACAATACTCATTGATCGGTTTTTTTACAGCCTTGTGTAGTCAGACGGCCACTCTGAATTTATCCTTAGTACTACAGTAGTGCCCACAGGCCCTAACCAAGGTCCAGGTTTCTTCTCTCTTAAGCCTTCRTAATCACATACACATGCAGAGTGTAGTCTGTGCCCTAAGGAGGTTGTGATTTAAACAGACTGAACTAAGGAATGCAAAGATGAAGTTGTTATACACAACAACAATAGACGAACAAACACAAGCCTAGGTATTTTATTAMCAGGGTCTTCTGTGACCACTAGATCATACTTTGTCCAAATTTTTCTTAGTATAAAAATAAGAGAGAATGAACGTGAATTGATGATACGTGGAGAGAAGGAAGAGATTAACAGCAAAATAGAAAGTCACCTAGGTGAGAGAAATACAAGGCTGCACTCTATAAAAAGAAAATGCTGTTGCTTCTGTGTTAGATTTCTGACAGAGGCATTTGCAGAAATCTGAAAACCATGATTTAGCKACATGTTTGCCTTACAATTAGAAGCCAGTGTGGCAGATTAATTCTCAAAGTCACAGTCTTCACATTTCAGGAATACATCCATCCATCTCTGGAGAGTGCACAGTTGCTTCTGTACATGCAGTGAGGACATGCAGAGAAAAAGGAGGAGATGCAGAAGGTTCAGTTTTGAGAGTCCACAGCTAGCTAGTGGAAAATTATGATAGGATTTAGACACAGCCTCAGGAAAACCTGGGTTTGCAGCATAACTATGAGAAATCTGTGGTTTGGCACACCTTTTAGCCTGGAATTCAGTAGTTGTATGGTTTTACCTGTGAACTGAAACTCTAGGACGATGAAATCTAAGGAGGTGAAAAAATTAAGTAGATATGTGGAAAGACATATCCTCAGCTTTGTAGCATCCAGGAGCCTGGACTGCTGAGCTATGTTGAATAACCAGGCTGTTTCCAGAGGGAGCTCATCATTATCTATGGGCTCTCTTGGTTTCAAAATTATCACTTTTGGCACAAACATGAGGGATCACCAGTAGATGACTGCATAAGTTTAGATGTTTATCCTGTTAAATTAAATGCATTGCATTTACCATCTTCCTGAAACATGATGTGTGTGTTAACTTACACTGTTGGGTCAACATTTTCTTCTTTTTAGGCTAACATATCCAGCAGGAAGTCCAGGCACTGTGATAATTATGTTGAGATTTTGAGCCATGTATTTTTGGACTAAACTAGTCATTGACTTCATAGATTTCCTCACTTTCTTTCCTCTTGCAAAGAATTATGTTCTGCTGCAGCTGAAGAGCTCTTTTTGTAACGTCAAGCTCCCTTGTATTTTCAACCCCCAGGAGAGTTCACAGCACTACTAATATTTTCTACAAACCAGCAGGTTTTGATTTAATAAGGAGTAATAGTGTTTTCCAATGTGGATTTATTCCAGGATAATCCAATGGCTTTTCAAAATGGAACCGTACTATTTCCGTAAGGCTCGGATGCAGCGTGGCTTTCTGCCTTTTGTTGCTGCCCTCCTGTTGGCTGGAATCCTGCTGCTTTGTGCCTCAGACCTCGTATCGTTTGCCAGCTCGGAGTCAGATTTTGGAAGCAAGAAGAACTGAGTTCTCTTCCTGCTGCTGTCATGAAGTTACGAGCACAAGCAGTAGGTAACCTTCATTGCTGATSGCTACATTTCATGCTGCTCTTCTTAAATTTCTGTGAACTATTACATTTTCGGTGGCTCTTTTAGCTATTCTTTTAGCTTACTCTAATTCCATTTACTTCATTCCATTAAGCCCACTGGTAAAGTGGTAACAGGAGGAATCTTTGCACAGATTACTAAGTGGTGAAACTGCYGTGGATTCATGGGTGCTAGTTTGTACACGGGACTTGATCACTAATCTGCTGGCAGGAAATAGCAAAAAACTGTTGATCAAGAGGAGTTAAGAGAGGAAAAGAGGAGGACAAAATTATTCCCTTTGTAAGCAGATCCATCAGCAGGCCTGAATCTGGTTTGGAGGCCACCACGCAAGGGCAAACACCTCTGTAGGCTGCAAAAGTGCTAGTGGTGCAAGGAAACAGCAATACCTCCATGCTGGTTAGCTGAGAGAAAGGCAATCAGGAAAAACCTTTCCTTCTCCTCTTCCCCACTACTCATTATTCATTTTAAACATTAACCTTTTAGGGAAGTAGAAAACAATCACATATACTGGAAAGAAAAATTGGTTTGGTCTTTTCTGTAATGGCTTTCTCAGCTCCAAGAAAACATGAAAGTTAATTTTTAAAACAAAGCCAGAACAAAGAAAGGCTGGGAGTAAGAGGGGCGTGAGATGGGTTTTCTTCTTTCCTTCAACACTTTCTGGGCTACACAAGGATCAGAAAGATCAGACCAAACTCAGAAGCACAAAGCACTTGATTAACGTGGGGAGAAGAGTAAACTTTTCCCTGTGGGGAGAAGAGTAAACTAAACCAATAAGGTGACAGAAAACAGTTATTTCATTTTCAGGTTCCTTTTTATTGAGGTAAGTAATGGATATACTCTTTTCTCTTAGTGTTGTCAGAGCACCTCTCCAGTCATCTCTTGCATATTTAGTAGCAGAAAGGAGAAGGAGAAAGGGGTGAAATTTATAGAACATGCCATTAATTATTGCTTACCCTTCTGTTTTGATGGCAGCAAGTGATGTATTTCTAATAGGCGTGCACCACAGGCACGATAAACAGACAACGAGCCTGAAACAGTCTCAGTGCTGGAACAAAAATTGTCAGCTAAAAAAAAMCGCCACAAACCTGTCAGAAGAAGTTTTATCAGAAGTCAAATAAATTCAGTTTATGACCTTTGTTTATGTCTTTGTKCACTTTCGCTGATACGGTCACAGATTTTAGTTTAGTCCGGGGAAGCTGTGGCGTTCCTGTCTTGGGAGATGTGCAGCACAAGCTCTAGCTGAGTAATAATGCCTGGAAGAGTTAAATGCCATTAGAGAAGTGTTCACAGAGGGAAAGAAAAATAGAGGCAGTACAAATCTGGGCCATGTGTCTTTCAAGAGATAGAAGCTTAAATTTGAAATGGGTGGCACGGTTTGAAAAGAAATGGTGAGCACCTAACAATGCTCCTTGAGGTTATGGAGGAGAAATCAGGGCACTTATTTAGAATTTAACTGTTGTGATTTGGGCTAGTTTTTGAAAGTGTTGGCTTTGAGGTATTACCAGATGCAGGGGGAGAGGTTCATATCCTGTCAGAGGAGAGCCAGAGAAGTGGGACAGAGCCAGGTGAGTGCAAAGTAAACATAGAATAAGTGCATTTCCYTCAAAAAGCTCTTAAAACTACTCAGGTTCCTAACACTACCTTTTTGAAGCAATTTAAGCACTTGAGAGTTACTCGCATGTTTTTGGGATGTTATTTGAGTGACTTACACAGCAAACCAGTAAACCTAAAAGAAGTTCCATACTTGATTTTCTGTTTTACTTATCTACTCTGTTTCCTCAGTCATAAATTTGGGCTGACAGGTGCTCCTGCAGAGAAAAAGCAGGCYAGTTTCTTCAAGGATTTTCTCTCTCCTGGAAATCCATGAAGAGCTATCCCACTGTAATACATTCAAGCCTTTGGAAGGCTAATAAATTGAATGGGTGGATATGGGAGGTGAGCTCTGTTTCACTTATCAAAACTGATTTATTTATAGTGTCGCCTCTGAGAAGTACTTCCGTTCCATCATGGATCTTCTTGCTGTGAGTCTCTCGACAGCGTAAGTATTAGTATTTTGTTATCTTGGGAGTCAGATACAGGAGATCAGGGCACCTAGATGTCCTTCTTTGTTTTGCTGTCAGGATATCATGCTTTGCATAAGCATTTGTCCTGTACCTTTGAAAGCAAYGCATTTTCCCTCCCTGAAGGAAACTGTAAGGTTTAAGTACTTGGGCTTGTACTTAAAGCAAGGTTTATGGTTTACGGTTGGACTTGATGATCTTAAGGGTCTTTTCCAACCTAAACAATTCTATGATTCTATGATCGGACTGGATTCAGAAAGCTTGGGACCGCAGACCTGCTCTTTGGTAGACTTTCTGGGTGAGCAGTTCATGCAGAATACTTCTAAATCGGAAGCAGCTTTAGGTTCCTACGTAGGAGATAGGACTGAGCCATCTTAGCACATGTGGCCCTCGGTCTTGTCTCCATTCMCTCATCAGCTGCTCCCTGTGCAGTTCGTTCAGAAATTTTCCAGAAGCATCTGTCTTACAAACTTGGCGCTTCTGAATCCCTCTGTGGATCTCTGAAGCTTCTCCCCACCTTTCCCTGAAGGACACAGCCTAAGTATCCATATACAACACACTCTGGCCCTTATCTCAGCTGGGGCTGGTATGTTCTACTCAAGCACTTAAAGATCCTTAAGGAGGACAACATGCCAAGTCAAAAAAAATTGTTAAATTGTACATAATAGGTGACTGTTGGACTGCCTTAATCTGACTAAAAAAAATCCTTTTTGCAGTACAAAAAGGAACTTTGATCCCTGCTGGTTTATTATCAGATTATAGAAGCTCACCAACATGCTATTTGGAGTCTGTTTGCTTTCTTTCATCGAGCCCGCTGCCAAATGGAGGTCCTTAACCCTACCCAGGGGAAAAGAGACACCACCACCCCCCAGTTTGCGTGTATGTTAATGACAGGCCTCCTTTTCTCACACATCTCCTTGAAGAAACGCCTAGGCCAGTAGGATAAGGAGTAGGCTGCAGACTGAAGTATGTACACTATCATTTCCRTTCCCCTACAAAGAGGTGCTTATTCTGGGCAGAGGTATTTCATCTGCTGTTTCATACATAGCCAGAAGTTCCCCTGGCACTCTTTTGACATCTCATGGCATGTTTCACAGGTGCTTAGATTTCAGAGAGTGGATAGGAACATTCTTCTACCAGGAAAGCTGAAAGAGTGCAGAAAGTCAAGATTTGTACCTTTTCATTTTTGAAACTTTTCACCAGACATGTTCTGTTCCAACGAGATAAGTAGAGAAAGCCTTCCATTTAGAGTGATGAGCAGCTTTTTCCTTTTGAAGCTAGCTCAGGTTCCAGAATTAGTCTGTGGGAAGGGAAGAAGAGAGTTATAAGTCACATGTTCAGGCAACAGTATAATCAAGCCAGGAAGACTGAAATGAATAACTAAGTTGATGTGTATGAGTAAGTGTCAAAAGATTTTTTGTAGCTAGGTGCTAGACATTATTTGCCTCCGCTTTTCAATGTCCTATCCACTGTAAAAGGTATAACTAATAATTCTCTGTCTTGGGAACTCCAGATACACAGAAGGCTGCTTCATCGTCGTCTTTTGAAAAAGCAATCCCGATTCGTTGTCTGTTCTCACAAGTCAGGGAGGATTGTATGAACTAGAGTTGCTTATGTCAAAAGAGGCGACAGCAGCGGTGGCTCGGTAGCCTGTGTAACATGAAATACACACCAGAGAAGAAGGGCAGTTGGCTAAGGCTCGGCRGTGGGATCTGGGTTAAGCTACAGGTATTACTGCCACATCAGCAGGTACTCGGCAGACCAGCTCCCCACAGGTTCAGCAAGTGCTGGAAATAAATACCTTCTTCAGCAAATGTAACTGACTTCAAATCATCCTATCTATTGTGACAATGCAGTTGGTGCCACTTCTCCAAGGCAGCTAACCGCTATTGCAAGCAAATAATACCAATGCATCGAGCCTGGTTTCAGTGGGATCTTTGGCAGAAGAAGATAAGGCTGTMGGTGTTACTGTTCCGTTAACTGTGTGCAACTTGTAACTGACAACTCCCTCATTGTCTAGGTGAGCATTTCTGCTACCACTTGTTTGTGTTTTCTGAATGTTGTTAAGTATTTAGTGGAGATACCGCATCCCTTTACATACATTCTGTAATTACATTTTGACTTCAGTTACACATCAGGAGGTGGTGCAGTGTCATATAGGCTGGAGTCACAGGGAAATTTAAAGCAAGGCTTCTTTTAGATGAGACACTTGATTAGTTCCTGTCCTCATTCTTTTCTCCTGAATTCCACRAGGACCTGCACCTACAAGCACAAGAAGCTGTTTTGCCAGTACCATCACAGCAGAGCAAAWCTTTGCTTAGGAAGTTTGCCTGTTCTGTTTGCAGTCACGAGTCGCAAGTGCTGCAGCGAGAACTCGGCKATTTCATCGATTAAGAAGCACAACAGTAACCAAGGCTTGCCAAAAGCATAGTCAGGAGCATAATGACCCCCCTCTTCTGCCTACATGCTTAATATTAAGGGCCTCATACAGATGCAGATAGTTTGTAATTTATCTGTGAGTATTCAGTGTCTAGGCCATTCCCCCAGGCATGTACTTACCTGACCACGGATGTGGCCAGTTACTAAGCTTCCTCTAGAGTGACCTGGTAATGTTAAACCAAAACAGCAGTGCAAGCTACTTTACCAGTAATACTCGAATAGGACCTGAAAGCAGAATTTCTCATAAAGGCAAGGGGAATCAATTAAAATACATGTTTTGGGAGTCATAAGAAGTTGCTTATCTATGGATGTGAATGCCAGAGAGTCTATTCACTGAGCTTGTAGTGCGGAGCACCTGAGTTCCAGTTTCTATACTTAGTTCTTAGTTTATTCTCGCGTTGTATAAAATCTAGTATTACTCTTGCACTCTCATAGACCTTTCTATAAAGCCTGTGTTCTGCCTGGCTGTCTGTGCCAAAGGTCTCTGATGGACCAGGACCTTGAGCAGAGCCAGGAAGAGACTGAGAAGCTAGGTGAAGTAAGTGGCCTTTTGTGTTTCCCTGCAGGTTTCCCCCTTGCCAATTTGTAGACCTATATAGCAAGTTACTGTGCATAGTTGGCTGGTATAACTATGAAAATCTGTTAGAGAATGRGAGCATGTGTTTTGCTTAGTGCTTTAGAAACTCCACATTAGCTGTACTCTGGGATAAGCTTCACTGCTTTTTTGTAGTATAAAAACTATCTTTTGCCTAGCAGTTAGCTTTTAGGAGACTTATTATGTTAGTTTTGCCTGAAATTCTGGATTTGAACAGCATCCCATGCCAAATCTTTCTGGCAGTTGGTATCTGTTCTCAGGCAGACCAAAATCGCCTGGGCTTTTCCCTCTTGCTTCTTGTCCCATCATTTCTCACATTCTTGGTTCTGTGCCCTCTGTAATTGGCTCCCTATTTTATTCGGTAGAGTCTTTCTGCTCAGTGGTGGCTGCTTCAGCCTCCTTCCCTTTAGGTTTCTCAGCCACATTGATTCCTTTCTTTTCGTTAAGATTTCCTTCCATTTTTTGGTTCTCTCAGAAGGGGATGCAAGAAAGCCAGGAAAAGCCTGGTGCTTATTCCCTCAAGTACCAGAATATGCTGGCTAATTGAAAGGGCGGGGGGGGGGAGGGAGGGGAGAAATCAAGTACTTTGCAGTTGCACTACAGCAGAGCTCAGTTAAATAGATATATGGTGTTCATAACTATTAGCTTTTTGCAGTCGCCATCATTCTGATTTACTGCATTTCTAAAACAGTTTCTGGTTTAAGCAGGCAGCATCAGTAATTGGATTTTTTCAGGAGGTCTTTTCTCAGASATTCTGTTCACAAAGCAACAAGATGGCTGTCTTGTGCTACAAGCTCACACAGAAGAAAGGAGTCATGCTGGGTCTTCTTTCTATCAGAATATTTTCATACAGTTAGGCAGGTGAATTTTAAAAAGTTTAATATCTTGCTTCAGCATGTAGGCAGGACAAATGCATGCAAGCTAGTAAGATCGCTCTTGYGCTGTAAATGCAGTTTCTGTATTAGTAATAAGTTAAAGGGGTGGTGCCTGTTTACAGGAATGGAGTCCTATGGAACAGCTCTTCAGCTTCCAACAGCTTGCGATTACTGTGCATGATATTTTCTACAGCTACATAGTGGCCTTGCTTTTCTTTTAGTATGCTAATGCTGAAAAGRAAATAAACACTAATGTTTTTAAAAAGCAGATAACTTTGGGTCTATTTTGATCCAAATTGTAGCAAAGACTGTTCTTTAACACAACTGGTTTTTTTATTGTCCACGTGAAGAAATGGGTGAATGCAAGAGGTTCAGACACATCTAAGAGTACTCGCATTGTTAGCTTCAGGTCATTTGAGTAGTCAACACACACAGAACAAATCTATGCTATTTTCCCCACACTAAGAGGCTAAAACATTTGCCTCAGACCCGCTTCAAGTGCACCTGATCCAGGTTAGCCCTTACATTTGCTAGTTAATTGATCAAAGCTGATTTGTTGTGATTTGCTCAGGAAAGAAGTAATAACATTATCTTTCTATCAGCTGAAACACGTAGCAGATAACAGATTTTAAATCAGTTTACCAAAGCCTCAAGTTTTAGGTTTTCACTTATGTTCTAGAATCAAAGCTGTTCCCTATTGCTGTGGAGCTCTCTCTGTGATRTTCCGTCACTGGTGTTGCTTCTTTTTACGGAGAGCATATTAAAAAACTGATTTCCAACAAATATAAAACAGAGTGCCCCGATTTATAAACCTGCTTTTCCAAATGGACCTCTACAGGAAGCACTAAGCACTGCAGCAAATACCTGTGTTCCAATCCATTCCCTTAAAAATAAACAATCAACCTATATTTGAAGAACTGACAAAGAAACAAGTAACTACAGGAAATGCCCTTCTCAATAAAGGAAGAAGAGGAAGAAGAAAAAGCAAAAATATTTTCTTAACAGCAAWCAGGGAAAGCTGTTCAACACTCCTCAATTCTGCTTAAAATCCCTTGCAGCTTCAGGCTGTTCTCGAATGGAGCTTGGTAGCCACCTTTAGCATCTTTGCCACCTCCTCACAGTGAGTTCCACCTRATGATTTTTTCACTATACGCTATTCAAACATATCCAGAGCTACAGCACTGAACTGTTGTGTTGAATTGTGCAGYGAGACTGATTGTGACGACTTTCAGTTAAAAGGCATGTTTCCAAAAGTACCCCAATGCAGMGAAATGTAACAGCCTAATGAAACAGAGCAATAATCCTGACACAGACTGTTCCACTGTATGTGYAATTTTATATAAGAGATTATCGCATACTACTGGCCACTGAATTCAGAGCATAGTCCTCTACTGTGAGCAAGTTACCATGTAAAGGGACAGATTATTCAAAAGCTGGGAAGGAAACAGAAAAAGAGTTTACCTGGGATCACAGTGCTGAGCATTGACAGGAGAGCAAACAGGACCATGTCCTCCAAATATCCCATTCACACAGTAACTGGCTGTTGCTACCAAATTGTCATAGTGAAATAATACATGGCACTTCAGGAAGGTAAAAATCTCTCAAGGTTTTGTCTTAAAATGAAAGCCTAGGATAGTATTCTGGTAATCTATTCTATTCTGGTAACCTATTACCAGATTTAAATAAAGTTCCTTACCTGATAACTGGGGAACTAGGCTGTTGTTATGTGATCACCTTTATTCAGGTATATGCTGAATATTGAAGCACATTTGCAAAATGACAAACAGGGTTCCTCCTGAATTTTTAATGAACTGTAATAGATGGTCACAGAAAGTGTTATCAGTTGTGCTCTAGAGGCAATGGCAAAAGTAAGTGGGATGAAAGGAATCAGCTGAGTTGCTCTGCAAGCAGAATCCTCTGCTTGACAGCAGAAAGTCCATCTCAGAAATACAGCTCAACACTTCAAATCATCTGTTTCCACATGTAGAAAATATGACACAGATTCTGAGCTGGTTTATTTCCCTGACTTTCAAATTCCTTATGATTCAGTGCTCCCTTGTTCAGGGCCTCCACTCAACCAAGATATGAAACCTGCCTTAAAAAAAA